>JAOWBP010004513.1:793953-809142 GCA_028571105.1 Tragopan temminckii | reverse complement strand
TCTGCTGGCCCAGGGCACGCTTTCCTGCTCACAGGTGGATCAGACTTCCTGTGATGTGAAGAACTGTGCAACAGTTTGCAAGTGCTTTCCCCATGTCCCACTGGAGTGTGACAAGCTGGGACACAGCCTTGCAGGCAGGCACATCCCTGCCTCCCACCACCACCAGACATTCCAGGTGTTTCAGTGCACACTCGATGCTTTTTTCAGAGGGCACCAACACTTTTTAAGCTGTTCTAAAGCAGAATGCCGGGGCTTTACCAAAGCCTGCTGGCCACAAGCGGGGTACAGTCAACCACTGACTTTCAGCCCACCTCCCAGCTTTCACAAGTGCATTCCTTCTCCAGAAGCACAGAACAGCATGGAGAGAACCAGCCTGCTCTTTCTCTGACTGATCCTCTGACTTGCCATTAGAAAGCAAAATGACCCAAGGAATGGCAAAATTATGCTGTCACAAACAAGGCAGTCACTTTGAAAATCAATATTACCCCAAGGTGTCATCGTGAGCTGACAGCTCTCCTCGGCCCGCAGCGCAGAGCTGTATTAATGCCGCTCTCACCGCCGTTCCCAGCAATGTCCCCACCGCTGCCGTTACCCGAGAAAATCTCTGACACGGAATTCTACTTAAAGCAGTGCAAAGGATGGATTTTTCAGTTCGGTGACCAAACCGAAAATCATCAAGAGAGACGAGAAAAAGAGAGAAAAGGGATGTGCTACATAAAGCCTAAATGCTTTATGTAAGGCAAAAGCAAAATATTATCATTTTACTTTGGGGTGATTTAACAGTTACTGACTCCCACTCCTTTATTTTCATTTGTTTGTTAAAAGCAGCCTTGCAGGACAGGTTACTTTGGAACAGAACGGCGGCTTTGTGCAGCGCTGGCAGCATCCTGCTCACACTGCCTGTCCCTTCCTCCTGCTCAGCCCAACCAGTGGCACTCGTTGAGCTGGGCCCAAACTGGGTCAGGCTGTCCCACGGCTACGGAAATGCACTTTAGAGCCAATTTAAAAACGAACCCCAAAAGTGATCAGCTCCCAGCGTATGGATGGTTTGAAGAGAGATGAAAGATCTGGGATGTCTGGTGAAGCTCCTTCTGTATCTCCCAGAAGTTAGGGAGATGCGTGCCCCTCGGAAGGTACATTTGTGCACGGACTGGTACAAGCTGCCTTGAGTACCTCTTCCATTTCTAGATTGCTCAGGGGGAACTCAAACAGCAGTGTACGCAGCTGGTGCCACCGCGCCAGGGAACTGCAGGTAGCGCAGGAGGTGGTGTGCAGCACTGGGAACCCATTAACCCCCACTCCTGGGAATGGGCACTTAGCTGCTGGGAAGGCAACGGTGCTTTTTCCATCACCACTCAACGTGAGCAGACAGGGCAGCACCGGTGAGGGCTCCTTTGTGGCTGTTTTTCATGCGTGGCAGAGAAACGCTGGTCCCAAGCAGCTGTTGGCAGGAAAGCTCCTGCTGTATTTTACAGGAGTTAAAGCGTTAGATCTGCCATCCCGTCCAGACATCAGGCAGGGGTAATTAGCTGCTGCCTAAATCCTGCACTGGGACCTGCAATCAGTGCACACTGCTGTCATCTCCTAAGGAGGAGGGCAGGGAAGGCCAAGCTCGTGGAACAAGCTCATAGAGTCATAACATCATTAAAGCTGGAAAAGATCACTAAGATCACCGAATCCAACCCCAACCCATCCCCACTGACCACGTCCCTCAGTGCCACATCTATCCTGAATGCTGCCCACGCCATGTAGCTGCAGGTGTCCACTACCTGCCGAGGAAACACAGCAGGAAAATGGCTCACATACAAGATGGCAAAAAAAGCAGAGGGTCCTCTTTGCTCCATCACAGCAGGTGAACGGGGCAGAGCGGCCTCTGACCACTCCATGCCCTCACACACCCCCTGGCCTCAGTTTTGGGCACCCACAGCTATGGGGAGCTGCACCACTGCAGGGTCTGTGCTGCTGTGCTGGGATGGTGCACCCACACACCACGAGCTCCAGGGGCTCCCGGCTGCACAAAGGTCCTGCTGAAATTACACATTAGACTCAAAAAAAAAAGGTCCAAAAGGGCCTTCTCTCCTCCTCCTGTGACCAAGGCAACAATCAGAGAACGTCTCCCGTCTTGGACTCCTTATTAGTTTAATTAGATGATTTTCTGCATGATTTATCCTGAACACTGCAATTGTGCAATCAAATCACAGATCAGTTGACATCTTCATTTAAAAAATTAGCGTTTAGCAGCTTTGCGGGCTCTAAAAGCTCTGGGGACATCTGTCAGCAGTGACCCCTACTGATAATGACAAACAGTCCCGGTCTGTGTCCCCACCTCCTGTCCTGCTGACAGGCTGAAGGGACCTGGCAGAACACAAGGACCACGGGGCATTCCCACTCTGTGTCTGCCCACACCGTGGCCGTCCTGCTCACACGTCAGCCCTCCAACATCAGTGGGTGTCACTGACCTGGCAGGAGAACAGATCCCAGGGCTCGGGGCAGGCTCAGCACGTCAGCCTTGTGGTTTTGCTAAGTGAGGTGGGAGCTGATGGTCAGTGCAATGGCCGTGCTGCCAGGCATCCACCCAAGAAGCTCAGGAATCAGCGCAGCCCCCATTCCAAATCTTCAGCTGCCTGAGATAATGATTGTAACAATCTCTCCTAATTAGACTGTTCTATTCCAAAGGCCAGCAAGCTAAAGAGATGTGAATCACAGGAAGTTTTGTGAGGCAGTAGTTGGGATAACAGCCAGCCTAACTCCTCCAAGCAGCCCACTGACAGTCCTCCAGCAAATGTATCCCTTCCCACCTCCGCAGAACAAGACCTTGGCCAGGAAGGACCAGGAAGGTCTCCTACCCACCAGGCAGACCCTCCACTCTCCATCAGCCCTCCTGAGGAACCTCCTTCTCAGCGCTGATGGGAGCACCCTGCCAGCTCAGCTCTGCCTCTTCTGCACTGAAGCAGCTTTCTGCAGCTTTCCTTCCTCCCCCATGGATTGCTTTCTTAAAACCCCTGAGAAGCTGAGGTGTGAAGGTGCTGGTGGTGGTTCTGTGGCTGCAGCCCTGCACATGGACTGATGCACAGTTCATGTCTTGGGGTGAATCCTGCCTCATACTCCCAGCAGATGGGGAAATGTGAAGGGCATGGCAGTTTTATGGGGCCTGAAGAAGCTTCCTACGTGCGTGGTAATGCCTGCACAATGCTCCAGCTGCTGTCTATAGGCAGTCCTATATATACACCCTTGCTGAAATAGTAACAGAAGGCAAACCCTCTCCCAAGAGGACAGCACAGGTTTTCAGTGTCACAAAAGTCCTTGCTTCTCCTGGAGTTCATGCAGCACTTACAGTGTTGCTGCAGGACACACCTGCATCTCATCCCTTCTGTTCACCCACACCATTCTGTCTGCCTGGTTTGGAAGAAACTTTAAAACACATCTCACTTCCTGGTACCCGTGTTCAGGAGCGCTGAGCATCAGCTGCAGCCCTGGTTCAAGTCCTGCTGTGTGATCCATGCCATCAAGCTTCATTCACAACAGAACGGAGCCTGTGCTGCCCTGGAGCTGTGACCACGAGGCATGCTGTCCCACCTCCTGCTCTACAGATGAGTGGAGATCTCCTGAGCTTTCCATCCATCGTGTCGCGGATGGGATCTGCAGATAACACCGCTATCTCTGATTGCAGTCTGTGCTAACAGCCTATGGCTGGCTGGATGAATGCTGTCCCACTCCTGCCGGCTAATCCAGCCCATAGCCACGTCTTTTCAATCACAACTACAACATAATCCTTAAATGAAGATAAAGAGCCCCTAACTGCTGGTAGGCCTATGTACCTACCAGCAATGCTAGAGAGTTAAGAAACAGCTAATCGCAGTTTCAATGGGAAATGTAACACCCTCTGGGGTTTGCACGTCCACAGGAGGGACCCACGGTACATGGGAGAATGGATTCTAATACAATACCAAAGGAAGAATAACGATGTGATTGCCAGCAAAGCCCCACCAACAGGAGAGGAAAAGCAAGGATGTGCACGGGACAAGAGTTTGTAAGCCAGCTCATAGCTCTCACAGCAAAGCCAGACCTTCCACCCGTGCCTCAGCCATGCCAGCCTTCCCAGTAGAGTGCTCTGGGAACTGCAGGACAAGCTGCTGATCCTCTCTGAGACTCCATTTCCTTTTTTATTTTAGCCACATCATATTCTACATACCCACAGCAACCAACTCCTGCCATTACCTGTGCTCTGCACCTGGCACATCTCAGAATTCACCCCCCAGTGTGGCCATGTGGGACGAGGCAAGCACTGTCCTGCCATGCCAGCTCCTTCCTCACCATGGCAATATCTCCTCCTGTCTCCCCTGCCTCTCTTCATTACCAAAATCCCCTAAAGACACCATTGAAGATGGAGAGCCATTGGAGAGGCAATTAGAAAGAAGTTAGAGTGAATTACATATGCAGGGTTTATTTTCTGTTTTCTGCTATAGCTGCTGCCAATTATTGTGCAATTAGGCTGCCTTCATTAGCAAATGAGATTAAAATTAACATCGTTAATTACTTGTTCTGTTAAACAGGGGAAAGCAGGCATTTAAAGGAAAGATGCAGAGAAGGTTGTTCTTGGAGCAGATGCAGTTTTGCAGCGCTGTTTCTTCAAGGCTTGCATTGGGTGATTTGATTTCAGCTCATACAGCGCAGAACAGGAGCCTTTAAATGCAAACCAGCAGCGCAGCGCCTTGCAGGAAGGCATTAAGTGCTGCTCAAGAAAAATCACCAGCACAAACCTCTAAACATCTTCTGATGGCCACAGTGATCAGCCACTGAGCTGCTGCTGCTAGGGACTGGAGGGAAACCTGTCTCCTGTTGCTGAGTGTGCACAAAGTGATGCCATCAAGTGAACCCACTCTGAGGGTCCCAGAATGGAAAGGATCACAGGAGGACACCCAGGCCAGGCTGCTGCCTCTGTATGGAGCTGATGAGGCTGTATCATTTTTTTCTGCTGTCTCCTGATTCTTGGTGGCACAAATGCCCATCCTGAGATATTACGTCTGGTGTTTTGCTTTCGTTACTTTGTGAAGGCGTCTGTAAGTGTTTAATTCAGATCACAGTGGCCTGGTGCTAGCTGCACTGCTCCCAGTGGGTATGGAAAACGGATCATCCCCACTGTGTTTGCATCGAGCCTTTTTCATGTTTATGGGCTGTTCCTGTTTTGCCTGCTCTCCTCAGTCTTCCTTGGCAGACTGTCTGCTACTCTCCGGACAATCCTCCTGGAACTGGGCTCTCCTCTGTTACTCTGCAGCATTCTGGATGAGCTGTGCCCAAAACTGGACCCAGCCGAGCTGTGGGCAGAGCTGGGCAGAGCAGAAGCACTCCTGCCTCTGCTGCAGGTGACACTTCTACCCAGACTCTCCTGTTTGTCATTTTTCTCAGAGCTTGACATCACTGACTCTCAATTACCTATTGATCAAAAATGATCCCCTCTCTTTTCTGCAAGATTGCCACCCAGTCACCTCTGTACTCCTGCATCTTGCATGCGAACAGTTCATTATTCCTGTCTAGATGTAGAATCCAGTAGTTATCCCTATTAAATTGCATCCTATTTCTTCCAGACCATTTCTTCAATTTGTCAAAATCATTTTGAGAGAGATAGAGAGATTGCCAAGGTTCCCTGGAAAACATGGAGCGCAGTAGAACAGCCCTGAATTCCAGCCTGAACCTTGCCAAGCTGACTGCTTCCCTCGGTTTACGTCTGTCTCACTTCACTCTGCAACACCTGAAAGCAAAACGTGGCCCCTGTGAGGGACATTTTCACAAGCTAATACACAGGCTGCCTCTTCAAAGCGTGCAGATGTGCAAATCATGTACTGAGCTATGATTTCAGAACCACTGCCCCTGCTGCTCTCCCTGCATGCAAACATCAGCTGATGCTAAGTCCTCACTTGCTATTCTAACAACCTGAGAGCTGCAAGCAAAAGCGAGGACTCCAAAACTGGATGGAAGACTTCAGAAACAACTGCTTAAACTGACTCCTAAAATGCCAGCAGGGATCTGCTGAATGCTACCTGACAGCATGCCTGCCCATCTTGTCTGCTGGTGCTTCCCCTAATGGGTTCCCCCTCCTGCTGGGGAAGTAATGCTATTTCTTAGTCAGGGGAGACTTTCAGCGTGGATCATCTGTGAAATGTTTGCCTTGAACTTCCTTTGGATCCAGCACAGAGCAGTATCTGATTGAAAGGCTGTATTTAAGAATGGCAATGAACTTCATTAGCTGCGTGCTGACAGCTTCATGGACACCTTCAATAAGAAAAGCAATCGGGCTCTGAGCATTAGGATACCTCGTGCATAGCAACAAGCCAGCTGGCTCCGAAAACCGTTTCCTCAAGCAGACTTCATCAAAAAATGAAATGAGAAAATAAGTAGACATGACTAGGTGGGGAATTCTCCTGCCCTTGTGCTCCAAGGGGAGTATATCCAAATTAATAGGCCTTTTCCACCGCTAATGACTCAGTGACGATGTGGGAGACAAGGGCCACATCGTCAGCTCGTGCAAAGCAGTAACTGGGGATACAGGAGAACAGCATCAGCCTGCACACACTGGAGAGCACAGCCTGTCCCACCAGGAGCCCGGGGCAGCTGGGCTACGCCACGACAGCTCGGGGCTCCCTGGATCTGCAGTGAGCAGTGCAGGGGCATGGAAATGCTGCCCAAAGCCTGGTTCAAAAGTCATCCTGGTGGGAAAATTCCTGCTAATGCCAGATCTCCCAGCACTGGGAATTCCGTGCTCCTCTCTCAGGTTTGGAAACTGGTTGGAGAAAAGCAGGACTGAGGCTGGCAGAGAAGGAGCGAAAGAATGAGAGGTGCACAAGGACAAAACACACGGTGTGATGGAATCAGTGGGCTGAAGGGACCAAGGGAAGGCGCAAAGGTGTGCACAGGGAAGAGAAGATTGATGTAAGGGTATGAGAGAGAAAGCAGAAACAAGTGATACAAAGCTTTCACGTCAGACTCCTCCACGAGGGCAGATTTATTGGCCTTCCTTCTCTGGAAAATTCATTCAGCATTTGTGCATCCCTCTTCTCCCTGGCAACGTGCTCTAGGAGCGAAACATAACTCATGCCCTTGTGTTCTCCTCCCTAAACAGCCACAAAACAACACAGCATCCTGCACCCCAGTTCTGCTCTTTGCCTTTTGGGCAGGGACCACCACGGATGGGCGCTGAGTGCACCCTGGAGCCAGGAGCCATTCCTTGAGGAGCTGCAGGACAGGAGGCAGGAACTCTGCTCACAGCACAGGTCGGTGTGAGATCTGACCCATGGAGAGCAGCACTGATGTCACCCAGGAAGGAGGGAGGAGGCTCCAGGAGCAGGACACGCTCTCTGCTTAGCTAGGATAATTTATCTATCACTCAAGCTGAAGGAAATTGAAGCGGCCTGTATCGACATTGCTTAGTTTGCTGATGAACTGGCTATGGGAAGAGATAAGAAATAAGGGCTGGAAACTTAAAGGAAGCCATGAGGACAACACAAAAGTGGAAACCAGCCGAAATAAAGCCAAATGAGTGTTTGTCAGCCGATAAGACTCAGAACGCATCTTTCAGCAGCTGATAGCCAGAGGTATCAACAAGGTAGACAGATTAAATTCCTACAGGCATTAATTAAAAGAAATTTGATGAGGAGAGAAATTAGGCCCAGACACCGAGCACAAATAACTGCTATTTTCCCTCTTCAGAGGATGTTTAGCTCCAAAGCGCTGTGAGGGAAGAAAGTTTGTGGATGTCAAGGTGTGAGATGCAGATGGGAGATGTGGGAACCCAGGAAAGGAGAAGGGCGACAAGCTGACTGAAAAATACACGATACTGAGGTGAACCCATGGTGGTGAGACAGTAGAAAGATGAGAAGCTGATCTCTGTGGGCAGCCACCAAAAATGCAGAGGTAGAAAATGCATGAAACCCCAAAGATTTCCACGGCCAGGGTATGAGATCCCCGCGGCAAAAGGGAGCTCAGAAAGCATCGCTTGGTTCTCAGCTTCTCTGTGGGATGAGGCAGCTTTCCCCTGGAAGGCACAGCCCCGTGGCACCTCCTGCAGCACGGCACAGCTGGCACCCTGTGGCAGTCCCTGGAGGACACATCTCCAGGAAAAGATATCACAGCTGTTCAGCTCAGCTCCTGAAATCACCACTTCTCTCCCTCTGTTGGTTTTTTTTTCCTGTTTTGCCTTATTTACAATACTTTTCTCCCAACAGGTTGACAGAGCAGCGAATGCTTCATGGCAGGGAGGGATGGTACTGCAAAGACTTGTGTGATGCTCGAGTGCTTCGGCTTTGCAGCGGGAGCACGGAGCCCAGGAGCACATTATAATGCAGCTGCCATGTGCTACACATTAAGCACCAACTTGGAAGTTCACGCGAGTGAAATGTCAGCTCAGAGGTTGATTTCATTCACCTGACATTCCTGTTAATAACAATGCCTAATTAGAAAGGCTTTTAAGCATCCGTTACATTAATTTAACGTGAAAATCTTATGGAGCTTTATTGGAATTTTTTTCCCCTATAAAATTAACCCTGCAGGCTTGTTACACATGTTTTCATTAGGGACTGTGAGCAGTGGGGATATTTGATGAATTAGAATCAGCCCCTTAGTCTTTGAGCTTAACTTTGCTTTGTACTCCAAGTTCTTTTATGCTGATCAAGCTCTGATTTGATTTTTTCCCCTCTATTAGTTTAATATGTGCTACAGACTCCTCACGCTGTGGTTGTGGGCTAGAAATCCAAACTCACAGCCACCAGTTTCCATGTGAGGTGGGACACAAGCCCATGGCTCAGAGCCCTTCCTACCAGCTGGCGTCTCACTCTGCTCTGCAGCCCAGCTCTGCTCCTCGGAGCGCTCACCACTCACAGCCTTCCTTTGTGCTCCCAGCTGCCAGGCCTCCTTTAAGGGAGCTGACAATCCATGACAGCACTGCCTCGGTGTTCTTTCCCCTTCATAGTGGGACAGATGCCATCGTAGCCAGAAGTGAGACTTCCACCGCCTAGAGACAAAGTGCTGCAGCAGGAGTTAAAGCATCAGCCTCCTTTGCTGGGAAGAGAAGAATGGGGCTGTTAGAGATCACACAGCAGAGGAAGGGACCAGCAGTCCTAATGGGCTCCTCGTCACAGACCTCTCACGCTCCTGCCATGGTCTCACAGTGCCGGTAATTACGCACGGCTTGGGCAGGTGCCTGTGGGACAACTCTAACACAAGTCCACTTTGAAAGCTCTGCTGTACCCCGAGAGCCCGGACCTTTGAAGAACAGCCTAGGTTATTTCTAGCACTGGGATTCATTAAACCACGTTTTCATGTTAAAGTTTGGACCTCCGTTGAACCTCACAGCTTGCTGGGACACTGAAAATGCTAGAATGATTTTAATGATGGATCTGCTCAGGGATTTGAAGGAGAAAAGTTGGAGGAACAGGAACAAATACTTGACTGGCATAAATCTATGGAACTGTTTGACATCCAGTGGAAATCTGACATGAAGCTGACTCTGCTGTCACACAGACCGTGCGACTGAAATTGAACCTAAATGGCAAAAGAATCGCATTGTCACAGTGATGGAAGAGAACACACCCATCACCTTGTTCTCTGCCTGCCCGCCGCAGGATGGTTTCCCTCCTAATGTTTTATTCTGCTGCTGCCGCAGATTCCCCAGATCCACAGACCCCCACCTCTCCCCCCCGTAAACTACTCTATTGCCAATGCAACACATGTAAGAATACCTTCCTGGTAACCACTGAGATTTCTCCTCTTGTTCAGACTCTCCCTTGAGCCACTGAACACGAACATTACCCATCCGTGGTATTTATTCCATTTCAATACGCAGACACTTACCACGTCTCTCCTAGTTGTCACTTTGCCAAGCTGTACATAATTAGTTTTTTTAATCTTTTCTCATTAATCAAACCTTTGAACTCCTCCTACCCCCAATTATTTGTGTTGCTCTTTCTCACACGTCCCCACTTTGTCAGTACCCACCTCGTAATGAGGTGTGCAGAGCCGAGTGCTGCGTCACGCTGCCTCACAGCGACCCCATCATCCTCTCTGCACGCGGTGCCACCAATCCCATGCAGTGCAGCACATCCCATCTCTTCCCCAACACAACCCCAGGCCCCCTCTGAGCACCTCCCAGCTCCAGACCCTCCGTGGCTGTGCCAGAGGTGCTGCAGATCTCTTCTAGCCCAGCGCCCTGCTTGCTGCCCATCACTCAGCTCAGGGTATTAACTCAGAACTCTGCAGAAAAAGGATGTACAAGGATAGGAATGAAAGGCACGCAGAGATCTGCTAAGCAAGTTTAGCTCCTCTGTGCACTATTGCATTGGCATTGCCTGAGAAACTAGTTCAGTTTGCTCCCTTCGGAGAATTAGTTTCTAGAAGCCTGTCCTGCCTAATTTCCTAGGCTTTCCAAAGCTGTATACTTTGAAGAACAGGCTCCTCAGCTCCCCTCTCTGAAACCACCCTCTGCTACACAGCTTTTCCCTGATCCTTCCCCACGGCTCAGTACTTGCTGCCTGTTCTAACTCCTCTTTTGTTGCCGTGGGGTAAAACCTGCACGACAGCTCTGCACAGGAGCAGGTTTGGGCCAAGGATCGTCTTGCCTGATGTTTAGACTGAGGCAGAGATACCACCTGAACAAGATCAACTTATGACCTCCTGCAGGGAGGCTTTCAGCACTTGCTAAAAAACTCCTGAACCACTGCTATGCTGCTCTTCCAGTTTGCCTGACCAAGGCCAGTGGGACTGGAGCACCGTCACGCCAGGGAAACAGGGGCTGTATGGAAGAGGAGCAGGGCTGGTAAGGAAAGTTTGCCGTTTGAGCTGCTTTGGAGCCTAGAGTTGGATAAAGTGCACTGAAAGTGGGGCTGGGCTGAGCTTCCATATCACTTACACCCTTCTGATGGCACTGTCTCCATCCCTGCTGTGGATGCTCTATGTTAGAGGCTGAATCTCACCACCTGAGCTGACAACGCTTTATCTCAGCAGCTCAGCCAAGCAAGAGAACTCAACACAGGTGACAAAGGCAGAAATGTGCCTGCTAATTGCGTGCATGCTGCTTTTCCATAGCTTGGCAGGGCCTGAAAAGCGAAGGACTAAAAAAAGCTTGGACCTAAAAAAACCCTGACCTACAAATTGCCTAACATGTCTTCAGTCATTTTGAATGGGGAGAAAGCCTGTTTCTGCACAGTTCCCCAAAATCAGGGAAGAAAGGAGGCACAGGGGCATGTCAGAGGCAAAAGATGCTGTGAGATGAGACAGTAGGAACAACCCAGAGGCTGAGCTTCTCCTATGGGACTCGTTTAAATATCAGAGTTAAACTCCTGCACCTACCAGTACCCTGCCTGTCAAACAGGGTGCTGATCCTGCCTTATTTCCAGAAGCAGTGCAAGGATAAATCCACATAAGAAAGGAGAAGGCAGCAGAACCTCCCACTCACCAAGAGGTGGGAGGACATCCTTCCCCAGGGCTCCCAGAGCTCCCGCAGGGACTGCAAGGCTGGGGTGGAGAGAGACAGAAGGTGACTCACTGCTGGTGGAGAGGCTGAAGGTCAGCAGGGAGGGCCCCTGGGATCACAGACAGGGATTTGTGCAGCGAGAAGCTCAGTGCCGTGCGGGCAGCGTGGGTAATGATAGCGCAGCTCCTGTGCTTGGCAGCCAGCACAGCGGCAGCCCCAGCCTGCTGTTGTGAGGCCCGTCTTCTCGCAGCAGGCAGCGAGGGGATTTACATCAGAATGTGCCTATGTTAACTTTGCTTCATTGACTCCTGACAAGATACGATATTTTTGATTAAACAGCTTCCCAGGAAGGAGCTGCTGCCTTAAAGCTCGCACTCTCTCTGACCCCATGCGATCTCATTAGTGGTCCCCTTCAGCACCGCCCAACGACATCCCAAATTCCTCTTCTCCTTGTTGTCCCCAGGGAGCTCACTGGGGCAGGGCAGAGCCCCCCTCACCTCCCTGCAGAGCTGACCCTGGGCACTGCACTGTGGCACTGCTGCATCGCCCCGCTGCCTCCCAGCCCCATCACTCCTGCGCCCTGCGTTCTCTCCAGATGCATCCCTGGCTCAGTCCTTCTCCTCCTTCTTTCCTTATCAATCTTTGATCTGCCTTTTCAGTTTCTCCTTATCTCAAACCATCTGTCTCTTTTCTCTGTGCTTTTCCTTTTCCCTTCTGTGCTGACCAGCCCAGCACAGACAGATAAATCTCTCCAGCCAAGGAGACCACGTCCTCCATATATATTTGTGCGACAGTCAGATGCTACAGCGACAAAGATCAAATCACCAGCCAGCTCGACGGAGAGATTCAATAAAAGCAAAGAGTTATATTGATAGGAACAAGGCAAATGGATAGTTTTGATTTTAGTAGATTATTGACTGCTCAATAGAGGCAAAAAAAGGCTTCCCAGCAGCACGGCTTAGAGAGCAACTCTTCCTGATGCAACACGGCCAAACGAGAGGAGTGAAATATGAGACAGGGAGCACTTGGTGGCATGTCTGACAGTCCCATCATCTGCGTGAGGGATGGCCCTCCCTGCCGGAGGGATCGCGCAGCGCACAGGAGGAAGGATGGGCTCTGCTCCAGCTCAGCCTGAAGCACAGTGCTGTGCAGAGCCACAAACCTCCCCCATTTGTGTGGGCATCAGGCAAAGCCTCCTTGGAAGCACCCCATCAGCGTGGGCACAGCCGGTGTGACCGACTATACAGGGTGCAGCTTCTCCTCCACCTGACTCTAAGTGCCGTGTGCCCAACACGTGCCAGAGCTGGGGAACTGCTGCAGTCTGAGCTCATCCCGCTGCCCCCCAGCCCGCTTAACGCCGCAACTGCAGAACTATGGACGTGCCCATGCTTCTGGAGGAATGTGGGTCAGGGCAAGAAATCATTTTTCGTTATGGCTCTTTACCACTGAAATCGCTCAGTGCAGCTAACTCTGCATTCCCTCCGTGATCACATTTGGCACACAGATTACTTCCTTATAATCCTGCTCTAAGAGAGGAACAAACTCAGACGCAAAGCCCGGGCAGCAGGAAGGGCCGGGTTACCTGCACGCACCTCCCTGGATGGGGCTCACACACACAGGGAAAGCTGGGGCCTGCTGAGCACAGCCAGGAAACTGCAGGGAAGGCTTCAGATCTGTGCTATGTCCCCGACCAGAGCTGGGCACCTCAGCACCGCCTGGCAGGAGGATGCACGTTGACCTGCAGCAGCTCACCCAGCCCTAAATGCAGGCAACCAGAAGAGAGGAGCGAGGATCAAATCGCTTCCCCCCCAGCAGCCACCAGGAGCTGCAGCATTTCGGGAGCATTAAGTAAACAGAAATGACAAGGGGTTGCTAAAGCATCTCTCTGAGAGCCTGAGACACTGCAGACAGGGTCAAAAGCAACGCGGAACCATCTAGCACATCAAACAGGATTAATTGAAGCACCAGCAGGCTGAAAAGCTGGGGAGTGAATATAGGGTGTGAGGGATTTTCAGTGCCCTCTGCTTAATTTTGGCCAATTAGCACTCATCCAAGGAAACAGGGAACCCTAAGTGCTAAATAACAAGAGTGTGAGCTCAGTGGGGACAAGCAGGAACAGAGAGAGACTCTGAGCAGCATCTATGTCAATAACAGAAGGGGAAAAGCACCATGAAATCATTTCTTCTGCATTATGGGAAAGGAAGAAAATCTTTCATACAAACACACTAATGGGCTACGCGGGGATCTGAAGGAGGATTGCTGAGGTATTAGAGCAAGTTGCATTAGGGGGAAAAAAGAGCAAGAGAAGAAACAGGGTTTTCAAGGAGATTTCCTCCAAATCGATTAAGTGAGAAGTATAAAGGGGCAGCATTCCACAGGGAGGGAACTGTAATTGGCCCACGCAGTCCCGACAGAGAAAAGCACTCAGAAGGTGTGCAGGAAAGCAGGCACGTGGCTGGCGTGCTCCCTTCGCTCAGCGGCCAGAAGGGCCCTCAGAGAGGAAAGTTTCTCTGGTGTTAATCCTCTGCACAAACCTACGAAGCCTCCCTTATCCCTCTATAAATCACTGCTACCGCAGTGCCTGTAAAGCAGCAGCAGTGCCCTGGCAGTGCGTGCAGTGTGGGATCAGATATAGGTACCACCGTTCCCAGGTGCAGCTCCCTGTTCTGTCTTCCCTTTCCTGTCATCTCCAGCTAAACTCTTTGGGATGAAAACTGTTGTTATGTTCAAAATGTTGTACAGCAACAAGGCTCGAGTCCAAACAGCGAGGTGCACGATGGCAAAAGGCAGCACATGAGCTCTCCATGGACAAGTGGAATGCAGGAATGTGGGCAGGATGAACACAGGTCCAGAAGGAATCAGACAGCACATGAGGGCTCTGCAAAGCACCAGATGAAGGCTGTCACTCAAACGCTGTGTGCTTCCCTTACAGCAAGTCGTGTCTGATTTCTACCCTCAGAAAAAGCAAAGCAAACAGATGAGGAAGCTGCACCTGCCTCCGAGGGTAAGCACTGTCCGGACAAGATTATAATCATGGGCATAAAGCAGCAAGGAAAGAATCCCCATTTCTCACTCGCTGATTGTCAACACAACACTTGGACAAGCGCAGAACAGACCAGGAGTCAGCTCCCACTGCCCTCTGTCCCGTGCCAGTGCAGCAGCAGGGTCCCCCAGCAATATACCAGCAGGTCTGCAGGGATCCCCACCTGCGTGCACTCAGCACATTGCTGCCCAGCAGCGAGGTCTCAGCAGAGGAACGTCAGGATTAGGGCTTCATTTTGGCAGCTCTGGCTCTAAATCCCCCAGGACTGGCTGTGGAAGAAGTGCTGTGTTGACATGCACTACTTCTGGTTGTGTTTCCCATCAGGTATTCACAACACAGGTGACAAAAGGTTCGTAAATGATGGATGGGTGTTCCGATGAATGAGTAATCGATGCTTACAGATTCCTACAAAGCCCAAACAGTCAATAGGTTGCTTATAATATTTCATAATACCTTCTCCTAACATGCTTATAATCACTTGTAAAATTATGCTTCCCATGTCTATAATGCCTATTAATCATTTATTAATCTTTTATAAGCCATTTGCAAATGAAAGCATAATATAAACCGTGACATCCTTTTCCTTCTGCCATCCGCAATCTCCACTTGCTGGGGGCTTAGGGAAGAATCAGTCAAGAAAAGACATGACTTGAGCCCAAAATGGAGCTTTTGCCACAGTGCTGGG
>JAOWBP010004513.1:777350-789670 GCA_028571105.1 Tragopan temminckii | reverse complement strand
TATCTATTCAGATAGGAGAAGTGGGGAGGAGACACTTCGTTCGTTTGGTAATTTCTTGCCCTTTTACAAAGCGAAATTGGATATGGGAAGGAGTGCATATAGGGGAGCAGCTTTAAGAAAAAGCCTTAATAAAGCATCTTCCATAAGACATCACCCTTGTAAGCCCCTCCCAGGTGTTGGCAAAAGCGCCCAAGGCAGAGTCCCCAATCCTTTGGGGTTTCAGGTAGATGGGATCCCATACTGTAGCCCCCACTAAGGGGTGACAACCAGCACTGCTCTGAACCCAAGGTCCTGCAGCCCCATAGAGGTGATGCATGGGGCGCTGGGGATGGGGACCAGTGACGCTGGCAGCCCACGTGGTGCTGAGAGGAAGAGAAACCCCAACCCCAGACCTGGGTCTGGGCGGGCTGGGAAAGGCCCCGTGGACTGAAAGTGAGAGTGCCAGGAAAGGAATGTAGCATCTTATTAGCAAAGGCCATCTGAGCCTCTAATTAAAATTTGCCTAATGACCTGGCTTCTTCGTCATTTTCACTATCACAGACGTTAATTTAAAGTGACAGGTACTTAGGCAAAGACAAAATTAATTTCTCTTTTAAAAAAATATTAAAGGGGCAGAGCCCATGCCAAGCTGTGCCCCCACTGTGCATCCCGTGCGGCCAGCGCAGTGCAGGAGGGACAGGAATGAGCCACATCTTGCTGGTGCTCCTTCACCCCTAGACCAACTGGAGGAATAAATCCAGAAAACAGCATCCCAGTCTCCCAGCAGCCCTCACTGCTGTTCCCAAGATGAGGCAGCTCCTGCGTGGCCCAGGGATATGGATGATACATGTCCCCATGTCTCTTGCACTGCCAGCCCTGCCTGTCCCACACGTGCCCATCTGCAGGTCCATCTGCCAGCACGGGTGCATGCAACAAGATCTTGTAGCTTGGCTGCATCCCTGCATATCCCTATATAGCCACGTCAAACCATTCTCCTACCTCCCACTTCTTGCAGCCAGGAAACCTGCCAATGTGTTGCTCCTCTGGCACTGCATTGCTCCTCTCCCGCTGTGTTTCTCCTTTGCCATTGCATTGCTCCTCTCCCATTGCGTCACTTCTCTCCCATTCATAGAATCATAGAATCATTGAGTTGGAAGAGACTGTTAAAGGCCATCTGGTCCCACTCCTCTGCAAGAAACAGGGACACCCACAGCTCTATTGGTGCTCAGAGTGAAGGTCCAGCCTGACTTTGAATGCCTCCAAGGACGGAGATCCACCACATCCCTGAGCAGCCTGTGCCAGTGCTCCTCTCCCACTGCAATGCTCCTCTCCCATTGCAGTGCTCCTCTCCATCCTTCTCCTTGTTAAATCAGAGGCTCCAGTGGATTTAGTGTTCAGCGTCTGTACTCCATACCTCATCGTTCATGCCACATTGATTCTCAATTCCAGCCCTGTAGGTTATTTAATTGGGCAGATATCCCTTCAATTTTCTCCTCCAGCGATATTATTGATGGCTGAAGTCTATCCATTTCTTCGCACGGGGCTTCAGAAGGAGCCTGTTAACAATTATAACAATACTCAAACACTTTGCTCTCAATTGTACTTCACAGCCCCAAATCTCAAACAATCCATTAAGTCCATCTTGGAGGCATTAATTGTTCCAGGTTCAGCCCTTCTATCTGCAGCCATTGCTTTTCCCTCTCCATTCCACGGCCAGCTGCTGGCCACGGTCACTGGAAGCAGTGATGTGTGCCAGGTGAAAGCAGCAGGGATGCGGGATCCTCTACCTGCCCCCAGAAGGAGCCCAAGCCCCATCCAAGGGATGCTCAGCATGGAGCGCACGGTGCTGAATTGTTCTGCCCCCATCACACTCAGTGCCCTAAAGGGCAGAAAAACACTACATTTCAAGCTTTACCCTTATCCCTTAATTTTTGATGAATGCAGCCTCAACCTGAAAATGAATATTTTACCACAGTATAAAAGCTAAAATTACATGAATTAATTATACTTAAATATTTCACAGGGAGGAATGGCAGGCGTGGGAGGGCCATGTCGGGGCTGTGCCCAGGCAGAGCCGTGATGGCCCAATCCCCTTCCCTTTGACGCCCAGGTGTGGGCCTCCCAGCAGCTCCAGTTGGGACCTTTATCCCAAGGGAGCTGCCAAAACCCTGGAGACATCAATATCCGTAACAGAGAGCTTGGCAGACACCAGCGGATGTAATCAGAGGGTGTCATTCCCTGATTCATTCATGCTTTTGCTGCTTCTTTCTGCATTGCCGCATGCCAGCCTCAGCGGAGCGCTGGAGCATCCCTGGAGCTGAGGGCATCAGTGAGGAAGAGGAGGAGGAGGAGGAGGAGGGGGAGGAAGAGCAGCCACCCTGGAGTGGCTCAGGACGAAGGTGTCTGTGCAGGGAGTGCAGCGGGGGAAGCTCAAACACCATCTGCTCTGCTCGCCCTGCACCCAGCAAAGCGGCGCGCTGCTCTCTTTCCTGGATGCTAAAAATACTCCCTTAAAAAAAAAAAAAAAAAAAAAAAAAAAAAAAAAAAAAAAAAAAAAAAAAAAAGAAAATCTGGAACAAAAACAGGAGATGGGAAAATGTGAGGAGCATAAACACAGCCTCCATGGAGGCCAGAGCTGTCCCTGCGCTCTTCCCGCTGCATCAGCCCTCTTTCCCTATTTGCTCTCCCTCTGTCTCACATTTTTTGGATATTTGGAGATATTTATTCTCCAAAACAGTGGTGTAGCAGTGGCACTGGCTGCACAGAAAGGGGGGGGGGTCACGTTCCCTGGAGGTGTTCCAGAACTGTGGAGATGTGGCAGTGAGGGACATGTGTCAGTGGGCATGGGTTGGGGTTGCACTTGGGGATCTGAGATGCCTTTTCCAACCCTATTAATTCTATGATTTAGGGCAGAAACATGCTATTCATGGTTTCCTCCAGTTATGGAAACAGGCACACATGTGCACAGTTATCTAACAGAGCATTTGTGGATGGGAACTTGGCTGTAGGTGGGACCCATCAGGGAGAGGTTCAGCAGCAAACTCAGCAGCTGCTCAGCCCACGGCCCCTCCGTCCCTTTGCCTTCCCCATGTAATCCCCAAAAAGCCATCATCACTCCTCAGCATGTCACCCAACCTGGATGATTTTGCCCCCAGACAGCACCAAAGCCTCACAAGTGGGGATGTCAAGCAAACCCTACTCACAAAAGGTGCAAAGCAGTTCAGAGCTGGGGAAATTTTGTGAAATTGCCCTTCCTTGGGCAGGGAGCAGGAGGGAGGGAAGGAGAGGGGAAGGATGAAAAAATCTCTTCCTGGGGAAATTAAATTGGACTTCAGATTTACAGGGTCTTCATTTTGTTCTGGTGATAATGAATTAAGCTCTTGCTGGCAGTTATATTGCTGCAGGAATAAGTAGCGGTTAAAAGCGCTTTTGGAAACTATGACTTTCATTTTAAAGCCACCACAATTTACATTTAATCCATTCATTAATTCATTTATTTATGCAGCTCAGGTACACATCTCGCACCTCCCTGCCTTCCTGGGATCACTGACACGCTGCTCCTAAACCAGATAGCTCTGCAAGGACCCAGGGTAGGACTTGTCTTCCTGCGACCATTTGAGCTCAGCCCCACACCTTGTCCCCAATCAAGACCTTGCCAAAACCTCCCTGGGACTGAGGGCATCCCACATCATAGGATCACAGAATCATTAGGGTTGGAAAAGACCTCTCAGATCCACAAGTCCAATCCCAGCCCACCCCACCATGCCCACTAACCACATCCCTCATTGTCACATCTCTACAGTTCTGGAACATCTCCAGGGATGGTGACTCCACAGCCAACAAATGCTTGTGGGTCTGGGCCTGGATGGTCTTTAAGGTCCCTTCCACCCAAAGCATTCTGTGGTCCTACAACATGCAGAAGATGCAGGTCGGGTCGTGTTGACCACCTCCAACAGCCCCGGGGTCAAAGGCCTATCAAGAAGGTCTTCCAACGTCACCTTGGTTTACATGATCCAGAAAACAGACTTCTGCCTCAGCACAGCAGGAGGATAACCCCAGTGACCCCACACTCACATTCTGGCAGGTGCCATCAAGGCATATCCCTGGCCACAGAGCATTCTGAGCTGGAGGAACTACAGTGGAATTTCCATTAGCTATAAATCCAGGTGACCAAAACCCAATGGCCTTCAGGCAGCCCTGCGTGCAAAGCCACGGGCAGTGCCCCCTGAGGAGGGCCGTGTTCCCCCCAGCCCCATGCTCCCAACCCTGGTGTCACCTGGCACAGCTTTGTGCTCCTCAGCCAGGAGCTTGATGTCAATGTTGGCTCTGTCAGATCCCGCTGGGCAGCTGGCAATAGGATCCCAAACCTTGCTGTAATTTATATGGCAGTTCTCATTACTTCCCTTCTCCAAAGACTTGTTCAATAAATTACCACTTTATGAATTCCAAAGTGTTCTGTGCAGCCTTGAACAAAAGGGAATGGGAAAAAAAATACAGCCCAGACCAGCTCTAATGGCAGAGCTTTTCATCCTGGAAAGAAAGCTGTTACTAAAATGAAATCCCCCCGTGGATAATGCTGCCTTCACAAGCCAGAGGACCACAACACTGTTGCTGTCGCTGGAGGGTTCAGAGCACGAGGGTCAATATGTGGGAGCCTCTGGATGCCCAAACACCACATGGACATCACATGAGGACCTTCCTCGAAGAGCTGAGGCACCTGAGAGGTAGGCAAGTCTTAAGAAATGGTTAAGCTGGAGCCTTTCCACTCTGCAGGGCAGCAAACGTGGGGAAAAATAAATCAATACCACCACCCACTGCATCTCCATCTGCCATTGATTTATGGCCCTGCTGAAAAGCCTTGTTGTCCACAATTATTGGGCAGTCAGCTCCCATTTGCCACGATTCCATCACCTCTCCTTCCCACCCAGCAGAGCGCATCCCGTGGTGTGTGGGGCCGGGAGGGTCCCAGGGGGCTCAGATGCATGGTGGGATGTGGGCAGGGTCAGTCTCACCCTCCAAAGGGCTGGAATGGCAGCCGGAGCCCAGGGGCACCTCTGAGAGCAAGAAGGGCGAAAAGAGCAGCCAGGTGGGTGTGAGCAAAGCCAACCAGAACATTACATTTTGCCCCGAGTGGCTGAAAATTCAGCTTTACCTCATAAGAAACCAGAGGCTGAGCACAGGGAGATTTCCTTCCTAGCCTTCTTGAAAATCTTGCCGGCTTGATTTTGCTCTTTCGACCATTTCTATCATATGTCACTCTGAGCCAGGAGGTCAAACCGATCCCGTTGCCAAGGCCCAGTGAGAGCAAGAGCTGCTGGAGGAGCCCCCCGAGCTGTGCTGCATTATTTCAGCACTTCCTTTGGAGGAAGAAAGGTTGCGTCAGGAAATAATCAAGGGCCCAAAGCATCAGCAGCAATTCTTGGGGCAAACATGGGGCTGCGACTTCTTCATGGAGTGAACCCCCTGTTTGGGAGATGGGGCTATAATCCTTTGTAGGATGCTTCTCTCATGCAGGCATAAATCTGGGGAGTCCACTAAGCAAGTGCTGCTTGCATCTGTAGACCAGACAAAGCTGGATGTGAAAGCTGGCTAAACTGAATTACCAACACATTGAATCATAGAAGCATTTCAGTTGGAAGGGACCCCCAGAGGCCATCTGGTCCCATTCCCTGCAGTGCACAGGGACACCCACAGCTCCATCAGTGCTCACAGCCCTCCAGCCTGACCCTGGGGGTCTGCAGGAATGGGCACCACCATCCTGTGCAGTGCCTCACCGCCATTATTGAAAATGACTTCTTCCTTACATCCAGCCTAAACCTCCCTTCTGTCAGTTTGAAGCCCTTTCTCCTTGTTCTGCCACAACAGACCCTCCTAAAGAGCCCATTCCCTTCTTTCTTACAGCCCCCCTCTTAGTTTAGACTTCATTTTGGTAAGAAACGGAGATATTGCGGAAGGTCTGATTGCAGAAGTCAGCCTTGAATGGAGTGCTCCAACCTAAATCAACTTGTGGTTAAGTGAATGAACATGTGAAATAAGCCTGCAACTCCAGGAGCTGGGTCTGAAGTGAAACACACATCAAGAAACAAAAGGAAGGGCTTAGTGAGAGCTGGAGAGAGGTCACGGATACGAATACACGGGACATCTAGAACTGCATGCAGTCAAGAGGCGTTAGAGCTGCAAGAAATCCTGAGCAGAGGAAAAGGGGACTAAAAATAAAAGCTGGCAGAGAGGAGCAGTAATGGGCTGAGCGGTCACTCAGAGAGGCACTGGGAGGACGTAGAGACCCCGCACAGATCGGAAGGGAGAAGTCCCAGAATCGGGGTCATGGGAGCCACAAAGTTTTTGACAAAGTGGAAACTGCACAAAGTCACACAGAGCTGGAGCCTGCAAAAAGGCACCGACACAAAAATGCTAGATAGAGAGCCCAGAAGCTCTCCAGCCTAACCACTTGTTCTTCCTCTCTTTGTTTGAGATCAGGGAAAGGATTAGAGCATAACTGGGGGCAATGCTTCACCTCAGCTTTGAAGCAGATGGAGGTTTCCCATGGAGGTAAATGCCATACAAGCGAGAGCAATGGGAGCAGCCATTCCCCAGAGTGGGGAAGAACAGGCACAAGGGAGAGCGTTTCTGCCTGCAATTGTTTTTACTACATCAAGACAAAGTATTATTGGTTTGGAGTACAGCACGTGTGGGGGCTGTATTTAAATACGAGTTACAAGCCCATTAATCTGATCTTGTAGAGGATGAGATTTCACAGCAGACTTGGATGGCAGAGCTAATTGAAAGCAAGTAAATAGCAGCACAAGGGTTTAACAGAGAAGATCTCACCAGACTGGGTGGATTACCACAACCCCTTTGTCTGCAGGAGCAACTGCTCTCACCCACCTCTGGTAAAAGGACCTGGCGATGGAGGCTGTAGGAACACAAAGAAGAAACTCTACATGGGCTAAAACAGCAGAGATGGAGGCAGGAAGAGCATGGCAGAAAGATGAGAAGCTTTAGCAGCTCCATGTCAGACCCACATCTCAAAAGAAGGCTTCAGAACATCTGCAGATGGGAACCACCCCTACGACCACTGCAGCACCGGAGGACCATCGCCTCTGCAGAGAAAGCTGCTTTTATTTGATCATTAAAATGAAATTCTCTTCATCTGCCTGAGGCATA
This sequence comes from Tragopan temminckii, assembly GCA_028571105.1. Taxonomy (NCBI): domain Eukaryota; kingdom Metazoa; phylum Chordata; class Aves; order Galliformes; family Phasianidae; genus Tragopan; species Tragopan temminckii. The sequence goes on along the minus strand of JAOWBP010004513.1, from coordinate 782,527 downwards.
CAGTGAGACCGAGCCTGTCGAGCACTTCTAACAGCCCTTGTCCCCCAGAGGAAAATTCAGATGAGATTGGTTGCAAAATAGGAAGCGAGGATATTGCACTGCAGGACTTGAGTACCCTACAAGTGGTACGAAGCTGTGGTGTAATGGCAGGAGGTGTAAGGCCGTGCACATGGGCTGCCAACATTCTCTGCATTTCTGCCAGTCCCTCATAGAAAGGGCTGGGCTGATGAAGGCAGGACCATGAGACAGCAGTGCCATATGGATGCGAATGGGACTCTGCATGCACAGAGGGGAGAAGCATGATCCATGCGTAAGGCAAAGATAATGCTGTGGTTGGAGGGCACAACTTGGGATCTGATCGTCTGTGTCTGGGAGTGAGACCATGAGGAGGGAGACCAGCTAGCACAGCAGAACCAGTAGGGAACATTGCTTTCAGCTATAAATACACTGGGAACTAAATACACAGAAGGGAGAAGAGCTGCTGAAGCCAGAAGACAGCTGGCATGAGGACAAACGGGCAGACGCTGACTGTGATGACTGCTAAAGGAAATCACAGAACGTTAGAATCAGTAAGACTGCAAAAGATCTCAAAGATCCCCAGGTCCAACCCCAGCCCACCTCACCATGCCCACATCCCTCAGTGCCACATCTCCACGGCTCTGGAACACCTCCAGGGATGGGGACTCCCCCACTTCCCTGTGCAGCTGTGCCACTGCATCACCACTCTTTCTGAGAAGAAATTATTCCTCAAATCCAACTTGAAATGTCCAGCTGCTCCCATGATGGGGTGCTGTGATTGCAAAGACTTTGCCCAGGAAGGGGCTGGAGATGCTGGGTGTGATGGTAGAGGACTGAAGTTGGTGGCCTGTTCTCCTCTACAGGCTTGTGGCCAGCAGCTGCCACCTGCTGAAGAAACCCCAAAGTGGCATCTGCTGTAGGATGTCCTGGGCCTTTTCTGGATGGAGAAGGAACAGACACTATTTAATAGTGAAGTCTTGTCCACAGGTGTTCTGCATACAAAACCTCCCCAGAAAGCAGATCGTGTTTGGTCTCTGTGTCCTTCTGTTGTGAGAGTGAGAAGATGGGCTGCAGGAGAGGGGCCGGCAGGGTTTGGGTTGGGGAAGCATGGCAGAGAACTGCTGGCTGTGACCCAAGTCCCTCTGTTCCCCTGGCACACGTGCTCTGAGCTGCCAGTCAAGCTGCTGTGATGATCCTAATTGGATTAGGAGGGGAAACACTGCGCTTCCTGGACCAGAAAGAGCAGAGACCGTTCAGAAAGAGCTGAGCGCCTCTGGCACAGGGCATGAATTCCCTTTCCCGCCTGCTCTGATCCTCACAGCCTGTCTGGGACCTCAAATTTCCCTTTGCCTGCTCTAAGTGGATTCCTATGGAGCCGCATCACCACGATCTCTGCACCAAATTGATTCTGTGGGCTGAGAAAGCCGTCTGCAGAGCAGCCAAAGATGTCCTAAGCACCTGGATGAGAGCCTGAGCAATCTGCTCTGCACAGAGAGGGCAGAGGGCAGACGCAGGGCTGCCCTGCAGGCTCGTCTTCTCCTTTCTGCTGCCTGACAATCATAGAATAACCTGAGTTGGAAGGGACCCATAAGGATCATTAATCCCTGCTGCACATTGAGAAGCACCCAATTAAGCACTGAGCTTTCAAGCTGACTTCTTTGAGTGCCCTTTACTCAGGTCAGATGGCTGCCAAGGTCACTCACTCATAACCCACCCACGTACACCCCCTGTGCTCCCTGTGCCATGGAGCAGCAAGCTCCTACACTTGGAGTAGGGCTCCTGCTCCATGGCACCCTTGTGCCCATAGGCTCACATGAAGCTTTTCACAAAGCTGCACCTCTGCCCAAAATCAGCATCTGCTTGGCTCCAGCCTCCTCCCTCAACACACATCTCCATCACCATGGAAACCCAGCAGTGGGAGATGGGTTGCCTGGCAACCAACACCCAGCTGGACCACACTGCTGACCCCCAGCACTGCAGCCCTGGAGGGGTTTTGGTGCCGGACCTGTGACGGGGACAGCGAGACAGCATCCCAGCCCTTGGGAAGAGGTGGCTAAAGAGACTCCATGCAGCACCTCTGTGTCTGCAGCATCCCTGGGTGCATCCCTCCTGTGCTCTGTTGGAGGAGTTGGCTTCAATTCATGACCAGGTAACAGCTTCAACAGCCCCCTCGACAATCCTGTGATGCTTCAGGCTCTGCTTTCACCCTGGACAGCAAGAGCCTGATGAGCAAAAGCACACTTCATCCCATGTGCATTGCTAGCCCCTGGGATGTGGAGAGATGGACCAACTTCCTTCTGGAGGAAGCAAGCAGTGAGCAACCCCATTACAGCTGATGATGAAGGCAAGGTGCACATTCTTCAGCACACAGCCTAATCTCAACCAGATGAAATGCAAAAAGCAGAAGCACTAAGGGAGAAGTCAGCATTTGCAAAAAGCAGCCAGAAGAATCAGACTGCCTGAGATTGCCAAGAGATCAGATAAAAGCCCTCATTACAACCTGCCAACGTGCGTGCGATGGAAATAAAGATATGGCTACAAGATAGGGATGCATGCACAGAGCCACCTGTAGCCCCCAGCAAAGGCTTTGCCATTGGGGTGGGTTACATCATGCCAAGTGAGGTGACAGCTGTGGTACAGCCCAAAGTAGGACGAAGTAATTTTGCATAAATGTGCACAAAGGCACAGTGCATGCAGCTGGAGAGCTCAGCAACACCGTGTCGAGGTCTTTTTGGCTCTGGTACAAAGCAAAAGAATGCAGATAAATAAGAAAGGATGTGATAAAGCATGCATAACTCTCACTAGGGTCAGCAGAAACGCAGAGAAATGCAGAGCTGACAAAGCAGGCTCAAGCAAAACCATCTCAGAAGTGGAATGGGAAGAGAAAAAGAGGCACTGCCATCACAGGCAGCAGGAGGGAAGGCAGGGTCACATGCTGGGGGACTGGGGATGGACATGGCCATAACACATCAGCAAGCTCCTGAATCACTGGAGTGGGCTGAAATCCCAATGACAGCAGGGAGTCGTGGATCTGGAGGCAGAGTGCGTCAGAAGAGGTGGCTCAAACTGCAGCCATCCCATTCACTGTGCTGGGTAGGCATGCAGGGATCAGGACAGCTTGATGTGGGAGGTCTGGGAGCAACTGCAGGAGGGGACATGGCACTGCAGGCTCTAACTGCAGTGAATTATGGAGATGCCTTCAGAGTAAGTAGCAATGACGGATTGCACAGCCCATAGGATGGGCACCTCAAGCTGAGGGATGCTGGAACAAAGGGAAAAAAAAGATCGACTCCAGAGCCTGGGCTGATGTGGAATGAGGAAGAGAAAGAGCCAGGCCAGAAGCAACATGGCTGAAGATTCTGGGAGTTATGAAGCACCAGCAGGGACTTTCAGTGCAGGATTGCTTGGCAGAGAGGTCACTGCCCCTTGAAATGGCCACATAAACGCGAAGCACCAGAGAGGAGGAGAGAACTGTGTTCATCTGTAACCCACGCAGGAGAGACAGCCCTCAGCAGGAAAGTGAGCTGCTCACACCCCAAGGGAGCCAGGATCTGTGACTGCTGATTCTCCCCCCAAATGACTCCACCCAATGAGTTGCATCGTGGCACTGCTCTCTGGTGCAGAGTTATGGCTGGTCAGATCCCAGACACAGAGGATGCTCTCAGGCTGCTCGACAGCTCCTGCAGAGCAATCACTGCCAGTCACTGATGGAAAGGCAGCTCTTCAAGGAAATTCACCTATTTCAGTGCTCCCTCAGCTCATACTCTGGCAGGGGATGCATTTTAGTGGGCATGGTGGGAGCTGTCCTGGTGGGATACCTAGAGGCCAGGAGCAAGCCTCAGCCCAAAGAATCCACATCCAAAGGCTCAAGGATGCCCAAGAACAGCGCCAAGGAATCCACATCCAAAGGCTCATGATGTCCAAGAACAATTCAATTATATCTGAAAGACACAAAAGGGCTGCAGATCCCATGCATGAGTATGGCAGTTGAAATTAGGTAACGTTGGATGTTAGGTTGTGAAAAGTCAACCAAACTCCCCAGGTGCTTTTTGGAAAGGGAGCGCACAGCCCAAAGGGGCCCATGACCAAACCAAACCACTGCAGGAAAGCAGTGCTTGGAGAGGCCTTCAGGGAATCCAATGCAAAGGGTCACTGGGAGGCTCATATTTTATTTATTTGCTTCATGAGAAAAAGTTCCGAGGTGTTTTTTTTTTTTTTTGTGGAGGTAAGCACCTAATTGAGTTCAGGTTCTTCAACTAATGAAGAAATGAGCTGAATAATTAATTACTGGAAGATAAATTATTCACGGCAAGTTGCCATTCCAGTGTGGGAGCTGCAGGAGGGTTTTTTAAGTTATTTTCCTTATTCTCATCTTAAAAAAGAAAAATGGGAACACAATACTTGCTGCCACCCCAGTACACCACGGCAATTTTATCATTTCCTCATCGAGATATTAAATGGCATTCCCAAAAAGGGAACCCAAGGGAGATCCCAGATTCCATTAATAATGGAATTTCTCAAACTAACACAGCAAAGGAGAACATTTAACTCACACAGTGCACCTGAAGGAAACAAGAGGCCACGTGATACTGAGCCAAGAATCTCACAGTCATCATAACCCACTCAGATGTCACCCACCATAGACACAAACCTGCCACAAAGACCCATATCTGCTTGACCCGCACAGCTTCCCAGCACCCATAACACTGAATAGCGTTCAATTTGGGGAGCTGCCTCCAAGGACCCCATAGCCAACGCACACCACCCGCCCTACAACAGCAGGTTGTGTGCCAGCCACGGTGCTAAATGCATCCTCCTGCCTCATTTCTTCTGTATTTGGAATATCTATGGAGCGTTTCTACCTTTTCCGCTCTGCTATTTACAGTTTTACCATCTGTCTCTAACAACACAGCCGTTTCTTTGACACAGAAATAAATTCCCCCGTGCATTTAAGTGCTTTCTTATTGTCTTTGACCCTTCTGGTCATTCATAGTCCATTAGCTTCTTTGATTTCTTCCAAGCACTACCTATATTTTTAGGTAACATCCCTTCTTTAGCATTCCCCAACACCCTTCTTAGTTTCCTCCCTCCTCCCCACACCTGTGCACTCCTGAGGATTCTGAAAACCCATCTCCACAGCTGCAGTGACACACTGGGCA
>JAOWBP010004513.1:743675-771910 GCA_028571105.1 Tragopan temminckii | reverse complement strand
ACTGGTGGCTGCTGGTGGATGGGTGCACTGCAAAGGAAATCAGGAATGCAGATGCCAGCCCTTATTAAAAAGCCTTCTCCATTTCTGATTTCTCTAATACAACCCAGTAGAAGTATTGACATGTCAGAATGGTCTTTTATTATAATCCATTTATGCTATTAGTGTAATATCCTCCTCTTAGATTGCTGAGTTATGTATTAATATTGTAAGGACGTCGGCGTTTCTTTTAGTTTGTCATTGCCTAAAACGAGTCCCAGACTCTCTGTGTGACAGGATGCTGATGGATGGTCGTACTTTTAGCTGTGATCACGTCTTGATACTCTGAAATTAGGGATGTGTTTTAAAAATGTTTCTTCTCGTGCACTTTCTCTATTCTTCTCAAGCCATGTCTTACCTGTTATCATTCCATTTCTACAGCAGAATCATTTGTGCTTACACAGCATCATTCATTTGCTGTTCTTTGTGTAACAAGGGAGAAATAAAGCACGAACGAGGGAAACCCAAAAGCAACCGCAGATGAAACCTATTTCTGGTGGAATCGCAGAATCATTAGGGTTGGAAAAGACCTCCGAGATCGTCCAGCCCAACCACCCACCTACCACCAGCACTGCCCACTGCCCACAGCCCTCGGTGCTACGTCCACCCTTAAACACCCACAGGGTTGGGATTCCCCCAGCTCCCTGTGCAGCTGTGCCATGGGGAGAGCAGCAGCCCGAGGCAGGGAGCCCTAAATGGCCACAGTGCTCCGCCTGGCTGAGGAACGGGAGCCCTTCTCCTCTAGAAATGTGATGGATGATCCCAATTATATTCTTCCAGCGTTGATTTAATGTAATGTTTTATTAATAGCAACAATCAGGGAAAAGCAAACAGCTTATTCTGAACACGCCATTCCCTTTCTGCTTTTTGCTTTCCCACATCTGTGCGCGCGCCCGTGTCACAGCACTGGGGGTGGCATGAGGAGGAGGGCGGGAGGAAGCGAGAGCACAATCCATTGAACAGGGAAATAGCTCATTAGTACGCTCTTGACAGAATTAACACGATTGTGACAATATTTGCTTCACTCATCCTTTACGGATTGTTTGGAGGGAAGTGCAAATTGCTGGTTTGCTTCCTCGGACGCTAAAAGGCAATGTAAAAAGATGGGGAAAAATATCGTACTGCACTGCTGGCTGCAGTATGCTTGTGGAGCCAGGGGAGGAACGCAGTACACCTATCAGCATTGCTCCTGAACAGCGTCCCACAGAGAAAAGGATCCTTGCAATGCAACCCTGGAGCTGTGGGGTGCTGTTGCCCTGTGCTGCTGGGGCAGGGAAGTGTCAGACAGAAACAACCAAAAAAGGAGATAAAAGAGAAAGGAGAAACCCTGGCACGGGGCTCCCCTCTGACCCCACAGACTCCTGCCCTCCCCTCTGACCCCACAGACTCCTGCTCCAAGCTGCCCAGGACAGCAGCGAGGCGTCCTCATGTCACACAGTGCCACGTGCCAGAATACAGGCTCCTCTGCTCCTCCCTTCATTAGCGGCTCTCCATCATCTCCCTGTTTGCTTTTGGACTTGGGAGCTTGTTTGCTTATTTATTCATTCGATTGCTTGCCTTAATAACAGCACAAACCCTCTGGGCCAGTGGTGATAAACTCCGCGGACACGAGCTTGAGATAGTTTGTTATTCCAGTTTTTGCTCCTGGCTTAAACATGGAATTTAAAGTTCTTTTCTATCCAAAGTGCTCTGTATTGTGTTTAAATGATTTCTCTTCCCCCCAGAGAATCATCAGTCAGGCACATGATCCAGTATCTTTCTCCCTTTCCCAATCTCTTTCGGTGAAATCTTAAAAGAAGGGAAAGGGGAGGGGGGGAAGAAAAAGGAGAGAAAGATTAAACAGAGCAGGTGTCACATTTGTCTTATTTCCAGTGCAAACACAACCAACAAGTGCCAGGCTAAAACTAGACCCTAAACAAAACCTGCAAAATGTTCTCCAAACAAATGCTCCTTGGCTCCCCTCTGTTTGTTTTTCATCTGCTGTCATCCTCTGAAACACTTCTGCCAAGTAAAATCTGCGTCGGGATGAGCTCATCGGGCCGGATCTGCAGGGAGGTTTCTGCTGCAGGGGGTCCTGCATTGCCCCCCAGCCACTGAGCACAGAGCACAGCACAGCCCCTCCTGGAGGTGACGCAGAGAGGCACTGAGCAGAGCTTGGCCATTCAAACCTCTGCTTGGCACTCTCCAGCAGCCAAGAGATAGAGGCGTCTACAGATGCAAATCCCCAAATAACACTTATTTTAGGATTTCTTTTGGTAGATTCTAGGATTGGGAGCCTTGGCGCTCTCTACACCCACTCCCAGGTGCATCTCAGCCCGGGACAGCTGCAGGAGCAGGATTTGACTTTGCCCTCCCCAACAAGGCCATAGAGCCCAGCACACAGCTGAGATACTGTGACAGTAAGATGCTTTCAGCCTGGCTGCAGGACATGGAGTGGGCTTCCAGGAAGCCTCTCAGAGGAGAACAGCAGCTCCGATAATCTGTCCCATAAAATCAAGACTTGGTGTAGGTGGAAGAAGCAGTGTGGGGTGAGCACCAGGCTGTGAAGTAGCATCAAAACATCAGGTTCCCATTTCTCATTGCAACACATGGTGTGAATGATGCAAATAGTCACAAGGGACGCTTTTGTCCTCTCCAGGACTGGGAATTTCTGCTGTTTTTTTTAATATCAGGTGTTGCAGGAGAGGGAAATCCCAGCTTGCTGCAAACAGCACGGATTCTCCGCAGCCCACAGGTGTTTTGGGGCCATCACCCCCATTTTTGGGGCTGAATTTGGGTTCAGAGAGGATCAAGCTGATGCTCTGAGCTGAGCATGTGCAACTTGTTGCACTGATGGATACACAGAGGGATAGGAGGGAAAGAAATGCCGTCGGTGCCTCAAGTGCCTTATGGATTTAGCTGGTGCCAGCAGATCTGCACAGACCATAAACTGTCTGATTGCACTTATAGTTATGTTCTTACTATGCGAGAGGCAAGGCGGAGATTAATCATGTGAAGGAGGAGGAGGAAGGTTGCACAGGGACCCTAAATCCTACAGAGCTAATACAGGCAAGCAGGAAGAAACCCCGCTCCATCCCCAGCTCCATCTATTAGCTCCTGCAGGGCCAGAGGTGTTTCCACCTCCTGAAACCATGTTTCATTTATGTGCTTTCGTCACTTCTTCCTTCCATCCTTCCCCTACTGACACAGCTCCCAGCTGGCTGGGAAAGGCTCAGCTCCACCACAGCCTCCAGCCTCCACCAAACCCAAAGAGACCACTTGTCCAAAGTCAAAACGTTCCTTGCAGGGGAGGGAGAGGACTTAACAGGAGAGGCAGCGGGGAAGTGAAGTGCTTTTACTGCAAAAGATGCTAATTGCTTGATGAACTCTTATCGTGCAGTGTGGCTGGGAAGCAGCTGCATCCTGGGGGAGATGTTTGTCCTCGCACATAGGGGATCCCATTCATTTTGGGACCAGGTGATGCCCTGCCTGGTAGCAGTGATTGCTTAACACAAATGGCTGCTGGGAGCTCCCCAGCAGAGTTACAGCCACGTGTGGAAGCTGTGAAGGGTGGGAATGCGATGGAACAGGAGAATTATGTGCAAAATAAAGGTAGTTACAGTTGCTCCAAAGCATTTTCTCAGCTTGGGCTTCAGGGCCGTTAGTCAACTTTTTTTTTTTTTTCATTATTATTGCAGGTTCTCCTTTCTGCCAAACATTTGCAGAGGGAAAGGGAAAATAAGGAAAAGAGAGGAAAACACTTTTAGCTGCCAATCTGTTGCTCGGAAAGCCATGAAAAGCATCCTGAGAGAGACGAGCACATGTCATAAGAAAGGAAAAGGACTTTGTGCATCATCGGCGCCGAAGAGCCTTCCCCCGGCCACTTGTCTCTAGGCTGCTGGGCCTGGCGGAGGGCTGAGATGCCCAACTGCTCCCTCCTCTCAGCCTTACCAGGCCACAGAGCCAGGCAAGAGCTTAGCTAAGCACGTGGGAGTCCCCTCCCTGAGGGCACACGAGCAGAAGAGTGAAGATAAAGATATATATGTGCACTTGTCAAGCTAATCAGGGCATGGAGAAGGGAGAGTTGTGCCAGCCTTCCACTGCTCTGCCATGCAGGGAAAGAGAATTAGAGGGGCAATGAGGAGACAAACGGAGAGAAACATTCTCTAAAGCTTGTTTTTAAGACATCTCTTCCACCCTAGGGCTCGTTTTAACAGCCCATGCCGCACACTAGCTACAGCCCCTTTTATTTACGATGATTATTACGGGCTGCTGCAGGGTCCCCTGGGTCCCAGAGAGGCAGCGCCGGCTGCTATTAAGGCATTTTGTCTTCTTCTAAAATCACATAAAGACCTTCCCTGTGCTCCTCCCGCTGGGCAATAAAAAGCAAAAGACAATCCACGGCGGAGCTGCTCTCTAGCTGGATGGGCAAAGTGCCTCGTTAGCACAACTCGCGCTCTCCGGCACCCCAGGACACGGCCAAAGCCAGGCACACTGCAGCGGGATGGGAGTACCCCGGGCTGTATTCTGCAGGGCAGCAGAAAGCAGGAATGGGGGATGCTGCCCCGCTTGGCTCTGCGCCCTGGGACAGGAGCCGAGTACACGTCCATGCCAGCCAAGAGGGATTTTGGAAAATTAATCAGTCCAATTGAAATGTGATTGATTGAGGATTGAAAGCCACAATCCAGCAAGCCCTGGAAAATGTAATAGTCTAAAACCCTATTAATTTTTCATGTTCTATCTGCTTTTTTTTTTTTTTTTTTTTTTTTATCCCTAGTGAAGGTGGCCTCATGCCAGGATGTTTGCATGTAAACACTTCAGCTCGCTGCTGGCTCTCAGCAGAGCAGGGATCTGCCCTTCACCCGCTCTCCAAAAACACACCAGTCGGGAGCACCCAGCTGGTGACCAAAGCTGGAAGCAGAAGTTCTGTTCCTTATAAGCCACGATGTGTCACAACAGAGGTGTCACACACACGAGCACTTCTCCCTCCTGTGTCCCCTGGGCAGCTCAGGACCACCATAACTTTCAAAGAGCTGAACATCAGGCTGGGTGGTAGCTCCTCCTTGGCTCCGATGATTGTTCCCAATGCAGGCAATAGGTCACTTCTTGGAAAGGAAGGGTACTTCTGGTCTCCAAAAAGTGCTCATTGCAAGGAAACATTCAATGCAGTGACAAAATACAGATATCTCACATGGAGAGAGCCCAGTGCCCGCGACTGGTGGCTGTCATTGTCGTGGTCATGGCTATGGTTATGGTTACGGTTGTGGCTAGCTGCAATTTTGAGCTTCACACAAAGCAACCTCTCCAGCATTTTGCCAACGGACTGGCCATGTAATTGGCAACTGAAGTAAGCAAAAGCTGCAAGTTGTGCTGTCAGTGTGAAAATATTTCCATTTTCAACAGATCTATTTTGAATTTTCATCCCAAAGCGAAAACATCTCTATTTGTTCAACATTTGTTGTTGGTCTGTTTTTTGGGTACATCTTTTTCTTTTTTTTTTTTAATAACAGTGACAACATTTCTCAAGTGGGAAAAAACAACATAGTTTAGCTTAAAAAAAGACCAATTCTCTGCCAGAAGCATCGATGGAAATGTTTCAAATAGGCCTCTGATGAAGTAATCTGAACATATGCCATCAGACCCAAGATCTGAACTCATCTAATAGCCCTTGTTGGACTGGTTTCCTGGGGAAATGAGGCTGTAAAATCACACCTTCTCTGTGTCTATTTGTCACCTTTCCACCCTGAAACTTTGGCACACCTGGGCAGATTTCAAGCACAGATGGGATGAAATCTTGGAGATAATTGGCTTGTGACAAAGTTCTCAAAAATCACAGTCCAGATTCAGTTCTATTGGCTTTTCTAACTGGAAAAAAAAAAAAAAAAAGAAGGTGATGAGTAGCAGGCTTTGGCTCTTAATAGGAACAAGACAATTCAAGGAGGACAAAAGGTTTTCGGTTTGGATTTTCTCCTGTGAGGCTGTGGGGCTGGTGTTCACAGCTAAGCTACATCACAACCTCTTGTTGTTCCCGGCATTTCGATCACAAGATAGATCCAACCCAGCCGCGGCCTTAGGGCCCCTGCGCATCCATCACCGTGCTGGGTCCCTCCAGCCTTTATCCGAGCTGTTTATTTATGCCCTGCTCTGCCCTGAGAGCCTTTCTGAAGTGTCTTCGCTATCTCCAGCAGCTCCTGTTAAATCTGGAAGACAAAGCGTTAGTCGTCTCCAGGAGGGTTTTTTATTTTTAATAAAACTTGCTTGTGCGCTTCCCCGGGGGACTTGTTGAAGTTGCAAAAGTCAAAGATAAAATGTTCTACTGCTGTTCCTGGAGAGTGATGCTGTGTTTTCTCATGAAACACTTTTAATGAACATCTGTAAAGGTCAGAGAAGGGACTGAGGCACAATCTGTGGTCCGAGTACCTCTGAACCCTGGAGATGGCATCAGCCACATCCAAGTTCATTCATTCCAGCACTTCGTCCAAAATGGTTTCTATTGGGCTGAAAGAAAATTTGAAAGGGAACAACTTCAATGTGGTAGAAAAAACAAAGCCCGCTCTCCTCACCAGCTTTTACTTTGTGGCCGTCCAGCAGCTCCCTGCCTCACGACCTTCAGGTCCTGTGCACAGGCAAGTTCAGCCCACCAGGACAAGACGATGGGGCCAAGGCTGTAAAAGTCACTCCTCCACCAGGCAAGAGGCAAGCGTCTGCACCTACTGTGCAGCAAAACAACATCGTCTGCACAGAGAAGCCCAGGGGCAGCTTAACTCTTGGTTACTCATCAAGGCTAATGAGCTGATGCACACGCCGGGCTAACAAGGCTGCGCTTGGTGGGTCCCGGAGCGAGCAGCTGCTGGGGCTCTGCCCTGGGCATGGGCAGCAGGGAGATGCTCCCAGAGCAGGGATCCTCATCCAGGCTTCCAACAGGGAGAAAATGCATTTCATCCTCATCAAATCCTTGGCAGGAAACATAGACTTGATGCCAACAAGAAAAAAAAGAAAAAAAAACGAAAAAAAAACCCCCACTAATAAATAAAAGGAGCACCAATTTCTCTTGGATGGTTTGAATTGCCATTTTCTGGGCTGAAAGTTGACTTTGTATTATTTTTTAAAGTCTTCTGCTACAGCACCTAAGCAACAACCCATTTAAATATCTTTCTAGCAGCATTCCTGAGTGTGCAAATGGGTAAAAGGCTCGATATTGTATGGGCACAGGGCAGTAGGGGGACGTGTCCCTGGGATGGGGGCTGGCTGTGGCATCGTGGGGACGCTGTGGCCTCCAGCTAAGGCTGACCCCTGCAAGACGGTGGGATGTCCAGGACCTCACTTCTCCCCACAGATGCCCACCATCTTACTGGTCAGTCCTTGGGGAGCCAGTCTGACCCCAAACTGACCATCCATGGGCAGGAGGACTGCTAATGAAGAAAAGCACTGTAGAAAACACTACTTTACACACAGACATAAACGTAAGCCTAGCTTCACGTTTCTATTGAAAGAAAGGTGCTGATAGGTTGGACCTGACCCACTCTTTACTTTACGCAGGCACCAGTCCTAAATTACAGCACTGCTGGGATTTCCCATTCAGCTCTAAGCAAGTTCGTCCTGATCCTACCAGCCAGCGCAAAGGCTGGGCGGAGAAATGGCTTTCTTGGCACCCAGATCTCCTCTCTGATTATTATTCTGGTCATTCACCCTCTTTCTCTCTCAATCTTGAGGAAGGAGCAGTGATTTTCTGAGTTGGAATTTGGATGTATTCCCAGTTCCTTTTTTTTCCCCCTCCTGTTAATTAAAACTAATAAATCTGCTCAACAGAGTTTGCAGAGCAAGGGGACAAGGTACAGTTATCTTGACACAGCAAGGCCATCCTGCTCCTTCCCCCCTACCTTTTATTTATTTAATTTATTCATGTATTTATTCAGTGCTTGAGTCTGTTCCAGAAATATGTTGCTGATCTCAATTTCTCGTCTCTGCTACGTGTGGGCTCCTTGCCTTTCTTTCTCAAGGAAGCAGTCCCACAGGAGCTGCAAATAATCAACAATTATCGTGGCATGCATCCCTCGGCATAATTACAGACAATCTGGAGCAACCTGGGGACAAATGCAGCCTGTCTTACACAGGACCCACACCGTCTTCTCTTCACACGCTCTGTACATTCCACGGTGTAAAAGGAGATCAAGGCCCAAGTTTTGGGGTGCATGGGGTTCTTAGAGAAAAAAACATGATTTGTACAGATTCTTTCTTTGGGATGCAACAGGATAAGCCAACATATGGGCTTAGCCCCACTGTGGGGTGTCTAATGGAAGTGTTCAAGATCACGGATGGGGCTCTGGGCACCCAGCACACAGCAGGGGGTGGGATGGGGTGGGCTGTAAGTCCTTTCCAACCCAACCATTCTGTGAGTCCATGATTCTGTACTGCCATCTGAGATGTCACACAACCCCAGGATGCCCTAGAGGACATCCTGATGGACCCTGTGCTCTTTTCCAGGAGGACAAGAGAGCCTCGCAGTGAGTGCCAGGCTCAAGATGACACAGCAGACATTTTTGGAGATGCTGCCCATGCCCAGCTCTGTGCCCATGGGCTAGAGGGACTCCTGGATGGCTTTCACAGCCCTGGTGATGCTGCTTGGCACCAAGGCCCTGCAGCCTCTTCCTCCTCGCCGAGAGGAAGGCCGTGCTGGTTGCTATGGCAACCAGGCCTGCTGCTCCAGCCACCCAACTTCGGGGCCTAAATGGAGACGGCCGGCAGAATGCCAATGCTCCGCCATTCTTCCAAGCCCTCCCAATCAATATCATATTAATTTTAAGCGGCAGGATTTAGGCGAGGCGTGTGGAGGGATGGAGGAGCAGATCCCAGGCAGTGCTGAGGATGGGGAGAGGATTTAAGGGGAAAAACACAAGAAGAGAAAGAAGGCTGCAATCCACTTCTGGAAAAGAAGTTCTTTGCAATGAACCCTCTGCCTCAGTTTCCCAACTGGACTTTCCAATTCATGAAAAGCACTTAAGTGTTGATTTTAAAAAGTTGATTGTTGGTTCTTGGAAACAATCACTGTTTGGAGAAAGCTGTTTGTGCAGATATCCACATCCTTCTCTCTCTGGAAGCAGCAGCTGTTGTGGGAGACAGCTGAAATGGCAAATGCTGCTCTCCATCCATCACCCAGACACAAGGAGAGAAGTGCTACTTAAGTTAAAGGACAATGTTTGCATAAGAGCAGCTCGGCCACAAATCAATGCATGCTGGAAATTGGGAGAAAGCTTTCACTGGAGCGACGAGTTCCTGGAAGGATGGGCTTGGGAGAAAGGAAACCCCCCTTCTTTAAGGAGCTGAGCAGGTGGGTTCATCATCATCAAACGCACTGGAGAGGACTTTGACTTGAGTGAAACAGGAAGATCTAATTCCACATTTCTGCTTCATGCCAGAGGCCTCTGGGCAGCTCGAGCTCTACCTAATGATCCGTGCTGTATGGAAAGAAACTTAAAGAACATTTGCTATTGAATTTCCATAGTCTTCCCCATCCTATTTGCATTTAAAACAAGCTTTCAAATGCTGTGCGTGGGACAAGACACATTTCTGCTCAATACCCATCCAATTTTCCCCATTGTGGATTCAGGCTGGCAGCATCGACTGCTGCAGATACAGATGGAGTTGTGTGAGAATCCGGTGTTTTCTGCCCAGAGAAATCTTGCAGGGCAATAGCTGCAGCAGTACCAGGTGCTCTGGCTGAGCCAGCACGTGGCAGGGCGAGTTCGGTGTTTCTAGATTACAGAGAAACAAAACGATGGAATCTGAGGGTTTCAGTCATTTCCCACCAACTCTGTTCCAACCATTAATGGTTATTCCAAAGAGAATTGAGCTCAAGTAACAAGAAACATTTGGCTTCAGTTATTTCAAAGTCTTACTTTCAACCTTTACAGCCTCGTTATTAAAATGCTTCTCTCTCTCTCTCTCTCTCTCTCTTTTTTTTAGAAGACATTGATTTACATTTTAAAACGGGAAAATAGTCAGCTTGAATTTAAAAAAAAAAACAACACCCAACCATCCCCTTTGAAAATGTCAGTGGCTGAAGAGGGAGAGCTATTGACAGACTGCGCTGAGAAGCTGAAAGCCTCTCTCAGTTCTGCCTTTACTAAGCAGATCAGCTGTGAGTTGGTGTCTGACACAATTATTAACACTGAAGAGTGACACACGCAAGAAGGGACAGAGGAATCCCAGCACCTGTAACCAAGGGGGATGCTTCTGTGGGATCTGCCCATCTCCAGCTCCATCCCCAGATGCTCCCAGATCCACCGTGCCATTTCAGGACCTATGAGCAACGCTTGGACACACGACGATGCAAACACATAGGATGGGGCAGATGCAACACCTGCTTTTGTAGAAGGAGAAGGAGGCAAATTAGTTTACCTCCAATTTTGAGAAGCACACTGAGAGCAAACAGAGCCTACGCGAGCACCTGGAAGAACTCAGAAAAATGAGTAATAGCCAACATGAATTCGTAAAGCCCAAATTGGGTCAAACCAATCTAATTTTCTCCAGCGACAGGGTGGCAGGACTGGTGCCAGAGGAAGAAGCAGAGGCTGTCATCTATCTTTACTTCAGGAAGGCTTTTCAAGCTGTCTGCCATGACATTCTCATCAGCGTGCCGGGAAGCGGCTCTGTATTGCAATCGGGCTGTACCTGGAGAGGGATTATCAGTGGTGCGCTGCCAGCAGGGAGGGACGTGTCTGCCAGGGCTCTCTCTTGATCTGGTCGATTTGATATTCCGATTAACCTCCTGGGTGATGGACGAGGGGAGATGTATATTGGATGTTTATTAGATCTGCAGAGGGCTCACCCCAGGAAGGGCTATTGGCTCTCGGGAGGGCACGAAACCGAATTCAGAGCAGATTTGAGACCCAGTGATGGGAAATCGGAGGAAAGGCCCGAGCAATCCCATAAACACACTGAAATTCAGGGAGGCTCGGCAGTGCGCTGCTCGCACAAACACCAGATGGGCCGCAATAGGCTGGGCAGCAGCTCGGCAGAAAAAGATCCAGGGCTGCATCTGATGCGAAGCGGAACAGACTGGCCATAACGGCAAAGGGCTGACGGCAGCGCTGGCATAGAGATGGCTCAGGAAGAGCTTTCTCCGGACAGGGGATGAAGCACAGAAGCTCTCTGGGGCCTTTTGTCCTCATTTGTGTTCAAGGGTTTGGGTCCAGCAAATGCAATTTGCGCTGCCATTGGGTTTGGTTTAAACACACGGTTATTTCTGCCAGGAGGTTTCCGCTTTGCTTTGTTCTTCCAGCAAAACATCACTTCATTCCGTGCCTGACACCGCCAGCCTGGTGCTTTTGATCTTTCCTGTAGAGCCAGGGATTAATATAGTTTCAACACCATTTTCAGAAAATCAGCAAATTGCATTTGTGTCTCAGCAGAGGCTGCAGGCTCGGAGCTGCCTTCTCCTTCGGGGCGACGCGGAGCGATGGGGCTGCGACCACAGAGCTGCCAGGAGGAGAAGATTCACGGCCTCTCAGCTCTGCTGATGGCTCTATCCCTCAGCAGCCCCGCCGTAAACACGCACAGCAATAACTGTGCATGCACAAAAAAAGGCTGTTGCTAATAGATTGTACCGCTTGTTGCCACTCTGCTAAGAATGTCCTGCTAATTTTTTGTTTTCGCCAAATTTTCCACTTGAAATATGAGAGTGGAAGCGAAGCCGTGAGCTGCATTGCTGAGAGGGAGAGCTGCGGGGATGGGAGCTCACAGCTGGGATGGTTGCCTGGGGAGGAGGGGGTGTTGCAATGTTGGAAAAACAGAAAATAAACACAAAACGACCCCAACCCAACATACAGCCCAAGTCCTAAAAATAGGGAATGATGAGAGGAGAGAAAGATGATAACCAAGCATCACCGTTTTTAGTGGTGTGGTGGTTGAGCATCAAGATGAAAATGAAGGCTGTTTGCATCACTCCTAAGCCAAACTTTTTGTCTTCCCAGTGTACCTTCACACAGAGCCCCGTCCTGGGTTTGGCACGGGGGTACCCAGGTGGCAGAGGAGCATCCATCCATGGACAGTACCCAGCATCAGGATTTAAAGGTTATTGAGGAGAGACTGTGTAAATCCAGCCGTGGAGTGCAGAAACAAGAAAGGCAAATGGCAACTGGGAAGTGTTTTGATGCTGGGAAGGAATACAAATCAGAAGGAGCTTTGCGATGCAGCTCTTGGCATGTTGTCAAAATCCCCAAATCCTGCCATTTTCAACTGACCGAATTTTCTAGGAAACAGCAGCAGGGGCAGCTCCCAGCGTTGGGATCTGGGGGACGCTCGTGCTGCCCGTGCATCTGAAGCACTGTGGCACTGCGGGGTGAAAGACCCACGTAAGCTCCAGCCCCATTCTGCAGACACCCCATACTGACCCACAGCACAGCAAAGCTGGAGATTGGGGTGCAGGGGACCTGGGACTGGCTGCTGTGCCAGGAGAAACCGAGCAGGGCCGTACCCTGAAAAATGCACTGATTTGAGGGGAAAGAGAAAGGGCCCTACAGCCAGCTGTCAGCAGAGCTGTGGTTGGAGCCTGGGACGCTGCTCATGCTGCTCTTTGGGGGAATGGCCTGAAAGTGCCCAAGCCCAAAAGCGTGGGTGAGCGCGCATGGGGCCACGACGGAGCGTGCACAAGGGGCTGCTGGTGGAGGAGAGAACGAGAAGCAGAGCCTGGAAGTGTTTAAACATGCAAACACACAAAGCCTCTTAACAATCAGCACGGATGGAAATATTGATGGTTGCATTAAAAGTAAATATATTTTTAATTAAATCATTTTCCCCTTCTCCATTCAAGGGGCGTGAAAACACTCATAAAATTAAATTGCTGCATGAATTTCTCTCTCTGCTGCCACATCCCAACTGCCTGCCTGCCCCCTGCCTCCCCAGCACCGCACCACCCCACAGCACTGCTGGAATTTGGCTCCCTCACCCCCCAGGACGTGGCAGATCTCATGGGGTGAGTGATACGCTCCCCCCGTTTCCCTCCTTCCTCTCAGCCTCGGTTCCAGTGTGGCTCTGAAGGGCTCATTAATCATAAGGCAATTAATTCCCCATCAAAGGGGCAAATAACAGATACAGACATTCAATAGCCGCCCCTTTTCCACGCTCGAGTGTTTCTCTGATTCCTGCAAACTGAAATAAAAAGAAGCCAAAGCAAAAGAAACACCGAATGATTAAACACTCCATTACCATCCTCCAAGGGGGGTAAGGGCTTATCTATCTCTGTCACCAGAGAGACAAATAGTTCAGTGCCGTCAACTCGGTCGCCAAAAACGGGGCACGATCAGTAGGCTCATGAGCATGAAATGCTCTCCAAAACAGGGCTGTTTCACCCCAAAATGTGCAATATGCCCTTTTTCCTTCTTTCCCCCCTTGGCCTCTGGGCTGTGGGCTGGGGAGCTGAGAAATGATGGAGTTTGGATGCATAGAACTGTAGGTGTGCTCAGCCCTCGTGCCCTGACCAATTTGGTGACCGCCGCCTATAGGAGAATTAAGACTAAACTATGATATTATTTATTTAATCACTGCACTTATAATAACAAGGCACATGATTCAAAGGCTCAGCTGGTATCATTAATCATGGTTTGCCGAAGAAAACAATTTTATATTATTAAAGCAATTACCATGTAATCCTTTACGTTGGCAAAAATTCATTAATCTTTATTCATTCTTCAATCAGATCACATTATTTTTGCCTGTCCCACCTAACTCACTGCTCCAAAGTGATGCAGGAAAAAAGAAAAAAAGAAAAAAGAAAAAAGTGACAAGAGAAACATTTTCTAATGCAGTACTACAAGGCTGGGCAGGAGTTACTTCCAAACACAGCGAGTGTGCAGGCGTTGTGTCAACACCTGAACACCATCCTCTCCCCAGCGTTTATTTGCTGCTTCTCTGTACCTCGGGCTGTCATTCCCAAGGGCTCACAACTTGGAGCGGGGTTTTTTTTCTGATTTTTTTTTTTCCAGTTTGGCTATTTGGAAGAATCTCTTCTCCAAAAGAGCGGTGCTGCAGTGGCACAGCTGCCCAGGGAGGTGGGGCAGCCCCATCCCTGGAGGTGTTTGAGGAAAGGGTAGATGTGGTGCTTGGGATCACAGCTTAGTGGGCAATACTGGTGATGGATGGATGGATGGATGCTGGGACTACATGATCTTAGAGTCCTTTTTCAACCTTAATAATTCTGTGATTCCCATTAAGTAACTGCCAGATGTGATGTTCCAAAACAGAGGGATGCTCACCCAAACCCAACCACGAGGACCCGGCTCTGCAGCCAGGACTGAGCTTCCCCAAGAAAATCAAAGCTGTGTAGGAAGCGGAGCGCTGCCAATCTGGGTCAGGCTCTTATCTGCTGTCAAGCAAAAAAGAAATTGGCCTGACTTTTTTTATCTTCGGAGATGAGTGGAACTGCAGTGCTCATTATTAGAGTTATTTTACTTTAATAGTCAAAGAGGTTACCGGAGATCTTTTGATTTCATATCCATGAATTTATCTTGATAGTTTTTCCTCCGTGGGGAAAAAAGGAGGAAAAAAAGCAGGCTGCTCCCAGGAGGCTGCAGATTCAGTCTCCTTAGCACGCCATTTACAGACCGGGTGGCTAAGCCCTGCTTTGGTTGGTGAACAGGTTTTTCTCTCCAGGGAAACACAAATTTGTCTTCAAAACATCACTGCAAAGTAGGACAGTAATGTTAATGCTACTTTGCTGCTAAGAGAGCATGAGCAGCTTGCCCAAGGTAGGTTAAGGAGCGTGCAATGGATCAGGATAGGTCTCCAGCTCAATGCCATCCTTGGTTTGCTGGGAAGCCATGCTTCCCCTAAAACTCACAGCAGTGACATATGCCCTCTGCCCCTGGAGCCACGCTTGGAGCTGGATCCTAAGGGGGACAGAGAGGAAGAGAAGGATGAGGACAGATACTGCCATGGTCAAACAGCCTCCAGCATCTCCAGAGCGCACTATGAGATCAATGACTGCCATCCCTTTCCAGGTATGGGATCTCCACCCCCTTTTTCCCCTCATGGCTGTAAAGCTGCCATGTCACTCCGCTCCAGGTTTGCACCCCTCTGATCAAGACATTGGAGGAGGATGAGGAGGAAAAGCAGGAGGAGGAAGAGGTGGAGGAAGAGGAGGAAGAGGGTTATTGGTGTCCTCTCCCCATTGCCACTCAGCCCCAGCTCCCCTCAGTGCGCACTGGCAGAGCACCACAGGGTCAGTAAAACCCACAGGGTCTGATCCACATCCCCCCAAAGCACAGTATGGATTTACGAGGCAGAAGCAGCAGCTTCACTGGATGCAAGAGGCAGCTGAGCCTCAACACAAACAACAAAACAACAACAAAAAGGAGCAATACTGTTTTCTTTTGGCGCATGTAACAGGTTGTCATGGGGAAGGCGTGTGGGCTTTCTTCACTAAGGGAGCATCGCTGGTGACCCTTGGAGAGCGTTTGCTCAGAGCCAGCCACTGCATCCAGCACGTCCCCAGGCTCTGTGCATCCACAACCTCGTGCTGCTGCGAGAGAGGAGCTGCTCAAACTCTCCTGCTTCAAACCTCTGCACCTCCATGCTGTTTCCAGGGCCAGGAGAAGCCGTTGCAGTGCTGTCCTCAAGAGCCAGGTGCATGGCACTGCAGAGTCACCGAGTCCCTGGAAAAACGCCCCGTATGGGGATAAGTCTAATGAGCAGCTGGAGTTGGTCCCAAATCATAGCTCCAACATAGCTCCTGGATGCAGACCTGTAGCTGAGTGAGTGCATCACACCTGCAAGGCTGGGTACCAGCACGGGTGCTCCAATGCCTGATGGATGAAGCAGGGGATTGGCAGCTGATGGTGCCTCCCCACTTTGAGCAATGGTTGACTCCATGATTTCAGGGGTTTAAAACACTTATTCCTTCAATTTCTGGGAAAACTGACGCTAGGCCTCCACCCAGTGCTGGGAGATGTGGGAATGGGACATATGGTTGAGGCAGAGCAGCCAAAGGCTCGTCTGCTTGGGGATAGGAGAAAGTCACAGGGATTAGTGAACACAGGCAAACCTCAGAGTCCAGAAATCACAACAATTCGAGATGACTGAGCACAAAGCTGCCACAGGCAGGGAAATGGCTCCATTCCCCAGCAGCTTCCCTGCAGAGCCCACGGCTGGGACTGCAGACACTGATCACAGGCAAAGCTGCTGCTGGGGCAACAAACCCCATGTGCAGCAAAGTGCTCTGAGCTGCCCTTCCCATCCAACCTTCCCTTGAATTTTACTTCTTTGGAAACAGAGCCCTTTCTAAGCCATGCTCCGGGGCATCTCAGGACAGAACAGGGACCCGTGTACCCACCAGGCATGGGGCTGCAGTCACATCTCCCACCCATTTTGCAGCCTTGGTTTAGTGCATCTGTAGTATGCTCTGCAAGCAGTTTGAAGAGATTTTGATAGCATTGCTGGGAGAAAATGAACCTGCTAATGCTGCTATTTGCTGCAAAAAGGATTCACGCCCAGAACACTTTCTCACAGCAATGATCATTTTTAGCTGTGAGAATGAATTAGCCTTCCACTGAAAAGCCATTTGCATGGGAAAGAGGTCAGCCAGGAGCACGAAAGCGATGATTTGGGGGTAAGGCCCTGTCCTAGCCCGGAGGCTTCACTCTCATTTTATCTCTCCATTTCCAGCCACCCGCTGTGCCCTCCAAAGCTCTTTGCCTCCACGTTGCAGCCCAGCACAGGGAGCCCAGGGGCATTGTGTTTTATCCCACCCACGGATAACCCACACGGCTCTGAGCGAGGAGCACGATCCGCCCGGCTCCTCCGCCAGGAGTTAATTGCAGGCAGAGTTTCAATAGGAAAGAGGCCAAAAAGATAATTACCCCGGGGGTTCGGGTTCTGAGTGCACCAGCCCTTGTTTCGTGAGGAAAGGAGCTGGTGTGGGAATAAAGCTCTGCCAGCACGGGGCTCACAGCTCAGCGTTGGGGAAGGAACCCACGGAGCTGCCCGAAAGCCACTTCTGGCAGCTGGAGGCGATGCGATGCTTGTGCCAAGCTGCATGCACGGGCACGAAGGAAGACGTCCTTGCTGCAGGGGTGGGCTCCCACGCAGCAGGGAGACCTCTGCCAGGCAGAGTTGGCATCAGCTGTTCCATTGGCACAAGAGGTGGGGCAGTCCTCATCTCTGGAGGTGTCCCGGAGCCGCGGGGATGTGGCACTGAGGGCTGGGGTTTGGGATTTGAGAGGTCTCTTCCAACCTGAATGGTTCTGTGATTCTGTGATCAGCACCCAGGGCTCCAGGCTGGGCACGACAGACACCAGCTCTGCATTGTTCCTCTGCCCGCCCCGCTGGGCGGTAAGCAAACTTTTCAAAATCTCACCATTTATTTCCTTCTCCAACTTCCTGCGTTACTAATTATCCGAAGGAGATTGATAAACCCGCCAGTTGCCGCTCTGGTTACAGGTCACTTACCGCGGTAATAAGAAGTGCAGAAATCAATAGCCATAAATAGCGGTTGGGAATCAAATTCCCTGAACAGTACTTTAAGTAAGGAGAAGGTTTAATTACGCCGTTGCCTGGCTTACTTCTCCCTGCAGAGCAGGACTGGGCTCCAAGTTTTCCGCTGGTTCTGTACTTTGGAGAAGCCGGAGGGTTCAGGCTCAGCACCTGGCTCAGTGCTGGGTCCACATGGCAGCTCCCTCCCGTGGGATTTGAGGTGTTGGAGCTGAGGGCACGCACATGGGCAGCTCCTACCGCTCTGCAGTTCCACCAGGAGGGGAAATGACTGCCGGATAGGTTAAACTGGGAAAGTGGCAGTGTCAGGTTTTATTACTGTTAGTGATAAACTGCTGGAGCAAGCCATGGAGCGAAGGCATTTGCATGCCTTGGAAATCACGCTTGTTTTTGCAAGTTGGTGAAGCGCAAGGCTTTGCCATGTCCAGACAACCGCTTTGGAAGAGGTGTGAAGTTTTCCACAGGGTCACACTTTGCTGAGCATAAAAATCTGTCAGCAGAGCCTTTCCTTGGGAAGCTTGAGAAGGAAAACCTCCCACCACCCTCTGATCCGCTCCTCCTTCCCTTGGTGCCACCTGAGCCCCTTGGGTTCCCCTCGAGCCCCTTGGATTCTCCCAGTCTGCACAACAGCATTGCTTTCCCTCAGTGCCTGCAGTATTGCTCCAGCTCTCCGGGTATAAATATGGTACGAGATAAATATTGTCATGGCACATTACTCCAGCCCTTCCTCACCAGTACATGCTGCAGACAGAGTTATGCATCTATTTATGTGTGTGTGTATATCTAATTATACTATATAAACTGTATATTCAGCTCTCTATTGTGTGTATTTAATTTAAATGCCAGCTAATTGCCCTCGGTAAATATATATGGGGATTAACAGTATTGAAATTAAATTTATTGGTAATTCCCTCAAAAATAAACACACAAAATAAAATGAACTCATAAAATAAAAGCAGAGGGCACCACAAATGTGCACACTCTTTGCCATACACAAGGGTGGGGCTTTGCTGTGCAAGGGGAGCAGGGTCCCCTACATCTTTCCCAAAGATAAAAACCCTCTCTATTTTCACCCTAAAAGAGAGCTGCTTGGGGGCTGCGGTTTGGTGGAAAACCAGAGGTTTTGAGGATGAGGGCTGGTGAGTTTCTGCTGGGTTTGGTTTGGGCCTCACACAGCTCTTATACAGCCAAAGGAGCTCCACGGGACCCAGATCTGACACTGACAGTTGGGCTGCATGGAGAGCTCCGCATCTGATCCTCTTTCTGGCTTTGACAGCAGACCCAACAGTGCTAAAATTTGCTGTTTAATGGTTTTGTGACGCTATCAGTGTCTGCAGCCCTCCCGGCCGTGGTGCTGCTAATTACAGGAGCATGATAATTTCTGCCCCGCTCCCTCCTGCCAGCAGTGGATGTGCTGCTGTGCTGGGACAAGGGACCTGCACAAATTTCAGTCTGGTCTGGAATGGACCGTGAACCTTTAACCCTGCCATAAGTCCCCAGTTTTAGCATCATCTTTTTTTTTTTTTTTTTTTACCCAGCAAGACGACAATGACTTCCATCCACCTGCCTCAGCTCATTAAGTTATTCAATCCCATGCCTCACCGGTCTTCAGACTTCCCCGGGGGGCTCTGCAGACTGTGCTGCTCCTGGACCTGCCCAGAGCTGCCCTGCTGCAGGGCTGAACCCTCCCCATCTCAGCCCAGGGAAGGAGCCAAGGGCATCCTATGGAATCACAGAACGGTTTGAGTTGGAAGAGACCCCCAAAAGCCATCTGGTCCCACTGCCCGCAGTGCACAGGGACACCCACAGCTCCATCAGTGCTCACAGCCCTCCAGCCTGACCCTGGGGGTCTGCAGGGATGGGCACCACTCCTCTCTGGGCAGTCTGTGCAGTGCCTCACTGCCCCTATTGGAAACAACTTTTTCCTATTCATGTTGCGTTCCCTTCTCTGCTCACTACTTCCCCCTGCCAGTTGTATTTTTTTTTTAATTTTTTTTCCAGCAGAGCCCTCAGGGAAAGGCTGTGCTGACTGTTGTGAGCCCGTCTGTTAGGTTCGTGTTCTGGCTGCTCTCCTGGTTAATTAACAGGAGCACGAGACATGGGGAGGGCTTTACAGACACACCTGCACACGGGGATGCCCACGTGCTCTCGTCTGGCTGCAGGACAGCACCAGGGCTCCCCAGCTGTGCCCAAGATCTGTCCTGGGGCTGGAACTGAAGATGCTTCAAGGATGTCCAGATGTGTGCAGGCACCTGCATGGATGAAGGTTGGTGACCCCTAAAAGCATCTCGTCCACTCTGCTTCCACCGCCCAATCCCTCCGGGACTCATGTGGTCACTCAGCAACAGACCTACACTCATCCTCCCTGGACAACAGTAGCAGCTGATTCGGGGCTATTGCCTCCCATTTGAGCATCTCTCTGCACAGGGGAGGTGCCCCATCCATGCAGCACATGGCTTCCAGCCACGGCATGGGCTGTAGCTGTCCTCCTTCTCCTGACCATTTTCTCACCATGGACCAGCCAACACTGAGCAACGCATGCCCAGAAGAAAGGCCATATGCCGCTATATGGCCCTGCGCACCAGCAATCTGCCTCCTTCCAGCCTCCGAAGTGAGCGGCAGGAAAATCAGTCCATCACTCATGGAAATCTCCTCCCCCTTTAGACCAGAGCAACTTGCTTGGCACTGGAAAAAAAAATCCCACCACCCCTCGGATCGCTTAATTTGACAGGGCTGGGAGCTAGCAGATGAATATCTTAAATAACTAATGGTGACTCAGAGGAGCATTAAACAAAGATAACATTGTCACTTCTTCTCTGTTCCTCTTTTGTTTCTCACTCTTCAGCTTTCCTGCTGGTTTATTATCTCCTCCGTTTTCCTTCTGATGATCTTGTTACAATGACAGGATGTATATTATCTTTGGCAGCCTCTTCCAAAAGTATGACCTGTTGTATCAACGCACGGCAGGAATAAACAAGGCGAATGCATGCAGAGGAATAAATCCTGTGAAACACTGTGATGGCAAGGGAGGGCTGTTTGCCAGTCGGGGGGTTTTAATGGCTTTGGTGTGTGAGTTGGGTGTGTGGGCTCCTTGCACTTGTCGTGTGCCAGAGAAGATCCTGGAGGAAGGGTTTCTCTCTTCCACCAGTCCATCTGCAGTTGGGAGCTTCCAAAATGGAACCTCTGGACTGTTTCCTCAGCTTGTTGTTCATTGCTAAGTACTACCTACAGCTGAGACTCAAAGAGGCTGCTTTTTACAGTAACTAGGGTGACACGTGTGCCATGTTGCATGAGATCTGCAGCTAAAAGCTGCCTTAGAAACTCTTGGATGAGTTAATAGTACCAGCAGGATCCGTTGGCATCACCAGCAGTGCTCACCTTCAGAGGATTATTGGCCATGGTCTGTGGTCACCAGCCTCCAAACCTGAGCCAAATCTCAGAGGGATCATCCCACTTAAGGGTAGACATGACACTGAGTGACTTGGTTTAGTGAGCATGGTGATGGTGAGCTGATGGTTGGACTAGATGGTCTTAGAGGTCTTTTCTGACCTCAATGATTCCATGATTCTACGGTTTAGTGGACGTGGTGGTGGTGGGCTTATGGTTGGACAAGACGATCTTAGTGGTCTCTTCCAACCTGAATGATTCCATGATTCTATGATCCACAACTGTGGGGACAATCCACTGCAGAAATGAACCACTCTGCTTTGAGCCAAGCCCACAGTTCCCAAGAAACCAAGTTCCCAAGGAACTCTGTGCATTTCCAAACTTGGGGTTGATTGAAATACATGTGATTGGCAATGCTTGGCACTGCAGAAACTTCTTCAAAGCTGAGCAGTGTCTGGATAAAAGTCACAGGTCTGGTCTGTCTTTTCATATAAGTCAATAGAAAGCCTCGGGGAAGTAGGAAATCTCATTAGGAATTAGGTTGGGATCAAAATGACCTCCCAGGTGATTGTGACAGGCCAGGTCAGTCTAAGGGAAAATTGCTTGATGAACAGAGCCACCTCAGACTTCTTTGAAGATAAGTACCACATGAAATTTTGATATTACTAAGTATTTAATAGATCTAATTTACAAAGCACTGTTGCTCCCAATTCCCAGAGTGCCAAAAATCCTGCAACCCATTTCGTTACAAGAACGACTTCTACTCATTCATGGGTTTTAATGCAGCAAGCTGTTTAACAGCTGCACAAAATGTTTTAGCACAGGAGAACTAAGCCCTACAGAAGCGTACCAGGCTCTGCTATATCTTCAGCAAGTCTGCAGAGTTATGTAGCTCTGATACAACATGAGGAACTGGTTTTTTTACTCAGCCCTACATGTGAAGTCATCGCAGAGATACCTGCTCACTTAAGAGCCACCAACAGGACAGGTAACCTCTGCTCAGGGGAACTCAAACTAGGGGACAGAGACAGCTCCAGCAGCGGTGGGCAGCCATATGCTGTACACAGCCCTCAGCTCATTCTCTTTCTGGTCCAACACATCCCATCTGTGCACATCCCAATAAAGATGAGGGCATTTGAACCGGTCAGAGCTAGGTTCTTTGTGATCCCTGCCCAGAATTCTGCAACCCGATGTCACAATGGCACCAAACCACCCCTGCCAGTCTCCCCCCAAGTCAGGGTGGATGGCATCCAGTCCCTTACAGAAGGGTTTTGAAGACATGAATCGTCATGCAGGACCAAATAGAAAAGTACCCAGGATTTCGGTAAGTCTTTCAAGAACATCAGATTTTTCAGTACACATTTTAACACTTTTCCATTCCTGCTAGACCCATGGAAGCCGATGCTACTTGATCAGAACCACTCCTACTGCAGGTTTCCTTTGAGCACTGCGGGTTTATAGATGATCCCGGGTTTGGGTCCATACTGGCGAGCACCAGAAATAACTCACAGACTTGCACAGTACACGCTTTGCTGCAGACCAACTGGCAGCACTGAAACACTCTGCAGCCCTCCTCTCCTGCTCTAAAGAGCTGATCAAATGCATCAGCCAGACGCCCTCCTACAGCTTTCCACCATAGCACAAACCTCACCCCCTGTTTTCTACCTGGAAATCTGTTTAAAAGCCAACGCTTTCTCAGTGAACTCAACTGGAAATAATTTGCCTCTTACCCTGATGAATCTCTTATCTGTGAAGGCTGCAAGCACCCACAAAGAGTTTACAGGAGTGCCTTGATCAGTCAAAGACATGCAGTTTCAGAAGCTTTCTCAACCCGGAGTCTCTGAATGGACTGTGTGATAGAGCCAGTTGAAAGAAGGCAATAAGCATGTTTAACAAAAAATAATAAAAAACAAGCCAAACCAAAAAGGACTTTTCTTTTCATACCAAATGCTTATGAAGAACTTCAAAAATGATTTCTGTGCCTGCTGGAACACTAGCAAGGAGATAAAAGAGACCAACCCTGCTCTTCCCTGTTGGATTTCATTTTGACCAAAGAGCAAGCTCTTTTTTCATGATTAATTCTCCCTATTCCCTCTGTTACCATAAGCTGTGGAAAGAGAAAATACAGAAGAACAAGGAAGAAAAATATCACCGCTTGTTTCTCTTTGCTGGCTGTTTTGGGCTTGTGTTTGTTTTGGAGGGGGAAGCAAACGCCATATGCAATGCAAGAACAAGATGACAATGGTGAGAAAATGGCAAGTGATTCAGAAGACCGTGAGCTGCTATTGCTCTGCTTTCGAGGTCGAAGCTGTGGAGGCACAGCCCAGGCCTCCGCATCTCTTACCCCAACAGAGGTGCAGGCTCAGATGTGAGGCATCTCCATCCCCAAAGCTCTCGCAGGGATTGCTGCCTGAACTGGGCAGCTGATCAGCTGATGGCTGCTGATCAGCTCCAAGGTGGTAGAAAAACCTTCCGGGAGCAAGTTCTGCTCCTCTGTAGGAGGCAAGGCCAACAGCATGCCAAACTATGCTGGCTGGAATGGTCTCTGCCTCTGTGATTAAGGGGATTCATAAATATTCCATGTTTCTTGGCAGCTGGGAGTGCTTCAGTTGTTGTGAACATCTCAAGGGGGATGGGGAAGACAGAGTGAGTCTTAGCATTTCTGACACCCTGCAGAGACAATGAACCGGGGAAGGAGAGCGCTCATCTTCTTGCAGAGAAGCGTTTCACATAGGGTGGTTTTAATAATTCAGCCTTCGACTGGTCTGTTTAAATGTTTGATGCCTGCAAGTTGATTTAAGATCTGGCTTCCTAAGAATCGATGGAGTTGGATGCTGGTTGGGTGCTGTCTGCCATCCTCATCAGTGCAGTAAACACATTAACACGAGGTGGCACAAGTCTGAATAGGTGCACGGCATGAAACTGGCATTCTGATGCTATGAGAGAATGACAACCATCCTATACTGGTTTGCTTTTGAAGAGAAAGAAAGAAAAGGAGTAAGGAAGAATAAAAATGTTTAGCTACAAACTACATTGGAGAGGTAACAACCAATGCCCTAGGAAATGGATAGAAATCAGGCAACAATCATGAGAGCATTGGCATAGAAAGGATTCACCAGCTGCCCTCCAGCCCTGTAATGCTAAGCATGCTGGTCTGGGGCAGCAGAGATGCCCTGAGGGCTGCATGGGGTTCCAGCCACACGGAAATCTCACCAAGAAACTCATCTTGTGCGGTCCTAAACACACCCATGGTAATGGCTCTTGCTTGCCATAACTGGGCATTTGGAATGCAGGAAAGGCACTTTTTCTGAATGTCTGGACGAACCCTGGGACATCAGACCTCCTGCTTCCACAGAGGAGCTGGGATGCTTGCAGCAACCTTGACTGCTCTGATTTTGGCCATTCTCCAAGACAGAAGACTGGGCCAAACACACTTGGCCGTCTGGGAGACAGCAGCATTCAAGGAACCATTTCCAGCTCTCCCTGCCACTGACGCACTGCCACGTTCAGAAACTCTCTATCCCATCACTAGATTTTCCCATCAGCTTTGTTCGTGAGAGACCCTTCACTTCCATGTGAGATCCTGATCCTGTAAGCCCTTACTCTAAATTATCCATGAAATGTGTGGGCATGAGTAATACATGAGATGAATTATCCATGAACTGGGTTGGTCGCCTTCTCCCTCTGTCAACTCTGTAGGTTTCTGCCAGGTATCAAAGCACAGAGGAGGAAATGTAGGCCTCGGCGCTATTTTCCCCCAAAAAGAATTTGCATAATCTGGGAGAAAGCTTAAATATTCAGTGGGTCACGATGGAAGAACACAGAAGGCAGCTTAAGAGAGCAGAAGGTCAGCAGTTCCCTGCAGAGGCAGCGTCAGACCCCAAATCCACCTGCTGGCTATTCACTGCCGCAAAGAGGAACGGCTCCAGCACTGACGGCGACAACGCGCCTGTCTGTGACAGCACTCCCACTCCCAGGCTGGTGGAAGTGGAGTCAGCGATGAGACTGGAGTCTTCTCTACGGCAAACACAGTGAAGTCTTAATGCTTGCTGGGTAGCTATTTCTGATTTCGACATGAAAATCTACGCTGGAGCTGCGTTACTGCTTTCCGAGGTAGTTTTTATCCAAGTCTGTCTGCTTGAAGAAGGGAGTTGGGAAAAAGAATTCAGCAAATTGTTCGGGTTTTTTTAATCAGAGAAAAAAAATCTTTTTTTTTTTTTTTTTTAAAGAATTCCTGATTATGTGCTTTGTTCCCAGGCGAAGCCAACCACAACGACAGCACCAACAGCACCACGTGCAGCCGGCAGCCCCAGCCCCCTGCCCCAGCGCTCCCGCTCCCAGCCCTCCAGGGCCATCCGGTACATCCTGCTGGACAGCTGCAGGAACGTCCCAGCATCCCACATCCTAGCCAGCGTGGACTCCCACAAGGCCCACGGAGGGTCTGCTTCCTGCCACCCCGTGAACCACGTCCCCAGCACAGCCGCGGGCCGCTGCTCCCTATTCTCCAGTTGCCTCCCAGTGTTTCTCACCTTCCCTATCCTCCCTAGGAAGCCAACCCAGGGTTCAGGGCACTCTCTGGATGCTAGGAAGAGGCTGCCGGTGTTCCTGCAGCTTTGTGGAGAGAACGTGCCAACCGCATCCCCCAGAGATGCGTGTCTGCAAACCTCCATCCATGAGCGGAAAGTGCAGCCCAATGCCAAAGCATCGAGGGAGGGCAAGAGAGGGCAGAGGATGAAGAAGAAGATGGCGGGGTGCACCCCGAGTGACAGGGCATGAATGACTGTGAGATAGCTTCTGAATAAAAGATAGTGTTCTTGGAGTCCTTACGTCACTGAGAGACATGTTATGAGTTCAGATTCACCGACAGCTGAGGGCTGGCAAAACAGAAGGAAGCAAGGACACGTTAGGGTGGGGAGGCCCTGGCACAGCTGCCCAGAGCTGTGGGTGCCCCATGCCTGGAGGCATTGAAGGCTGGGTTGGACGGCTGGGGAGCAACCAGCCCATGGCAGGGAGTGGAAGTGGATGACCTTTAAGGACTCCTCCAACTCAACCATTCTACGATTCAATATTATCTGCTTTCACTGTCCTGGGTACCATGCCAATTGAATAGACTGGAAGACTGCACATAGGTGGCCATACAACCCCATCCATTTCACTCAATCCCCCCAGAGTTCTGAAGAAAACCTTTCTTTTCCACATCCTGAATCCTACCCACAGCCCCTTCACTCAGCACTCTCCCCAGCTGTTGCTCTGCAGAAACAAGTACTGATGACAAGCAAAGCATTGTGCATAGGCTGCGACAGAGCAATACTGTGTAGGAAACAGAAAAACATGAAAGGCAGAAGAAAGCAAATGAGATCTCATGTGAGAGTGTCCAGGAGGGAGTTCAGGACTGCTTAAGTCCAGAGATTAGAAAATTGTGACAACTGGAAGAAATGTCCCACAAAGAAAAGGGTAATAAACACAATTGGACTTAGAAGTTTGGGCATTTTTATGACTCTTAAAGGTGTTTCTGAAACACCTTTATTTATTCTGAAACAATCTTTATTTATGTGTGGAAGGTCCCAGGTTCAGACCAATGGGGACTTTTGAATGGGAATGTCACAACAGCCCCCAAAAAAAGAAGACTGGAGAGTGCAATGACCAAAGTCTAGAGAGGACTTAAAGGAAAAGAGGACAACCAGAAAACAGGAGGAAGACCAGATGGGGGAAGAACAGATCTGCACAACCTTGGAAACACACAGGTAGGTACCTGCGAGTGGGGACTTGTCAGGAAGAAATGATGAGCCTGCTGCTTATTTGGGACCACAGAACAGAAGGCGGCAGTGCCTGCCAAGGGCAAAAGGACCTGAAAAAAGATTGTGATGGGTTTAAGTTAAAAGTTATTGACGATCCTTTACCTTGGGCCAGCAGCAGTGGCCGAAGCCCACGGGAATTGATTGCAGATGTCAGCACCAAAGCAGAAGGTGCACTAGGAGGAGGAGTGGAATCAGTCTAGCAAGGACAGATCAAAGAGGATATATAGAATGGGATGAGTTGGGCTGCTGAAAATAACAGTTGCTTGGGGAAGAACTCTACAACAAGTTCTTAGGTTGTGCTGGAGACTGGGTTTAGCTCTCCCCAGTC
Organism: Tragopan temminckii; assembly: GCA_028571105.1. Taxonomy (NCBI): domain Eukaryota; kingdom Metazoa; phylum Chordata; class Aves; order Galliformes; family Phasianidae; genus Tragopan; species Tragopan temminckii. The sequence continues at coordinate 744,898 of JAOWBP010004513.1, read as the reverse complement.
AGAATGGGACTGAATCATCACAGAGGCTTTAATTTTTGAGGCACAGATTGCAGAGCAAATGTTGCTTATTGCAGGCGCCACTTATTCTTGAGCATGATAATAAACAGACTTTGTCTCCAAATGGCTACTGATCCAGGAAGACACAGAACTATTTTAGTGGTATTTTGGTGAATGCAAAGACATTACAGAAGAGGTTGACCTAGAAAATCAACACGGGTCCAGCGATCAGAAGTTGATGCCATTTAAATTAAATGGAAGGAGATATAAAAACAGGTCAGTAGCAGAGGTGAATTAGCATATAAAATCACCAACGTAGCACTGAGGAATTTTACTGCATGTAACAAATTGGGAGGGGAACCATATGCCTGGAGTTTACCCAACATAGCACCCACGCTTAGGAAATGGGGCAAGAGTAATCATGACAGCTACAGAGCCTTTACTCTGACCTCAGTAGCATTCTTCCATTTCCAGCCAGTCTTGATGGTGAGCAGAGAACCTGGTTCACCTCAATCTGCTTTTATGGAAGAAAGGTTATGCCAGCCTGACAATATAACTGGCACCTTTCTCTGGAAAGGAGAGAAGCTCTTTTAGGCATGAAGAGCGTGGCACATCCAATCCATGCAGGCAATCCATGCAGTCAGTGCAGGCTCTGCACTGGGGGATGGATTTGGTGAGTGTGACCTGAGCTCCTCAAACCACGGCTGAGGGACTCTTCCCTTTGGCATGTCCACTGATGGCTTTGGTGCAGACATACTGGATTTAGGAAGACTGCTGATTCCCCATAGCTGAGATGAACCTAATTCTCCTGTGGGAGAAATTAAGTTACCTTGAGGAACAGCAGTGCTACAAAATCTCTTGTAAAAGGAACTTCTGCTTCAAGCTGGGAGCCCATCCACTGGAAACAACTGGGGGTAAAAGAACCTGTCAGTCACGGACTGATGCTAAATCTCTGATGTGATGTGGCTCTGAGAAAATGCAAGTATGATAGCAGCAGGTGTCAGGGGAGATATTCCCTTCAGAAAAAGGAGACTGCTTCTGTCATTGCGGGAAGCCCTGAGGAGTTCATGTTCAGAGTCCTGTTATGACTCCAATCAACCTTGTTCAACAGAGATTATCTGAAAGCTGAACAGGTGGGCTGGAGATCTTTCCTCCAGGACCTGCAAGAGTTTGGCTCATTCTGCCTGGCAAGAAGCAGACTGCAAAGGGAAGGGATGCAGCTGCTG
>JAOWBP010004513.1:724641-735052 GCA_028571105.1 Tragopan temminckii | reverse complement strand
CATTTGGGCTCCTCGTCCTATGGGTACCCCATGGAGAGTAATTGGAGGCAGCATAGATCACAATAACAGCTGCAAATCCAATTACCTGAGGGTTAAGCACTCGGCTGATGAAAACCAGGGGTTAAAAGTGCTGAGCCAGCAAAAGCTCAGCGCCGATCGATGCCATGTAAATAATATCACTTGTTCCTGGGAGCCCATTCCTTTCTGTTTCAGCGGTGAAATCCATTTAGCCCGGCAGGACCTCACTCGATTTCTGGCTCTATGTGGGTTCAAAACCATTTAAACAGAGGCTGTGCAATGGGGAATCAGCATGTTCCCGTAAAATCCCCACCCCAGGGACCTGCAGAACGCTGCTACTCCACTACATTCAGCGCTGCAAACATTGCTGGGTCAATAAATAGGGGGTGAATGGCCGCTGGAAAATCCTTCAGCAATGCAGGGATGACTCCTGACCGCTCCCAACTGATCCCTGGCTGTGCCCGTGTTGGTGGCATTCTGGTCCCAAATGATGAGTGCTTTGAGATGGGGAGAGGGATGCATGAAGGCAGTTCGGGTATAGAGCTGAACGATGGCCAGGGCGGAGAGGGGCTGGGGATCAGGGAGCTGGGGCTGCTCCATCTAATCCAGACCCCTTTCCATAACACGGATGTGCTCGCCCCAAATCACCCCAATTCATTCCCAGTTTACCCAGTCACTGATGGCTGAAACACTGGGGCACTCTGGACAGAAACACAATCAGAAGTGAAAATATTTTCTTTTGACATATTTTCTTGGCTTGCAGTGGGCCTCTGATCTTCCTCCACCTCAATCTTGAGGTGACCTTCTGATCTTTCTCCACCCTCAACACGTCCTTTGACGGCATTTATTTGGGCTTTGCCTTAAAAAGCTGTAAATCAGCCCAAACCCTTTTGATTTTGACTGAAAGGGAGCAGGAACACAGATGATATCTCTGGAAAGCAATTTCGTTTTTCCTGAACCTCTCCAGAACTGGGAAGCAGAAAAACCCCAAATAAATCTGTTGTTGGCAAATCAGTGAAGGAAACACTAAGCATGCAAGAGACAGCCCTGGCTCAACCCAATTGATATCTGGAGATACCAAAATACCCCCAATAAAGGCTGGATGGGATCAGGAGCATGGGGACCCATGGTGCTGGGCAGAGGAAGGCTGGTGGATCCTCCCAACACCCAACTGAGTCTCTCCAGCACAGGAATGGTCCTTTTTTTGGGGAGGAGATTCCAGTGATTCACACTTGGCACAGGGATAACCATCTGCCTTGGCATAATGGGAAATAACACTGCTGTTAATTTCTCCTTCTTCCTCTTGGAAAGATGGAGCCTTTGGGGAGCTTTTAACTAGCAAGCTTACTTTTGCTAAGATGTTTCCCTAGAGCACTCTCCTGGTTTTTGGCTTGTGTGAGCAACCAGCACAGCCCATGCAGGGTAGGTTTGGTTCCCTCTGCACCAGGTTGGTCTGCAAGGATGGGAGCAAGGCTGGGCAGCGTGGCTGCTCTCCAGGTGTTTTAAGAGAAATGATGGGGACTTAATTCCCCTTTAGTGGGCATGGCAGGGATGGCTTGATGGTTGGACTAGATGATCTTAGTCTTTTCCAACCTTAATGGTTCTGTGATTCAAAGCCTGTCTGGGACAAGTCCCCATGGCTCCAGCCCCACTGGTACCTGTAGCTAGAGGTCCCAAACCACATGGGCAGCCCCGACCATTTTTCCTTCTTCTTTTTCCCTCTCCTTCCCTCCCACCCCCCTTTCCCACCACCGTGTGATCTATTGTAAGATAACAGCTCCAATTGCTCCAAATTGCTTATTGAGGACTCGGTGGTAAATCAATGATTTTAAATGGGATCACAGAATAGCAATCCTTACAACAGCAGAACAATAGTAAAAAAATAAATGGAGCTGGCCAGCAGAAAGGAGAGGAGTGGCTAGGATGCTTCATTCATTGCCTGCCGCTGATGTGGGCTGCAGGGAAGGGGCCATCGAGGAACACGAGCTATCAGGACCTCAAATAACCATTTTCTTGCTTTTAAAAGCTCGAGTGAGGGGAAGCGAGAGCAGCAACGCTGTCACTAAGCAACCTCCCAAGTTTTGAGGATGCGGGAGGAGGTGAGGGGGCTTGCTGTCTTTCTACTGCTGGAATCTTCAGTTCTGCTTGGTCCTGAAATCACTGCGTGTGTGCAAGACAAAAAAGAAGATGCAAACAAAAGCACCATTAGAAACATCAGGGAGTGGATGGATGAGCACTCTTCCCTTCACATTTTTCTCTCCTCCTTGATTAATACATTTCATTTGCTGCATTAGCAACTATACCTTCATCTGCAAGGTGAAAGGTGACCTCAGCACAGCCAAATGGAGATGTGATGGATGGAGGGGTGCAGGGATAGGGAGAGAGGAGAGCTGAGCTCTGCATTGCCATAGTGCTGGGCACAACATCTCATGGGGTGGGAAACACATTGGGTGGGCATCACAGCAGTGGGACTGAAAAGAGATGAAAGAAATCACAGGGCAAGTTTTCTGCTGCACTCTGTGGTCATTTCCTATCTCTGCCACCCAACCCAACGTGGCCATAGCAAAATCCCTGGAAGAGAAATAATTGGGTCTGGCACAACAGATCTCAAAAGCAGGAACTGGAGAAGACAGTGTGAGTTCCAGGGCTGTGTAAATTAACTCCACTCAGCTGCAGGGTAGGATAAGGAGAAGCATTTGAGGAACCAGTGAGCCCCACGTGGGCATAGGTTGGGTTTGGGATTCACCCAAAGGAAGGGAGAAATTGGGCTGCTAAGCACACTGTTGTGCTATGGCTAAAGAATGTTTCCAATAACAGCCACAGGCATTGTGCTATAACCATATAAATAACCACTGGGTTATTCAGGAGGCAAGGACTTGCCTGTGACACACAACGCACAATTAGCTATATTTAAAGGCTCTCTGCAGGGCTGGATTTAGCAAACTCATCCCACCCCAAAGAGCAAAATTCAACTTCCAGCAGGTCTCTGTCTCACTGACTCCAGATGAAGCATATGCCTCACTGCAGTGCTTATTCTGTGCTTGATTTATTGACTGATTTATTTAAAAATGTAACGTAGTGCTGCTGACAGCTCAGGCTTCAGAGACCTGTCCAAGAATAATTTTTATGAACAGAGACGGAGGCAAAATCTAACTGGGTTATAAACTGACATGATAAAGCCATCAGCTCAGCAGCGCTCAGCACAGGCACCTCCTGCCTCCCTGTGCAGGATCTCAGTCTGCATTGGGGTTTCCACCTCTCCAGAGAGGTTTACCCCTCTTTGGAGCATTAGAGAGAGGAATGAAGACCAAGAGTGGACCAAGAGAAGGCGGTTTGGGAGCATCATTGCATGGCGCTGTGCCCACCCCAAACGCAATTCCCATCCCAAAGAATGGGGTGGGAAGTTTGAGGGACAAGCAAACACCACAGGTCTTACCAAGACTGGGGGCTTTGCTGGTGTTGCTGGGTAGTGTGAAAAGGGCTCTTTGCAAACCTGATGCCACTCGGGTCCCTCTAAACCACAAGGGGAAAAGCTTCTTCTACAGTGCCCTGAGATGCTGCTGAGGTCAGGGACGAAATCAGCAAAGCTTCTTCTCACTTTGCTGCTCTCCTTGCCTGTAAATACTTGGAGATAGCAGCCCTAAAAGTACCTTAGAGAGAAGGCACTGGTAAAATTACATCAAGCCTAGGGGCTTAAACTGATTGAAGGATACATTTTCTGAGCTGATACAGTGAAAGCAGCAGCAAAGCCCTGGTGCGCCGAGGAGCCTGTGTGGTTTGATCATTTGTTGTCCTGCTAACTGGCCAGGGAGCTGGGAAAAGCCCCGAGAATGTTTTGGGAACGTGCTCACAAGGAGCACAGCTGCCAGGGGTTTGGGGAACTTGTTAAGCCAGAGGCAAAAGTCTCTGCAATTTGCCATGCAAACAATTGGATAAAATAGGAGAAGCGTGGTCCTGTCCCACTATAGGGTTTCTGCACCAAGTTGTGCAAGGGACTGGTGGTCTATTAGGAAGGAAAGGGACAGGGGCAAAGCAGCCACCTCAGCAAGGCTGCACTGGTGTTTGGGAGCCAAAGGGGCAGCTCCGTTATCAGAGAATGGCTTTAGGTTAGGAGGGACCTTAGAGATCACCTAGTTCCATCTATGTCATCAGTGAAGATGCTGAAGAGCGCTGGTCCCCAGATGGAGCCCTGAAGGACACCATTCATCACTGCCTCCAACAGACACAGAGCCATTGCCCACAGATCTCTGGCTGCCACCATCCAACCAATTCCTCATCCACTTAGTAGTCCAACCTTCAAACCCATACCTCTCTGGAATGCTGTAACGGGATGGAAAGCACCACATAATAGCAGGGTAGCAAAGTCTTTTGCTACAGCTGAGAACAAGTCCAAATACAGCAGCCACAGATGCAGAAATGAAGGAAAAGAGTTGCTTACCTTCGGAAGGCCTCAGGCACGCAGGGAGCTCCAGCAAGAGATACCCCCACCCGCACTGCCAGCCCTTAAATGTGATCTGTGAAGGGGTGCATCCTGGCTCCATGCCTTCCAGTCACTCAGGTACATTGCTTGCACCTGAGCTCCGCTGGGTTGGCCCTGCCTTCCCACCAGGTGCTCAATCATTGGTTCAGGCCACGACTTAGCATTTCAACTACACTCTCCAATTTAGAGATAAGGATGTGGTGCAGGAACACATCAAAGGCCTTGCACAAATCCAGGGAGATGCCCTTCCTTTCTCCACCGATGCTGTTACTACATCATAGAAGGCCACCGGGTGGGCCAGGCAGTATCAGTGTGACCTTAAATGAATACAAACCTCCTGCCCACTGTGAGCTGAGGTTCTCTGACCCCCACAGCACCTCCGATCAGCATTACTGATGGTTTTCTGCCCAACCCCCAGGGGATGGCTGACCCTTCCTGCACCCACACTGACACCAATAATCGATGACAGCATGCTTGCTGGGAGCAGGAAATGCAGTGAGGGATGGAGGCTTGCTGCACACCAATGGGGGAATTTCCCAGCCGATGGGAATAAATGTGCCAAAAGGATTGTTAAGGATCTTTGCTCACCCCCACTGAACCTTCTTGCTGCTCGTCAGGGGCTGGAAGGGCACAGAGCAGGGGGTGTGAGACCCCGAACCTAAAACTGTGAGCGACTGTGTCACACAGCCTGCAGACCTCCCCACTCCTCCAAGCACAGAAATCACAACGTCAAAGGCATTCAGCATCCATGGTGGCCTCCAGGGACCGCAGCAGGAGGGGGGATGCAGTGCCACATCACACATTCGCTCGCCATCTCCCTCCAAAAACCTTCCTGCTTGCTCATCTTCCCAGAGACAGAGCTCTGATCGATGGGCTGGGACAGAGCACTGATAAAAGGACCCCAGTGCTGGCTCACGCCATCACTCCAGAGCAGGGGCAAGAAGAGGGCAAAGCTAAAGGGCAGCATCTCTTTTTGCAGCAAGGAAAGGATTTAAAACATCAATACCAAGTGTCTATCTATACGATGGTGTCACCTTCCAGGATGAGGACAGGGAGAGAGAGCCCAGACGTGGCACCAGGATGGTGTTGAATGGGGCAGCACAGGGACCTAAGGGCCATGAGATAATGCTGCCTGCAGCCAAACTGTGGGCACAGTTTGCTGCCATAGAGCCCAGAAGGGCAGCAAGGATCTGGGAGGAAAATAAAAGTTACACTTTAGGACTTTACTAAATAGCACAGCGCTGGCAACACGCTAATATAAATGCTGATTTAAGTTTGATGAAAGCCAGGAAGAGTTCCTCCAGAACGTATTAATTAGCTTGATGATGAGGTGTTTGCAAAGTGAAAATGCAAAGCGGCAGCCATGGGCAGGAAAGGTATGGGGGGAGGGAGAGCTTGGCTGTGCTCCTGCACTGCTGCTCCCACCAACTGCCCCAGAGGTGGGCAAGGACATTGCTGTCAGCACTGAGAACTGCCCTCAGCGATGCTCTAGGAAGCCTGGATGCTCTGGGGTCACCCCACGGTGCCCAGCAGCATCAAAGCCAATAGGTGTTGATGCCATCGCATCCAGTTCCCCACCTGGGATTATGAGAATCTCCCAGTCCTGCTGTCCCATTTGCAGCAATAAATGCTTGGCCATACCCAAGCTTGTCACAGCTCCAGGCTGAAGTGTGGAGAAAAAGACCCTGAAGCCACTTCCCTTGATCTGTCAAAGGCAGAATTGTAGCTGATGGGCACTCATCACTATTCAGCACTTCGTCCTCACACACCTGCCTCTGCTCCTCTCCCTTTGCAGAGCAGAGCCACAGATTTGCTTCGGGAGGGCTGGCACCAATTCCCCCAAAGGAGCAAGAAGCAATGATAAAACAGCATCGGTGGCTTTCAGCATTTTTTAGGGAGCAAAGTGCTGGAGGGGACAAACCCCAGCTGCCAGCTGGGCTCACTGCAGTGATGCTGCCTGGGCACAATGAGCTCTGTGCAGACCGGAGCGGTCAGCTGGATGGATTTGGTGGCAGATGCAACCACGTCCGTTTTTTTTTTTTCTCCAAAAGCCTCAGGATTTAGGCACTCAGATTTATAGAGACTAGTTTAATTCTACAAAATGGGAAGAAATAGAATTGGGAGCTCACGACTAGAAAAATGCTAGAAATGAGAGCATCCTTTGCACCAAAACTGCCCTAGACCCAGACTTTGCCTTCCTCTTCTTTTCCTGCACAAGAATTTAAAGAAAAGCAAGTGCTCCCAGCTGACATCCTCTTGGAAGGCTGTAGGTTAAAAATATCCTCCTGAAGGGAGATAAAAAAATCCCTACTGATAAGAAAAAAAACAAGGCAATGCCAACTGAGCCCATCTACAAACCATCAAGCCTCCAATCCATCCCAAAGCATCAAGGACACCTTTCCATTCCCCCAGCAAATCCTTATACTTTGTGGCTTTCCTGTGAAGTCTTCCCTGTGCAATTCATTTCTATTCCCTCACCACTCTGTCTTTTTCTTTCCCCCCTTCTTTATTTTCAAGCAATCCCCACAAAAGCACAGCTTCCACTCCCAGCCAGCCCATGCTCATCTGTGTATGGAGAAAAACCAACTCAGGGGCTTTGGCTGTCAGCAGAGCTTTAGAGAAAATAATGATAAAAGTGGTAAAAAAAAAATATAAACATGAATGTTCTGCAGGGGATGGTTGGATTTGGAGGATGTGAAGAGCTCCAAGTGGAACACCAGCATTTGAATTCTGTTCTCTTGGGGTAGTGAAGCTGGACTTCGTTTGTGGGTCTGGGAGATGTGGGGCAGCTCTTGGTTGGCCTCACTTTTTATCGTAGAATCATTAATTTTGGAAAGACCAACAGGATCATCCAGTCCAACCATCAACCCACGCCTGTGACTGCACTAAACCACATCCCCCAGTGCCACAAGTCCTATTTCTCAAGGGGCAATGCCTCCACCACCTCCCAGGGCAGCCTGCACCATGCATTGCCTTTTGGTGAGTTGGGGGTCAACATACAGCCAACCTCAGCAGCACATCCATCCATGTGAGATTTGGGATAGCCTCCATCACCGAATGGCCTCAAACCTCCGTGCCCTGACATCCCATTCCCCAGAAGGGCCATGATGAAGCACCAAACCCTCTGCCCTTTCATCCCAGCTCACCCAAGTCACATCCTGGAGAGCTTCAAAAAGGAACGGCCAAACATCCCCAAACGGCACAGGCCCTATTCAAAGGGAAAGACATTGATTCAGAGCGACTGCTCCTTTGGAAATTCCCTCCTGCTGAAGAAGAAAAATGAACAAAACACCCTTTTCTTTAGGGAAAAAAAAAAAACAACAAAACAAAAACCCAAACCGCACACAACATGGAAATAAAGCTCAGATCAGCACTGAGCCCCATAATGGGAGCAGACACCATCCTGCCACGCCTGCACAGACCACAGACAAATTGTTCCGGGTCAGTGAGAAACAACACAGGCACTTCTGGGGGAGTGACAGAGCACAGCAATTCATGTCGGCGTTGTTAATTAAGACCTTCGCTGTCTGGAGCAGCAGTGACAGCAAAACCTCATATTTGGGCAAAAAGAGGGAGGTGGCTCACTTTGACATCAGAGCATCTCCAAACTGCAGCAGCCCCACCGCTTCCTGCATCAAGGCACAGTCACTCCAAGAAGGTCTGATGCACCCAATGAGTGGGGATGGAGGGATCAGAGCTGGCTGGCTGTTGGGCTGGACACACGTGGCTGAGCGCAGGAGAGCCGCGCCTGGAGGCAGAGAACTCAATAATCCATCAGCATCCCAGCGCAGGCTCTGCAGCACGACTTTAATAGACTTATCTTTACCACAATAATGTATTTTATTTTTTCCAGTGCACATTCATTATTCACACGCTTATTTCCCCACGGATTATGTATGTCGCCTGAGCTCTGTTCTCCTGCCTTATTTTCACAATGTTGGCTCTGGTACCTACTTATTTTTACAGCATTGTCACCTGCAAACGGGTTTCTATTTAATCGCCAAAACTAATAATACGGCTCAGTGGAGATGTCGGAGGTAGGATGCTCTCTTGCTTCTGAAGTCTCTCATCTCAAAGAGATCGGCTGCTGGCACTGGAGCATCCTGCAGTGAGTTGGGGGCTCTGAGCCCACCTTGGGGTGCAGCACCCAGAGCCCCGGGATGGAGCTCACCGGTGGGATAAGTGCTCACGATGAGGGACATGCATTACCACTGCACCTGCAAGGCTCGCTTCTGCACGGAGCAGCTGGATGAACCAGACCTTATGAGCACAAATTCTGGCATTTCCTAATCTCCAAGCTGCTGGCATGTTAAAGCAAGTCATGTTCCCTTAGCACAGCTTTGCCAGGAGCCTGATTTTGACCCGCAGTCCTTGGAGCATGCAGACACATCCAGGCACTCATGCACACAAAAAGCTCTGAGCCCTCCCCACAGAACCATTCAGGTTGGGGAAGACCTCCCAGATCCCAAAGTCCAATCCCAACCCACCCCCACCCACTGACCATATCTCTCAGTGCCACATCCCACAGCTCTCTAACACTTCCAAGGATGGTGACCTCCCCCCCCACGCAGTGTGTGCCACTGCATCAGCACTCTTTCAGAGAATAAATATTTCCAAATATCCAACCCAAACCTCCCCTGGCGCAGCTAATGCACGACCACACACTGCAGCAGCAGCCCCAACCTCCTTAGCACCTTAATGATCTGTGTTTCAGCTGACTCTTGGCTAATTCTGGTGTTTGAGTATTTTTGTGGAGGATGATTTAATGTTCTCACTTTGATTCACAGGAGAGGGAGGTTGCTTTGCAGCAGAGGACACGAGGGCTTGTGTTTGCACACACGCCTTCCCGTGTTGGGAAGCAGCAACACAAACACCGCTTCTGCAAGCTGTGCCCCCTGACTTTGCTGCAGAAGTTTCTCCTCTCCTCACCTCTCACCCATGCATTATTCTGCCCACGTCCCTGTACTGGCTCCCTTCAATGAGAGTCATAAATAAGGCATAAGGCATGCTAAAAGGGAAGATAGAACATCTGATCTTCTATTCTTGTTTGTTGCAAAGTCGCGATGGATACGGACGCATGCTCCCCACGCGGCCTTTCTGCAGACAGCGAGTGCCAAACTGCACCAAGCAGGGATGCACAACGACCCCAAGAGCAACGGGCTGAGGTTGGCATCAAGCATTGCCATCCTACAGCCAAAATCCACCTTCCCCCGGCACAAGGTCCTGATGCAGTGGGCATCTCCCACCCTGCTGCTCACCTTGAGAGCAAAACATTCAGCAAATAATGGGTGTTTTGTTGTCCTTAAGAGTGGCTTCCCAAGAAAAAAGAGGCCCAGGCAATCTCACCCCCCGTGCCTGACACAGCTGTTGCTTCTTCTCTCAGAATTTCATAGCTTACCAGCCAATTTCAACCAAATCTGACAGTAGTAATAGGAACCTGAAAAGAATTGTTACTACAGGCTGCGTGAGGATCTGCAGCCTGGCAGAGCAGTAAGAAATGTAATTAACGGCCCCACTGAGGAGCAGGCCACATTGCAAGTGCCTTCCCCACAAGACAAATCCCTAACTCCAGCTGAAGGGAAAGGCTTTGTTTGCCTTCAAGATTAAAAGTTATTTCAATATTTGCAAGTGAAGCTCTTCCCCAGCAACACATTTTGTCTTCAGTGTCCTTCCTTCTGACACAGAACGACTTGCTGAAGTTGGCACCGACCCACAAACACTGTGTTTTGGGGCGAACTTCCCCTTACCCAGGGTAAAGGATGAGAGAGAATGGCCTTAAGTTGCACCAGGGAGGTTCAGGTTGGATATATGGAAAAATTTCCTCTCCTAAGAGCAGTGATGCAGTGAGGTGGTGGGGTCACCGTCCCTGGAGGCGTTCAATAAATGGGTACATGTGGCAATGAGGAGCATGGT
>JAOWBP010004513.1:684152-705627 GCA_028571105.1 Tragopan temminckii | reverse complement strand
CGGGGCTGGAGCTGGGTGGCTGCAGGGCTCTGCTCTGCACAATGCTCAGCCTCTGCTGTGCTGCCACTTTTATCCCCAGGCACTGGGCGGGGGAAGGGTTTCAAGGAATAAAGATGAGTACATAATAAGTAGGAAATTATCTCCAAATTCCTGCAGTTTTGCTGAAATGGAGAAATAAAGCTACGAAAGGGGAAGTGCTGGCCACTGGGCCACTGCTTTCAGATTCTGTTTAGTGCCCAGTGGGGACTGGCCAGCTCCTGACGCCTCATGAAACCCGCCTGTCTGCTCTGCACCGACCCTGCAGTGAATCCTCTCAAACCCAACATTTCTCCATTGCCATTCAACATCAGCCAAAATCAACTCCCATGGAGTGAATAGCTGTGCAGAGCACCCTTAAACCCACACCCAGGCAAGGTCTACACTGTTGGAGGGCATACAGAACCCTCACCATTCTGATTTCACATTTCCCAGTGCCTTCTGGGCTGTTCCCAGGTCCTCACAGTGAGGCAAACCCGACTAAAACCTCTCTTTCCCAGTGCAGGATTCATATCTCACTACAGCCACACAGGTGCAGGTCAGAACAAGTAGCTTTATTAAATCTCAGTAGAGCTGTACAGTAGTGTGAAGTGGGACAGATGGGGACAAGGCAGAGCTGGCTCCATAAGTTAACGAGACATTACAGGCACTGACAGGTCATGGCAGGGTACAGAGAAATAGAGCTGGTGTTGGTGGCAGCTCACGTTGAGGTGTTGCTCAGCTTCTTTCCCTGCAGGTACTGCTGGAACCAGCCCTCTGCAGGGTCCACGCAGAACTTCTTCCCCTTCTTCAGCTCCACGCTGTGGGTAGAGGGGCTGGGTTAGCTGGAGTGTCCTCCCCTACCCTGCAGCATCATTCCTAGCATCCCCAAAACCTTTGACTTCTAGCAGCCTCAAATCCCTTCTAAACCTTGGTTTCCTTCCCATTTTTATTGCTGAAATGAGGGGCTGCTGGAAGATTTGAAATAAAGCATTGAGGGGAGGAGGAACATGTGGATAGAACTCAGTGCATAGCACCCTGAGAGAGGCTTATTGTGGACATTCCTAGTGGGAAGTGAAAGCACAGGGAGGGTGGCTGAGGACGAGGAGTGTGGTGGGAAGGAAGACTGGGGAGGAAGGGTGGTGGAGAAAGGCTGGGCATGGGAGGTTGGGGGAGGAAGGCTGGGGATGAAGGCTAGGAACTCAGGGACTCACATAATGGCTCTGCGGGAGCAATTTGGAGGTGTTTCCCGATAGCTGCGGATGAGTGAGGTGTTGATTTCCCTCTGGATGAACATGTTCTTGTAGCAGCAGGAGCTGTAGGAGCTGCGGACTGAGAGGAGGAAAGGGTTGGCGCTGTCCCATGCCTGACCCCAGCCAATTCCCCCGCTATGAGGATCCCTGCCATGTCTCCAGCTCTGCAGGTTTGCCCCCATATTCCTCTCCGACAAGAAATCCCCAGGAATGAACCGTCATTAACAAACATCTTCCAAGCCAGTGTTGACCCCTTGGAACCTTAAGCCCACAGCAGAAGCAGAGGCTGAACCTATCCCCTCATCCTCAGCCCCAAACCTGCAGCAGGACATGGGTTAAGACTCCGTGTTGTTACTTACAGGACTTGCCCCAGCTCTCAGTCCAGACAGCAGCGAGCAGCAGAGTGACCATGGCCAAGGAGAAGATCTTCATGTCCAGTCTGGGTGGCTGTCAGCTCCAGGAACCAGTAGCTCTTGCTGGTTTGGTGTTGCTGAGTGCTACCTGCCTGTACCTCAGCATTATATAGCCCCTGGCCAGGATTTCCATGACAGCTCTGGACTCTCCCCAGGGGAAGAACCACTCGTTGCTGTTACTAAAGGGCAACTGGGGAATGGAAATTCCTCTCCCTGGCTGGTGCTGTTCCAGCCCCTCTTCACACCCCGCCTATGGTGCTTGAGGGCTTCTGGAAAGTCTGGTGAGCACAGCCCTGTGCTGCTGCAGTGCGTAGCAGCCTGCAGTCTATTTTGGGTTCAGCTGCTGCCACCGACAAACCACACAGGATGATAGTCATGCTCACTGAAGACCTGGGTGAGCTTATGCTCAAAACTCATCCTGACAGTGATGCTGCTCTTGCAGTTTTGTGCCGAGGTGACTGGCTTGGCACTGACTGCATCCAGGCTCATGCCAGCCCATCCCAGACCCTATGGCTATGTGCCAAGTGCCCATGGTTTTGGCTGTGCCCACGGTGCTTTCCGTAGTGGTGACCACATTCATGATGGTGCCCATGGTGGTGGCCATGCCCATGGTGCTGCCCATAGTGGTGGCCGTGTCCGTCATGGTGCCCATAGTGGTGGCTGTACCTGTAATTGTGGCCACGTTTGTCATGGCAACCACGGTGGTGGCTGTGCCCATCACGGTAACCACGTCAGTGGCCATGGCCATTGCATTTCCTCATGGCAACCCTGGTGTGTGAGCTGTTACCAGGGCCTAACCGTGCAGCTCAAGTTGAATTTTGTCTGGGGATGGCTGATGAAGAGCAAGGGAAGACCCCTCTTTTCAGGTTTGGCACCCAGAGATATGCTCACCTCTTGCCCCTCTTGCAGGTGGTTTCCCCAGGTCCCATGTGGACACTGCTTGACCCTACGTACTCCCAGATCCTTCCCAAAAAGGAATTGAGAAGAATGACTATAACATCATCTCTTCCCAGCCCTTTACTGAGTTCAGCTCTCACAGCTGACATTTCTCACCCAAAGCAAGCCAAGAGCAGGAACTCTTCTGCTCCCCAGACACTTGCACAGCCAGATGTTTGCATACACAAGGTTGAGTTTAATTCTGTTCACAGTGCTGTACAAGAAATATTAGTGACGCTACTCCCTATTAACATCTACACTGCAAAAAGCCCAAGGAGCACAGTGACACTGACATGCAAAGCAGTCGTCCCCTGCCTAAGACCCAGTCCAGCCATGGTCTCAGGGTGGAGAAGAGCGAGAGATGCAGAAGATATGGAAATCTGTGCACAGTGATGCTAAGAGCTCCAGGATCTCACAGTGGGGTGAATGGAAAGAAAATATGGAGGTGAGTGCTGCTTATCCATATAGCGCAGGGCTGAGATGGAGAGGACTCCCAGTGCTCCTGGTGTCCCCATCTCTGTGATGAGGCTGCCTCCAAGGGCCCTGTGCTACTCCCATGGCTCTTCTAGCTGGGGATGGAGTAGGAGCTGACCTGGAACCTCTGCTGGTACCTCTTCACCCACATCCTGTCCGCTGGGGTGCAGATCTCCTTGCCATTCTTCACCTTGAAGCTGTGCAGAGAGAAGAAATGGATGTAAGTCCCCCAACCCAGAAGATTTGAGAGCAGTGAGTCCTCCAGCAGAACCCCCTCACTGCCATGCTGATGCCACCAGGGAGGCAGGGATACTCACATCACAGCACGGTGCGGGCACTGGGGGCTGGTGGCATAGCAGGAGACGATGTTGTCCATTTTGATCCTTCTGGTATGGAAATTGAAGCAACACTTGTCAGGCACAGCTGGGGCTCCTGGGGGTAGAATGAGAGCTTAGCTCAGCCTGGAGGCTTCCAGTTCCCATCCCGGCCTCCTTGCATGAAGGAAACCCCATGCACTCCTCCCTTCTCCCTGATGTTCCCATCCCCAGTCCCGCAGGTGGCCGCGCTCACTCTGGGCCAGGCTCTGACAGCACAGCGCAGTGAGGAGGAGGAGGACGCAGAAGGCCCCAGCTGCCTTGGCCATGTCGGGCTGTAGGAGGGCTGCGGGCTGCTCCACTCTCCCTTCTGTTTGGGATGGGACTGCTGGGCTTCTTTTATGGCGCAGCAGAAGTGCTGGCTCCCATGAGGTCAGTAGTTGCGTGGACAGGGGGAGGACCCGTCACTGGACATGTCCCAAAGAACAGGGAGTGGGTGATATCCTTCCTTCCCCAGAACAGCCTGAGGAGGAAAAACCTGCTCCCAGATTCTGAGGGACTTGGGATTTTCTAAACTTCGTCCTGCAATATTGGGGCTGGTGGCCAGGTTGCTCCCCCAGTTTGGCTCTGCACCCCAATCCCTAGGCAGGTTGTATGGCCATGGAGGGGTGCATGGGACAGGACAATGTCCAGAGCTGAGCAGGGTCCCACACAGCCAGACATGCTCCCACCATACATCACAGCTGGCAGCAGCTGCCAGTCCATGGGAGCACAGTAATGGTTTGCATCCCAATGATTTGTGTCCCAGTGGGGAGGCAAATGGCCAATCCCAGTCCTGACACTCTCTTCTAAAAATAAAAACAAAAATTTTTTTAGCCTATTTACAAAATAAATTTACTAAAAAGTAAATAGCCTTTGCTCAGCTGCAGAAGACACATGTGTGGCCCCGTGCTAGGTCAGGGAACTTTGGAGTCCTGTGGGGCTGGGTGAGGCTGGGCAGGTGTTTCCGCTTCTTATCCCCAAGGCCAGAGAAGCAGCTCATGTTCTTGGCCACGATGAGCTGGGAAATAGCAAAGACTAGACTGGGCTTCCCTAGTGGTCTTTGCCTGCCCACAGCTGTCCCAAATCCCCCTCTCCCCCAGCCCAGACAGCTCCAGATGCTGGCAAATGTACACAGATGTGAGTTCCTGCTGGCACAGGTCTCAGGTCTGTGGATACTGGTCAAGGCTGTGATCATCCCCACAGGATGCTGTGGCCACCTCCATGGCAGGATCACCAGTACTTCTGCGTCCCTCTGGTTTCTCTTCTCCAAACCTATTTCCCAGAAATCAATCTCGAGCTTTTGACTGCAGAAATTTCCCAGACTGCTGTGATGGAGTGTATGTCTGTGGGGTGCAGTGAGGGGACTATAGGATATCCCAGGGTGCAAGGAAAGGGATGTTCTGTGTTTCTGCGCCCCATCCCACCATCAGCCCAACACTGGTTTAATTTCTCCATTTGCATCTTGACCCAGCCCAGGGAGCAGAGGGAAGCAGATGGTGCTGGGATGGTGCAGGTTCCGGTCTTTGTTTTCCCTCCCTGGATCCCTTTTCCCCATCTCATCCCCACATCCTGAGGTCTTCTGGCTGAGCAGGACAGGCTGAAACCTCACTGCCAAGCCATATTGAGCCCCCAGTCCCACCCTGGTGACAGCATGGCACGGTGCTGCCCCAGCGTCTGCTTTCAGTAGCACAAATTATCCTGGATGTGGCCAAGGGGAAATCTCAGACAGGCTTAGGAGGACCATCTCCAGCACAAGTTGTTTCCAAATAGGAAATATTTAACTCCTGAGTGATGGTATTTTCCCAGCATTAAGGAAAAGAAAGAGAAACATAAGGAAAATGAAGAAGTTTCTCTGGACTGGGAAAGGCCCATTGTCAAAAACCTCATGCATGGGATGCTTTGGGTCAGAAAAGTCTGAGGATGTAATTCCCATCCCTGCAGCCTCCTTCTGCCCTGAGCCTGGTGCTGGGCTGGGGCGATACCTCAGCCCTGCACTGAGCAGAATTCAGCAACACTGCTCTTTCCAGTGTGTTCACCCAAGCTTTATTGATGCTGCAGTGCTCCTCGTTCCATTTGATCGATAACCCCAGGGGACGGAGATCTAAGTGCAGTGCCTGCGGGACAGGATGGCTGCAGCAGCTGGGCCATCCAAAATAATGTCTGTAATCAAAGCCACTCTGACAGGTCGGGTCTGCTTTCCATAAAGCCGTAAGGATTTGTTTGATTTATTCTTCTCCTTTTAAACTCTCTGTCTCGGTTGGAACAGAGCAGTGTTTCCATTACCTTGCTGAGGCTGATGGTGAGATAAGCACTTAATGCACACCCCGCTTGTGCTATTTCCTTCCTATGGGCTGACAAGGTCCCTGCTGTCCCTGTGGCCACCTGGGACTTCCCCTGCTGCTGGAGGAGATGGTTTCTATTGAACCTGGTCTGAGACCTGTCCACCCTCGCCTCTCCCAGTGAAGAGGTGGCTCTGAGTCACCGTGGTCACAACCCACACTCGTGCAGGGAGAGCAGCTGCAAACCTGCAGACATGCCTTTATCTTCCTCAAAAAGTGATGATTTCTATTTGAGGCTGGAAAAACCCATAAGGATCGGAGCCTCATCCTGAAATCTGGGTGGTCAAAGGGGTGAAAGTGGGCTTGCAGCCCCCAAGGCATTGCCTGCCCAGAGACTGTGGGGATGGGCTCATCTTCTGTTCCAAAGTGCTCTTGGGAGCTGAAACCATATAGAAATAGTATGGAACAGATGGTGTTGTCCTTGTCCAGGGGAGAATGCACCAAGTCACAGCCAAGTCCTAAATTCACAAACATCAATCATGAGTTACCAGTGGGGACGCATCCACATCACCAGGTTAAGGCAGCCCAGGAACCAGAACCTCAGCAAAACCAATGGAATTGGGTTGCTATGTTGTAAATCTGCACTGTACTGGGGCCACCTGTTGATTTTGGGGTGCGTGGCTGGTGGCCGGGCTGGGGCATTCCCCCTTCCCAGTGCTGGGCTGTGGGCTCTGGGTGTCCTTCACTCCCGTAGTGGGGAGGGCATTCCCAAAAAGAAAGGTTTTCCACCCAAAACAGCAGCCCTGGTGTCTGCAGTGGGTTGCAGGCTCAGACCCCATAGCAGAGCTTCTCCCAAAGCTCCTAAAAGAAAGGCAAAAAGCTTTTGTCTTTGATGATGGCTTCTCTCCAGACTACCTGGGGAAGGATCTTTGTTGCCTTCTCACTGGGATGCTCTGTCCTTGGTGGTTCTCCTGTCCAAGCTGGCTGAAGACCCTGCTTGTCCCAGGAACCCCACTGTGTATTGGTGACTCATTTCCACGTCCTTTGGTCCCCAGCATCCTGGCTGAAAGCTGATTTCACACCAAACTCCTCTGCTGGAGATAACAATCGGGGCTGGGCTGTTCGAGCTGAGTGTCATCTTCCCCCTCCCTAACTTTGGCCTTTCAAAACCAAACCCAAAGACACTCCCTGCCTCCTTATCTGCACTCTGACTTCTGAGCCTGCAGGCTGCACACACATCATTTCCCAGCAGCCTGAGAGGCAAGAGGCAGCATTAATTGGTGGAAAAAAACAAAAAGATAAAGATGCTCGTGAAATCCTCTGCAGGGGGAAACTGGGGTTAAAATTAGCCCAAAATTTCACCCTGGGGCCTTGGTGGGCTCTCTGTGTGCCTCCAGCATTGCAGTGCCTCTGGGTGAAGACCTGTGGTGTCACTCAGAAATCTCAGTGCTTTTTCTTTGGGCTGGATTTTCTCCAGGCTCAGGAGCCAAAGTTGGTGGTGATGGGGGGCAGAGAACAACGTCGACGGGGAGCAGGGAATGAAAGTGATGGAGAGCAGGGGCTGGAATTGATAGGGAACAAGGAATGGCATCAATAAGGAACAGAGAACAGCATCAGTAGGGAACAGAGAATGACATCAGTGGGGAACAAAGAATGGTATTGATGGGGAACTCAGCCAGGTTGCTGTCTGTGCAGCACTGCCCTTCTGCAGGAGATCATCGCTATGGGAAATTTCCCTTAAGTGCTTCTGCAAGTGTTTTCTGGGAAGGCCGTGGGAAAAACCTTCCTCTCCTCTGTTCCTTCAGCTGGACGTGTGGCTGCACAGGGGAAAGTGAAAGCCAAGGATTGTTGTGCTGGACGCAGCACTACTGATGGAGACAAGCGGTGGGAAGCTTGGTTGTTTTTTTTTTTTTCATCTTATTTGTTATCTTTTCACAGTTTCCTTCTGCCCGTGCTGGCCTTGGGAGAAAAATGTCCTGCCGTGTTGGAAATCTTCTCCCTGAGCCTCAGCTGCTGTTTTTCCTCCCTTTGGCACAAGATGTCAGTGCTGCTCAAGGAACGGTGCTGCCCTCCACCCATCACCCTCTGTGGGTGCTGCTGGGGCTCAGGGGTGACACCCAGCTGGAGGGAACCACCGAGGGCTTTGGGGCCTGGGGGAGATGGGATGCTCGGAGTAGGTCTCATCCAGCCCTGTGGCTTTGTGGCCTTATCTTTGGGGGTAAGGTGGAGCTTGCCAGCCCTGATGGAATCATTTGGGGTATTTTTTTGGGATGGAGAAGGTGTAAGGACATCGGCCCCATCCCTGTGTCCCGTGGCATCGCTATCAACATGGAATATGAGATCCGACTGGGGACATATGGCTCTGCTCAACATCAATGGGAAATGCTGGGTATGGGGGTGCACGAGCTGCTCCACACGGGGAAAAAGAATATGAAAGAGAATATGGTGTAAAAGGAAGCAGGGGATCAAAAATGAAACTCTTTACCCATCACATGTGGAAAAAGGGAAAAAAAATCCTCAAAAGAGTGTTGACAAGTCTGGAGGCTTCTGGGACCCTGGGTGACCAGAAAAATAACACATCAAAGACCTCACGTATGCCTGAAGACAGATAAAAACTCTGAGCCAAAATGTTCTATGAATATTTAACTACCATCAATATTTAATTAGGAGATAGAGAGAGATTAAGAGCAAGGATACCCATCCCCTGTGTGCACCAGCCCTGTGCTGTGCAGTGAGGGCACGGCACCACTGGGCTTGGTATGGAACTCATGGTGCAGTCACCACGGGGAAAGGAAAAGAAGCCCCAGAAGGAAAGAAAAGGCTCAGAGCTGTGGCAGTCCCAAGCATGACCCTTCCTTGAAGCCTGTCCAGGACACAGTAGGGTGGAGGATTGGAAAAGCAAGGAGAGAAACTGTCCCAAAACTCATGGGAAAGAGTGAAGGTTGAGGATTTGTCACCCATCACTTCGCTGAGAGAGCACACCGGGGTCCCCATCCTGCCTTGGTGACAGTGACAAGGTGTGGCAGTGTGATGTCCCCTCCCTCTGCTTTTCCTTTCCTTCATCCTTGGCCATTGTGGGACAGGGGTGAGGATGGGGATGCAGATGCTTAGGCACATCCCTCCTGCAAACCACTGACTTACCTTGGCCATCCCTGGTAGTGTAGCAGGAGTTGGATAGCCTGCACAGCTCAGCCCTGGGCTTTGGGACCCCCCTTCCACACCTGGGGGTTGTTTCCCTCTATGGGAGTGGAGTGTCCTTGGTTGGATGGGGACTGGAAGGTGCCAACAAAGCCTGGAGAGAGTGGTTCCCTGCCTGCTGTGGGGCAGTACCTTTGCTGCAAGTTTACATCCCCCAGGTGATTCAGACACACTTCCCAGCTCCTTCCTCATCCAGTGGCTCCTTGTACAAGCTGTGAGAGGATTCAGTTCCTATGCATTTGCTCTGGTCCAAGTTTTGGAAGTGATCTGGGATTGGACCGCACTGCCCCATCCTCGCTTTCTATCCTATTGCCAGTCCCCATGCTCCATCCTGCTGGATTCTGAGCAGCAGTGGCACATTCTATGGCATCCCAATGGCTTTAATCTGGGTTTTATGCCTTCCACGGTCCTTGAGCATCTCTTGAGCTGTGAGCGCTGCTACACACAAGGCTGTTTCCCACCTGCAGCTGGAAGCTGACAGGATCCCGCATCCCACACTCCATCCCCTCCCCAGCAGTGTGAAGCCATCTCCCACTCCACTACAGGACCTGCCAACCCCAGAGCCCAGCAATGATGCCAGCACCCGTTTTGCCCTGGGAGGACGAGGATGATGCAGGCACTCGGCTATAAAATCACTTCTCGTGCAGCACGGGATGCTGCCATCAGTCTACGTGGGAACCTGCCTGGCTGCCGTATCTGGGCCATTCACCACTCGAGACTTTTAGCGCCCGGAGCAACGGCATGTACTGCTGATGAGTTCTTTCTGCTCCAGTAATTACAGTGAGGAATTTGTCAGAACGAGCTTTCTAAAACCTTCTTGTCTTGTTCTGATTTTACCTGGAGTGTAAAAAGTCATTAGTATGGTAAAACGGAGGCTGTGCTAAGCCAGCAAGCCATCCAGATAACACGGTTTACATCCACTACACTCTCAATATGCAAAAAAAGAAAAAAAAAAAAGAAAAAAGCTGGCTTTATATTTTACCCAGATGGAGTTTTTTCGCAATTGAAATTAGTAGGATGGGAAGGGAAGGGGGGAAGGCAGCAGAGCTGGTGCAGATTGCCCTGTAATTTTGGGCAGTTTGGGTTCCATCTGCATCTTTCCATCCAGGAGAACAATTGGAGTGGCTCCTGCAGCCTCACACCGCTGCATGGTCCACTGCTAAGGCACATGGAGAGCACTGAGCCCATTTTGGCTAAACCCTAAAATGCATTTCCTACACTGGATGGAAAACTCAGCCGGAGGATGCCCTGCTCTGAGCATTGCCCCATCCCACAGGGAGCACAGTGCAGGGAGAACACCCTCCTGGCCCCATTTCAGCCCCAGAATGGCCCCGTGTGTGGCTCCGGATGCTCCCAGCCCCTTTTGGCTCCTGCAGCACTGTGAAGGATTTTAGCAGATGTCAGGGAGCATCTGGGGCCGAGCGTCTGGGGAACTCAGGCTTGAAATGAGCCAAGAAAAAAAATATCATCTCTATATGAAAAAAAAAGAAGCTGAGGTCAAAAGAAGTTGTGAAGCATGTGTTTGTGTCCTGGCCGCTATTTTCGGCCATTCCTGGTATGAGAAATTAATAATCAAATCTTAGTGCAACATAAAAAGTATTAAAAGACGATTGCACCGAGTGGGAAGAGCTGAATATGTGAGCTAGAGCTGCCCTGGGAGAAGATAGATGCAGGATCCCACATTCCTCTTCCATTCCCATTTCCATTCCCATCCCCATCCCCATTCCCATCCCTATCTCCATCCCCATCCCATCCCCATTCCCATCCCTATCTCCATCCCCATTCCCATCCCCATCCCATCCCAATTCCATCCCCATTCTGGAGGTGCTCTCCAGTTGGGTACTGCATGGATCCCTGCTGCTGCTTCATCTCTGCTTGCCCTAGAACCCAGCAGAAAACCCCCACC
This sequence comes from Tragopan temminckii, assembly GCA_028571105.1. Lineage (NCBI taxonomy): Eukaryota > Metazoa > Chordata > Aves > Galliformes > Phasianidae > Tragopan > Tragopan temminckii. Next base: position 694,797 of record JAOWBP010004513.1, on the reverse strand, counting down.
CCCATGGCCTTTGGGTTTTTTTGTTAATAAGAGTGCTTGAAAAAAAAAGAGATGCATCTGTCTTGGGCTCTAATCAAAGCGTGTGGGTTTGGATTTAATTAAATGATAAGTTTTGGGGGGCTGAAAGGAAACCCTTTGGAGGGGGGATGCGTGGATTCCAGGGTATTTCCAGCATCCCCAAAGGTTCCTTCAAAGAGAAAAAGTGATTGCAAGGCAGAGCATCTGTCTGTGATGCAAAACCCAAAGCATTCCCATTTCCTCTGCTTTTATTTTCTTTGATGAACCACTTGGCAGAACTCTAGCAAGTTTGTCAATGGTTTTTTTTTTTTTTTTCTTGACATCTCCAGATCTGACTTCAGGGCCCAGAAATCTGGGGGAGAGGAGAACATTTAATAGCAGCGTTATCTGCAGGAGACACAGCAGTGCTGTGCCACGCGTGCAGGTGACGGGCAGGTATCGGTGCTCAGATGGGTATCTGCGTAATGATGTTTATAAGCAGGGAAACAGATGCATCTGCACAACGAGGCGCAGCTTTGCCTTTTTCCCCTTCCTTTTTTCTCCCATGGGGTGGGAAGCCCCCAGACAGCAGGTGGATACAATCAGTGTGTGGAAACCTTTACTGGCAAGTGGAGTAATTCAACGTGATGTGTGCAGTGCTTGGTTGTGGGAGCCGGGCTCGGGGCAGGGATTTGGGGTGCTGCGGGGTGCTGCCAGCTTTGGTTTTGGTGGTTGGGAACAACAGCACTCGGTTTTGTTTAGCTGCAAAACTGTGGTTTTGGGTTGGCGGAGGGAAATGACACACAGATTCAAGGTCGAGATCCAGTGGGTTTGGTCAAAAATTCAGGAAATAACCCCGTAGGGATGGCTCAGAGCTTGGCTCAGTGCTCCCAGAGGGCAGTTTGCTTTCAGCTCTTCCCCTAAATCCCCCCCAGCCTCTCTGGGCAGAGGACAGATGCAGAGGAGCCCCATAGAGGAGGGGGAAGAGGAAGGTGTGAGGATGCTGTGGGATGAAGTATCCCTTGGGGACCCCCCTTGTGGCACCTTTTCCAGCAGATTAGGGCCAAAATTAAGAGAATCTGCTGCTTCATGACCCTCCAGAGCACCCTTTTCTCCTCCGTTCCAGACCCCTGCTCCTCTTTTCCCCCTAAGCTAACTGCTATGGACTGGAGGATGAAAGTCAGGCACAGTTGTAACACCAGCGCTGTGTTTTTCCTCACCAAATATGTACAAATATTACCTGTCAAGCATGTAACCTGTTTACTGAAAGTGATTCGGTCAAGAGGAAATGGAATTAAATTATTTGTCAGCCTATATTCTTTGCCATATTTATGGCTGGCGAGGGCAGGAGTGTCAGCTCAGGTCTGAGGGGAGGTTATGGGGCTGCAATAGGATTTACTCATGCCCTGAAATTTGGGAAACATTTCCAACGTTCCACAAAGGTACTTTGCATTCTCGCATTGTTTCCAGTAATAAAGTCAGGTTATTACAGAAATCTATTACCATCAAAAGATGCTGATAAACCTCCGAACCTTCTGCGGTGAGGTTTAATATTCCTCCTGGAGAGCTTTCCGCTTGTGACAGCACCCGGCCCTTATCTCCCATCAGCCCACCTGAATGGGCTGTGCTGCTATCTGATGGTGTTTGTCATTCGGTAGGGATGGGTTCTTGTGCTTAATCCCCAACTTGATTTCTTTTTCAGCACTCCCCATTGGCCAGAGGTATTGGCCCCCACCAGGTGACATGTGCACAAAGGGCCACAGGACTCAAAGGCTGAATATGTCTATTGGAAACCCAACCCACACCCCCAAACCCTGTTCATTATGGAGATTATGTAGTGCTAAAGGAATCATCAAAGTGCAATGTCCTTTGGGCACGAGGGCTGCTGCGAAGAGCAATGGGGTTTGAAGGCACTCTGCATCCTTGAGCGATAGGAAATGGGATTGACCACCTGCTCGTGGAAGCTTTTGAGAAGAGAGGAGATTTGCTTTGGGGCAGTTGGAAGCTGCTGCTCTGCAAATTGGTGGCAGGTGGAAGGAAGGTAGACTTGGCTCTGATGTTGTAGACGCAGAATAATGTGGGTTTGGGAGGATCATTGGGACAAGCCAATCTTGCAAGCTTCCTGCTCCCAGACACACAGTTTCATGTTTGGAGGAAGAAGGGATCCTCTCCCCCCAGCAAAATACAGACCAATGCCCCCAGCTGCAGTGCTGTGTCTATTGCCCATCCTTCAGCAGGGAAGCGTGAAATGGGGAAGTCTCATCCTAGGAAAAAATCATTTGGTTCTACATATTGGGGTTGGGGGAAGTTTATTCCTTCCTGCTCTGACACTGAGAAATGGAAGCAATGGGCTCCCAGCCTGGGGCACGGCATCAGGAGATGAGGCAGTGTGGGGCATTGGGGGTGGTGGATCTCCGCCTTTTTTCTTTCCAAGCCTTCATTTTCCAGCACAGGGGGGAAAACAAGCCAACAAAACCCTTGTCACTGTATTTAATCTGTGTTATAAAAACCTATGAACCCCGCAGGCCATTGGCGTGATGGGGTCTGGACGCTGCGTTAATGCACTCGCTGCTTTTCCTCTTAATGCTCTCTCTGCCCGTGCCTCCCTGTGGGCTGCCCTGCAGCCATCCTGCAGCAAGAACAGGGCTTGGGGCTGCCGGGAAGCACCGCTCAATCCTGAAAGAGCAGAAAGTGCTGAAACATCAGGAGATGCTGAAATATCAGGAGATGCTGAGACGCAAAGCGGCGGCGGCATCCCATGGATGTGCAGGGGAAAGAAAACCTGGGTCTTCCTGCTATGGGTCAGCCCTGGGGACTGTGTTCCCTTTCCTCGATGTGACCACCCCATGAGGTTTTTATAGGAAATGCCCCCATACGGCTTAAACAGGGCCTTTGTGCTGGAGAATGGCACCCGGGATAATCCTAGCCTCCAAAATGGGCTGAATTCCCTGTGTGCAGAATAATGGAGATCAAAATAAGGAGTGAGATAAGTGAATAAATAGATGAGGAATAAGAAAAAAGTGAAAAAATAGGGAGCAAGGGTTAAGGAATAGGGAATGAGGGTCTTTCTGCCTTTAAAATGGCAGAAAGCATCAGTCAAAGGGAAAGGAAATAAGGAAATAAGGAATAATATTAAAGCATAAGGATAAGCAGTAATGGATAAGGAATGAGGCATGAAAAATTAGGACTAGGGAATCAGGGATAAAGCATAAGGAATAAGGAAAAAAAATGAGGAGAGAGAAAATAAGGAATGTTGAGTAAGAGTGAAGCATAAGAATAAGGAATAAGAGAGAAAGGATAAGGAATAAAGAAGAAAGGATGAAATAGATGAGGAGTAAAGAATAAAGAATAAGGAAAAGGGGGAAAGGGGAAAAGGGGAGAAGGGGAAAAGGAGAAAGGGGAAAAGGAAAAGGGAAAAGGGAAAAGGAACAGGACAGGCTCCTTTCCCAGCCCCAAGGACAGGGACTGCCCTGCTGCTGGAGATCCTGAACACAGCAGACCCCTTTGCTGCCCGGTTTTGGGGCTGCACACACGGGATGCCAGCACCGCTGTGCTGGGGGCTGTCGGAGCTCACTTCCAGTCCGGGTAAATGGGAGTCCTGGATGGAGGCTTAAGTGAAAAATTGCCTGCTTTTTAGTGGCATTAAAAATAGCCGGCTGGCTCCTGGGATGGCACTCACGCTCAGCAGATCTGGCTTGCGGCCGCACTGATAACTCCGGCGCCGGAGTGCTGCCCGGAGAGCAGGCAGACAGACACCGGGGGGGTCAGCAGTGGGGGGCTTGTGCCCGGATCCCATCAGCCTGGCAGTACTGGAGGCGGATTCCCATTGCAATGCTACTATTTAGTGCTCTAAACGCGATGCCAGGTCCAGTAGGTTTGGGGTTGTGCTTGCTTTGGCTCCAAGACCCTAGACCTTTTTGGGGTGAAAGATGCTCAAAAGGGGAGAGAAAAGGTCGGGAAACCCCCTACTCCTTTCTTTCCACCCTCTTGTCACCATCAGCTGCACAAATGTGGTTTTGAAGCACTGTTGGCCGGGACTCCTCACCTGGTTAAGGTGTGCAGGTCCCAGTGGGGCTCTGCAGCCCATGAGGAGGATGGGGATGTGTGGGTCTGGGAAGGTCCTTTGTGAGGCTGGGAAGGATTTTTGTCAAGGTTTATCCAGAGCCAGCTTCAGTCACTGCTGTGCACTGCTTGTGAGATCCCCCTGCTTTGGGCTCAGCAGCAACCCAGACGCACATCGCTACAAGGGGGTGGCATCCTAATTAACCAGGATGATAATTAATTAAGATCACAAATGGATGGAGCTGTGCAGGTGCTCACAGCCCCGCTATCTCTGGGGAATGACCCTACCAGGGTGGGCTCTGACTCTCGTTCCCAGCCCTGGGGCCGCCCACACCTGTGTCCCCCTATGAGAAGGGCTCTGGGGACCCTCCTGGTGCTCAGCACCCGCGTGGAGCTGCAGCGGAGCCTCTTGCTGCCTTCTGGATGGGGAACATAAATCTTTCAATGCTGCAAATATCTTTTTTTTTTTTTTTCCTTTTCCATTTTGGGTGAAGAAAATGGATTTTTTTTTTTTTTCCCCAACTCTCTTCAATGTCACTGCTACAAAGAGATGCTGTTGGTACAGCACGGACCCCCTCACTGCCCAGCCAAGTGGAAACCTGCTGCCTTCCCTTGCGTGGCCTTTGCACGCTTCTATTTTCCTTGCTGCCTCGTTTGTTCAGCAAGATTTGCTGTGCCCCACACCGTGGGAGTTCCCTGGGTGCTTCCCAGGATGGGAGAAATAAGGATCACCAAGGGGAGGAGGTAGAATGTACTGGATGCATTACACGTGTAGGAGCCAGTGGTGGTAGGGACATTGATCAAGTTCATCCCTGTGTGGATGGAGGAACCCATCAAGACTCCAAATTAACCCCAAAAATTTGTTCCTGGTGGTGATTTTTTCCCTCCTGCTGCAGACCAGCCCCATGTCCAGCCCTATTAGATCCATCAGACAAAGCACTGGAGACACTGGTGGCTTTAACTGGGATGTGGACACCTTTTAGCCAAATCCTGAATCATCTTTGGCCAGATATCCTCAAGGTCACAAGAGTTCTGCTCAAAAACCACTGAGATCTAAAAGAAATCCGTGCCAGAAGTCTTAAACACTGCTTTTTTTCTCCATGAAATGGCCAGGTTTTCCCCACTGGCTCCCAAGAGACAGCCCATAATGTGTCCCCATGGAAAATCCCCCCTTTCTCCCAATTATTTCCCATCCTTCCCTTCCATGCTCTGGTTTTCTGATGGTTTTGTATTCTTTCCAATGGCTACTGCTTATTGGGCAGAGGCTCTGTTGACCCCAATGCTATCATTATTTTTACTCCAGCACCACTGAGCAGTTGAAGAGTCTCTTTTCCAATAGACCCCAACTTTCACTCCCTTCTCCAAAATCTGATCCCCCCAGGGCTGCTGAAGGGGTTAATCCACTTTGTGCTACAACAGATGGGGAAATGTTTTCTTCTAATGGTACTAAATACCCTTCTGAAAAATGCATGGTCCTAAGTGGTCTTGTAGGGTTTTCTTTCCCCCTGGGGTGAGTCGGGACATGCAGCAGAAGCAGAGCGGGGGGCAGCAGCTCACATCCCAGTGGGAGCTGCTAATGGCACAGAGCAAAGGGCTTCAATGGGTTTGGGCTCCAGATGGGGCCACGCACCCCCGGGACAAATGCCTGGCCATTAGCAGGATGGCCATCGATGCATCAGCAGCTGCTCCATTGTTATCCCAATGGATGTGCAAGCTGGGCAGGCACTGGGGCTGTGGGGCTGGGGGGAGAACTGGGCTGCAGTGCCCACCCCAAGGCTGCATTGGATGCCTCATTGCTTGCAATTAGCAACATCAACACGCCCATTTGTGGGGGTCTCCATAAACAGATAGCACTTTGGACAGTGGTCACCAGCTTGGCTGTGGACATCCTTCGCTGGGGGGCTTTGGGGTGGGTGGCATTGGTCTGATGGAGGCCTGGTGAAGCTGCTCTGTGGGGAAATAGAATAAGATAGGATCAATTTAACCACTTTTCCCTCCTCTGAATTTGCCAAATCCCTTCCAGTCCAAGTGCTACCCCATGAGAGACGATGGCCATGGAACCACACTAGCAACAAGCTCAGCTCTGTGGTGTCCATAACACAAAGCCAGGCTGTGGACGCTGAGCCAGACTCAGCTCTTCTCCTGTCCACGATGAGCACAGCTGTGACAGCTCCAGCCAAGGGGAAAGGGAGGCCCCGCAATGCCTGGCCCCTCGCTGCCCAGCTGGCCCCATCCCCTGGTGCAGGTGGCAGAGGGGGATGCTGAGATGTTGCTATGGGGTTCTCACCCGGAAAGGTCATGGAGCCGTGAGGAGGGAGGGGAAACTGGATGGGGGGAGGTAAGGAGTGGGGTGTGAGGACCCATCCTAATGATGGCCAAGCCATTCCAGTGTTGCAGTTTGCTGTGCACACACAGTTGGGTACACAGAAGTGAGCAACTCTTGGGGCACCCCGATATTCCCATACCCCACCTCTCAGCCTGCAAATTAGTTCAGCTCCAACACATGCTCTCCATAGCCCATGGATCGCCCCAAATGGGGACACGGAGATGGAGGAGAGAGAGAATCCAATGATACTCCATGGGGTATAAGCAGGGACAAGCAGCATAGGGCTCACCTGCCCTTTGGGTTTGAGGCTCATGGAGAGATGCTACCCAGGCAGGACTGCTGGGGGTGGGTGCTCAGAGCTTTTGGGGGCAGGTAGAAGCTGATGGGCCATGAGCTCATCCCTGCAGTACTGCCAAGGGCGTCCCTGTGTCCTCCCCCACACAGCCCTTATCTGATTAGGGACCGGGGGAGGCCTGAAAGCCTCCAGAAAATTGAACTGTCTGAGCTGAGCCAACGAGGGGGCTACTGGGAAAGCAGAGCAAATGGGCTTTTCTCCTCCTCTTAAGTGCTTTTTGCTGTCTGTCTTTCCTACTTGGCCAGAGAGGCAGGGAAGGAGGGAGGGAGAGTGGTGGAAATGCCGGCTGTGACGGGTTGGTGTCCCCATGCTGGAGTGCAGGGACGTGTCCAGCTGTCCCATCCTCATGACCGTGCACTCTGCAGCACTCTGCACAGGACCATATCCATGGACAGTATAGGCAATGGAGGTGGAAAAGAAGGGATGCTGAAGGTAGTTTCTATAATACGCACATGTATGGGTGGTGAAAAGGTCTGGGTGTGTGGCGGTTCCCCCAGAAGCAGGTCCCTCTGGGGGCTGAAGGCACCCATCTTGAATCCTCCAGCCTGCTCAAGTCTGGAAATAAATGGCTGAAAGATCTAGAAACAGATGGTTGCAAGGTCTAGAAATAAATGGCAGTGACTTTTGAGCCATTTGGAGATGATGAATGGCTCCTATTCGGGCCAGAGAGAGAGAACACATTCACAAGGGCTATAGGAACATCTCCTGGGCATCACATCCACCTGGGCACTGCGGCCTGGGGCCAAAGGATGAGGCTTTGGTGTTCAGCAGGTGAGGACGCAGCTATCACTAAAATCTGGATGCAAAACTTCCTTTTGCTTAAGGCAGAATGTGTTGCCTTTGATTTTTCAGCATCTGCTGATTCTTATCTCTCCTCTCATTCATTGAAGATTTGTTATTTGATTTAGGTGAGGCGAATCCCATTTCCCTCTCCAAAACGACAACAAAACGACCCCAAACACAGACTGCTCCTCAACCAGAGATGTGTCCCTGTACTCAGCATCACCCCACACTGCACTCATCTGGGAGGAGCCGCTTTGTAACTCAACGTGCCCAAATACTCCCCCGAATCTGCATGGGAGGGAGGGGGGTTGTCTTCAGGGGAAAGAAAACAACTAAAAAAGCAAACAGCAAGGAAAGAAAAGAAATGCTATTGCTGTCCTTCCCGGCTGCCAAGATAACCACCCCCTCCTCTGTTGCTGCCGTAATTAGGTGCGTGCATCCTCGGCGCTGGGGAAAAGCGGCAGTCGGGGGTTTTCTGTGCAGATGCTGAGCTGCCTGTATGGATAAATGGCATTGAACCATATGCTGGTGGCTTGCCCGTGCTGAAATTGCCCCACCGAGTAATGATTTTTGGAAGGAAAGGGGAATAAATCAGTGCCGGCCTATTCAGATGATGCCTTTTGCAGCAGTTGCTCCGTGGGGTTTTCAGCTCGTGGGGCTGTTTCGTTCCCCAACGCGGAGCCCCAGCAACGTTGGTAATGCTGACTTGTTACATCAGATAAAATATTAAAGGCCTATGATATAGTCCAAAATTAATATTTTAATAGAACGTAAAAGTTGAGGCAAAGACGAATCCAAACAGTAAAACTGAAATGAAACATTTTTATCTCACCAGACCGAAATGGCTTGGTGCTACCGCTTTGATTCGCCCTTCCATTACATTTGTAAGCTATTAAAATATTCATTTTAATATTATAAATATTGCATTTGATACCTAATGCATTGTTACGATGTTTGGGGTGCCTGAAGCCAAATCAATTGGTTGGCCATGGGGCTTCGGACCTCCTGAGATGGGTGGATTTTGTGTCTGTTACATGAGGGGAGGCTTGGGTTGGATATTTGGAACAATTTATTCTCCCAAAGAGTGGTGCTGCAGTGGCACAGACTGCACAGGGAGTGATGGGGTCACCATCCCTGCAGGTGTTCCAGAACCATGGAGATGTGGCACTGATGGACGTGGTCAATGGACGTGGTGGGTGGGTTGGGGTTGGACTTGGGGATCTGAGAGGCCTTTTTCAACCTGAATGATTCAGTGATTCTGTGGATGCCATCACCCAACAGGCTCCTTCCCCACTCCCCAACCCTTCGTGGATGAAGCCTGGAGGAATCTCATACCCTCTGCTTAATTCGGGTGAGATCATAGTACCACAGAACCAGTAAGGTTGGAAAAGACCTCTAAGATCATCAGCCATCAACCCATCACCACCATCCCATTTCCAACCTTGGTAGTTCTGCTACAATTCTATGACTCTATGTCCACTAAACCATAGAATCATTGAGGCTGGAGAAGACCTCCAAGACCACCAAGTCAAGGCTCACAAGGACATGGGATGAAGAGCAGGACAGAGCCATGGGCACATGCAAGGAACCACCGCAGTGACACCAACACCCTGAGGAAAGCAGCTGGACAATGACTTACAATAAAAGGATTTTTTTTTTTTCCCTTTAGAAATAATAACATAAAATGAATTTATGGCAATTACGGGATTTCTATATTTATGTCGTTATCAGAACTATATAAGGAAAGCTGGATGATATAAATGTATTTCGGGCGCTGCGATGAAGGGGAGGGAATTGATATATATTTTTAATCATGTTCCAGGCTCATCCATTCCACACCCGTGCAGAATTAGTTATGGGGCTACGGCCACTTCGGAGCTTCTTTGGGGCGAGGAACTTCCCTGCATTAATCCTTATTGCAAATCTTTGGTAAATGGGAGGTTATCATCTTCCTGGGGTGCCCGCTGAGCTTGTTTTACTCTACTATTTTTCTGTTTATGGGCACTACATAGATTTGGAGGCTCTATAGGGTTAGATTGTGGACACCCCACAGTGTCCCCCAGGCACACACCCTGCTCTGACCCCTTTGCTTTTCTCTCACAGCCCCCAAAAGGAGGGTGGGCTGCCAGCCCCGTGCCCACTGCTGACCCCGTGCAACACCTCTGCCTCTCCCACAGGGATTAGGGCCGGATTGGGCGATTAGTGTCGGGCAGCCGCTGTTATCCCAGAGATTAGTGCTGCCCCGGGATTATCAGCAGGTGAAACGCCGATGGGGATTAACAGGGAGAGCCGGGCTGTCCCGAGTGGGTGCTTTGAGAAATGCCTTTGCTTGGGGTTTGCTACTGGTGGGTTTGGGATTGGGAGCATGGTCCCTTGTCTGGAAAGCACTGGGGATGCTATGTCCACTGATCTGATGCACCCTTAAGTCTGAGGCAGGGGATCACAGCTGCCTGCTCCTGCACACCTTGCCCCTTGTTCCCATTCCATTTTGGGGAGAGGAAACTGAGGTTGTGCCCCACCAACCTGTGCTGGGCAAGGAGGGATGAATCACGGCCGTGCTACCGCTTCCCTTCTCCATCCCCAGGGACCGCAGCCCGTGAGTCAGCCCTCCCCTCCCCAAAGCAATTGGGAGATTGGGTTATAAATCACAGGATTTGTATGAAAACAAGCGGTGCGGCGAGGCCGGATCGCTGGCTGCGTTTTGAAGATGCTGAAGATGATGCTCTGCCCTCCTGGCATGGTCTGGGTGGTGGGTTTGGGGGCAGAGCTCACCTCCCATGGCCCCAGCCGGGGATATCTGCATATTATCCTCCAAGAAAGCCCTTCCCAAAGCACCCAAAGGTGTGGGGGCTGCCCCAGGGCCATCCTCCCCCCACAGTGCCACCAACCAATGCGACCATTGGGCCCTTTGCAGGGGCACTTTTGGTTTCTGTCACCGCTCAAGGTCAACCCCATTAGTTGCCGTGAATTATTTTGGCATTAATGGAGATGTCTTACGCACTTTCACTATAAATGAGGCTTCCAGGATGAGCACGCCAGCCAATATTTCCTGGCGGAGGGAGATGGGGAAATACACGGTGGTGGAGAAGGAAGGATGGAAGCACATGGGGGGGGGGGGATGG
>JAOWBP010004513.1:662603-681597 GCA_028571105.1 Tragopan temminckii | reverse complement strand
TCAAAGCTCTGCTTTATTTGTTACCCGGTTCACAGCCCTGCTCTTCGCAAGGCAGAGCACTCCATCAGTTGTTACCTGCAGGCTGAAACGAGCTGTAGTACGTTAAGATCTTGGTGACTCAGAGGGCTTGAAATTATATGCTGCATTGCAAATGAATTACAGGAATAGAGTGCTAACTCATGAGTCACAGAGAGAAGGATCTTAAAGAATGGGGCTGGTTTTTATTATGCAGCCAAACCCAGCGCAGCATGTAAAGTAAAACAGTGCATACTGACCTGGTGGCATGAAAAACCTTTTATCTCTTCTGGAAACAGCTTGGGAGATAGGAGTGAAAATGTGAGAAAGCAGGAGCTCTAGTACTGTTATCTCATGGTCAGAAGAACAAATCCTTCAGGCCTTTGTGATATGCTTCGTTTGCACCTGAAATGGTTGGGATTCAGACTGGGGTTTGACATCTCCCTTACTTTATACCCAGAAGTCAGATTCCTAGTAATGCATTCTGTTTTTCCTGATAGCCAGTGCGTGTTCCAGTGTTCTCAGTACAGTTTGCAAGGCACAGGTGGTACTATTATGAAAAATATCATCCAAACTGGCATCAGATGTGGCTCTGTGGGAGGCTTTATCTTCCGAAATGGCCTGTATAAAGAGAGCAGCCCTGGTTCTGATTCTTGTGAGCAAAGCACTTGGAATCACTCTCCCTGTGTTTGTGGCACAAATTGCTGCTTCCCTGGAGAGATGGAGATGGGCAAAAGTTTGCATTAGTATTAATAGCTTCAGCTTTGTTTTTCCTACTTTTCACTGCTTCCTCTCATTTTTTTTTCCTTCTATCTGAACAGTTAACCATTAAACCTCTTGACAAAAAAGCAGAAGTCTTCAAGTTCTTTTCCTCTCAGCTCAAGGTAAACAAATTGGTAAGTGTCCTGTTTTCCTCCTCTAAAACTGGGCTGGCAATACTGAGCTTGTAAACCTGTGCAGAGGCCAGGGAGCATTGAATTTCAGCACATGTTTTCCATAGGATTCTTTTGTCTGGGAAGGCAGGGTGTGTATGGTTGTCTTCTCTCTGTGTTGGCAGAGGAGATGTTGGGTGAAAAGTGAGATACGAAGGAAGGCCCAAATTGCAAAGGGAAATGCAGGTACAGGAAAGGGGAGGCTGTAGTACATGTGGCACTGAGGGATGTTGTTAGTGGGCATGGTGGGGATGGGTTGATGGTTGGACTTGGTCATCTTAGAGGTCTTTTCCAACCTTTATGGTTCTATGAAAGGGGCAAAACCACTGCAGCATCAGCCTATCTGACTCCTGGTGGGTACTTAATTGACTTCTGCGTCTCTATTTCTGAGAGAAACAACAAGGAGAAGGTCCTAATCAGCTGGTTCATTCTGTCATCCCTGGCTGCTTCCTAGCACAGTCAGAGTGGCTGGACCATTTCTCACTGAGCTCGTGGAGGGGCCATCACAGGTGACCGTTCCCACACAGCTATCTCTTGGCCTTGACCCATTGCCTGTTCTTTTTCAGGAAACTGAAACCAGACAGGGATGAGGGATGGAAAGAGAGCCCCTCATGCTGTTGTGAACTTTTCTAAACTATTATAAATCTGGGTATCATCCTGCCCTGGGTGTCACTTTCTTTGGAAGGGAAGCAACTGCCAGCGCTTGTGCTGGAGTGAGAAATGTCAGGTTCTGTCCTATCAGGCTGCTGTGGGGCTTTTTTTCCCCCTGGATGGGGTGCAATTATGTCACAGTCACACTTTCTTTTCTTTTTGATCCAGATTCTGCAGTTGTGCATTGGAAACCACGACCTATTTATGAGGAGAAGAAAAGTAGATTCAATAGAAATTCAGCAAATGAAAGCACAAGCCAGGGAAGAAAAGGCCAGAAAAAAGGTACATTTTCTGCTCCATTATTGAAAATGCTGATTATTATTCCAGCCCGTGTCCTTGCTGTCCATACGTTGCATCAATATGCGCGTAGGAGGTGAAAAAACACAGAAGAATTAAGTGTGGAAACAGCTCTGTGTGTGTATGCAGCATCTGAAGATGTAAGTGATGTTTGTGAAACCAAATAGGTGATCAGAAAGACTTGGGGTACATAGCAGATCGATCCAAGCATTCTCCCAGCAGTCTGAAATAGCTGGTGTTACCAGTTAGTGGAGTTCATTTCTGCTGAAAGCGTAAGTAGCTTCAGCACTGCATCTCTGCTGAATGTCAGCTCACCAGCTTGAGAGCAGTCCGTCCCCCGTTAGATTAGTTTCTTATGCTGCCTCAGGCCCAGATGCGATTCTGCTGCAAACCCACAAATGTGGTATTTCTCTTTCCAGATGGAGAATCAAAGGCTGGCCAGAGAGAAGCAGCTCCGAGAAGAAGCTGAGCGAGCCAAAGAAGAGCTGGAAAGGCGACTTTTCCAGCTGGAAGACGAAGCCAGGCAGGCCAATGAGGCCCTGGTGAGTAGCACGCCAGCTGAATATTCCTGTGCTTGAAGGGCTTTCTTGGTTTGGGAGCTCTTTTCTTTTCTAGAAGTTGTGGCTTACACAAAGCTGGAGAGTTTCTAGAGGAAGTAACGTTGTGGGCTGAAACTGGGAGAAGAGGGCTTGGTGCATGTTGCATTTGGCACTGACAGCTGGAGGGATCAACTGCTGTCAATTTTTGGTTGATGTCTCTGTCCATCTCAGAACAACAGTCTCCTTGCTGTGTAGAGGTGAGAGGCAGGACAGAAGATAAGTGATTCTAGAGCAGTGGAGTAATACCAAACCCTTCAATTGTTTTTGCTTTAAGGATTAACATTTTTATCCCTTGACCTGTTGACAAAAAGCGTCTTCTTCCTGATTGACTTCAAGGATGAAATTGAAGATGCTAGGCAAGGTAACTACAACAGATTGTTTCCTCTTAGCTTCGATCCCAGGAAGCTGCAGAACTGCTGGCTGAGAAAGCTCAGATTGCGGAAGAAGAGGCGAAACTGCTGGCCCAAAATGCTGCAGAAGCAGAGCAAGAGCGACAGAGGTTGGAGATAACAGCTCTGAAAACCAAGGAAGAGAAACGCCTGATGGAGCAAAAGATGCGGGAGGCAGAATTGATAGCAGTGAAGTTGGTGAAGGAGTCTGACCGGAGGTTAGATTTGCTTGAGCTGGGATTGTGTGGCCCCTCCTGAGTTGCCTGGATGGAGAGAGTGCTATTTTAGTCAAATCGGGAGTGTGGGGGTGAGAGCACAGTAGGGAGGGACTTTTCCCAAGGTTTGTTGTGCTCTGTCTCTATACTGAAAATCACCAACGATTCATGTCAGAATACTTGTTTTGCAGAGCCAAGGAAGCGGAGCATCTGAAACAAGATCTGCATGAAGCCAGAGAGGCTGAACGGAAAGCAAAGCAAAAACTCTTTGACATAACCAGGCTCAATTATCCTGTAAGTTTCTGTTCGGGGCACCACTTCATCTTGGGAGATAATCAGATGTTGATTGCACGTTTGTAGCCTCATCAAAGTAGTTTGTGTCACGTTCCATCTAGCTGTGGGATGAACACCTACAGGACCAGCTGCTGATGGAACACAGCGTAGCTGCAATTGAAGCTATATTTGTTCAGTGCATTGAGTCTGGAAGTTAAAGATGAGACAAATATTAAAAAGCAAAACCACCACCAACAAAAACTGAACCAAACAAAACCAAAACCAATTATTAACAACCAGGTGTTGTTTGTAACTGGGGAGCAGAGATGGTCTTGCCTGCATTCGTGCCTCATGCTGACTCTGTGCCATCTCAGTCAGGCAGTATGTTTTGAAGGTGGTTGTACTGAACCAGCTGTGTTGTCCTGACGTGTAAATTGCACGTGAGCGTCTTCAGGCAAAGCAAGAAGGTAATGCTAGGGCTGTGTGCCCCCAGTTGCTCTTCTGCTTCACTCTTGCTGAGAATGAATTCCCATTCTTAGCTAGAAGTAAGGAACTCTGAAGTCCAGATATTCCTCTGCATTTGGATCTGGCTTGTGGACTGTGGCAGTTCATCTGGGGCCACTCAGTTAGATGGAAAGGGCTTCAGGAACATTTGTTTCTCATAATCTATGGTACCTCATGGAATGGCTCAGCATGGCACTCTTGAAGAAGCTGGTGAGAAATCCAAAGTCAGTCTGATCTTACCAACAGTGCTTGTTTTGGCTCTTTCAGCACATGGTCAAGTACCCACACTACTTGCCAACTGACACCAGAGATGCCAACTTTGACAAAGGGTCCATCAAGCTGGATTTGAAGGACATTGACCTCAAGAGACTGTCCTTCGAGATAGAGCGAGAGAGGTATCAATATGCTTGTGGTGTAAATAAAGAATATATTAACTGTGAAAAGTACAGAAAAGAAAAATTCTTTGGGAATCAACAGGTCATATCCTTAACACCTCAGGACAGTCTTCTTGTTGTAGGTATGACTGGAGGTCTTTTACTGAACAGGTTATGTCTCTGTAAGACTTGCTGTTTTACACACAGGAAGAGTTTCATGGTGGCATCAAATCATGACAGGTCCAGAACCCTCTTGTCTTGAAGACTATTATGTCTTGTTTGTAGTTTGAGTAACAGCAAATGAGAGGACAGAAGTTTCCCTCTAGTGTTAGAGTGTGGTATTGGTTTGATTCACAGGCTTTTCCTCTTGGTCTAGAGGGAAATTCTTGGTTAGAAAGTGAATACTGAGGGGTTGAAGTGAACTTCCTTCTCACTGGAGCACAGAAGTGAGGCTGACATGTAACAGACTTAATTTTGCCTATATATATATATATATATATATCAAAGGCAAAATTATGCAAAGATCTCCTCTCCTTCTTACCTCATTATTGAGCTTTGTTGTGCTAGTAAGCTTTTTGTCTCTGATGTGTGGTCTACAGGCTAGATTACTTAGAAAAGAGCAAAAAATTTGAAGATCGACTGAAAGAACTGAAGTCTGAAATTCATGCTTTGAAACTAGAAGAAAAACAGTCTGGGCTTTACTCTCACTGGAATGAAGTATTGGGATCCCTGGATCGCTCCTTAGGAAATGTATGTAACCTAAATTCCTGCCACTTCTTTAAGCACAGTGTGGTCTCTCATGGTTTGCATCGCATTCTCCTTCATGTGCTTTGTGGTTGCCATTAAACTGTTGTAAAAGTCTTGGCTTTCTTTTTAATTCAGGCAGCAAAGAACTAAACTCAGATTTTGGTCAGAAGTTTCTTGTTATATACACAGACACTCTTCCTGAACCAGGGCAAGGATAAGGGCTGTCTTTGCTTTCCCATGTTGTTCCATATATAATAAAAGTGACCCTGGGTAAATTGTTTCAGAGAGAAGGGAGGATGGAAAAACTGAGGGAGGATGACCTGTATTATCTGGCAATGCATTTTATGTTCTTTTTGGCTTAATAAATGTTGATGTAGAGAGGGCATTAAATTTCCATGTGCTCTTTTCTTTTAAAGATCCCATCGTGGATGAAAACCTTTGAAACTGGCGATTCATCAGATATAAATCTTCACAGGCCTTTCCCTGCTTACTCGTTAAATCCTACAAGCAGCTGGCCTTGTACCAACAAAATCCAACACATGGTGCCAGTGCAAAAGTCATCTTTTCAAACCAATTCATTGATTGCCAACAGTGTGGGTACAGGAACCAGAAAACAGATTGTAAAGGTAAGCAGATAAGTAAATTCCCAAATATTGATCAGAGGTTTAGAATTCAGAGTAGTAAAGTGCGGTTGGCTTTATAGAATCATAGAATCACAGAATTGCTCAGGTTGGAAAACACCTTCAAGATCATCAAGTCTAACCACAAACAGTTCCACAAATGGGACTGTTTTATCCAACTCTCCCCGCCTCTCAAACAACAGGTCACAAAGCATGGCTATGGAGGTGGAGGTCCTTCATTGAAGCACCATTCTATAACTTCGAGGCCAACTGTTTTTTCTCCCTTATGATCAAAGCTGGAATACAAAACTTTAAGTTTTGGTAAATGAAAGCGATGCCCATCTGCAGTAGAATTTGTTAATTTTTTTTATATCAGCCAGGCTTGGAAATGAGGATGTGCTCTGAGAGAACTTAGAGCAAGAATCCTATAGAAATAATGAATTTGGTCTTACAGAATAAAGTCAACCCATTTTTCTTCTTGACTGGAATGAAGAATAGATGCAGTATGTGTTCAAGAAGAAGTGTAGGAATGTGCAGTCCTGTGCAACTGGAAAGCAGTCAGCTTTCTCCTGGCAACACTAATTGTGTGAAGTATTGGGAGTAAAGAAACCCTGATGTTTTTGAATAAACAAAACTGGGGGTTTTTAGGATCAGTTAGAGGTTGTAGCATATAACCTTCAAGATCTGAACCTTAAAACTAGAAGGAAAACAGTTCAGTGTAGCAACAACTGAGAAAGCTGTTCTTTCTATTGCAAATAACAAATATTTAAGACTAACCTGACCCCTCGCAGGTCTAAGGCAAATAGATCTGTTTCAAGAGGGAAGATAAAGCCATCAGAGGGCATCTTGTAAAAGACTCTGGTCAGATGAAAAGGAAAAATTGGACCAAGGCAAAGTAGGTTTTGTTTCAGTAGGAGTTCAGAGCGGAACTAATTTTTCCCATTTGCTTTGCATGTAGGTTCAGCAGCATGACTCAGATGTGATCTACATTTGAAGAGCATCGTTTCCTTACCAGACTGGTGGAACCTGATGGCATCTGTTTGGCTGCCACAGAATGCACCCACATGGGAACACTGGTGCAGCTCTGTCTCCTGACAGCCATCAGCATAGAGATGTGGTTCTATAGGTAGCAGTGCCATTTGGCTTCCAAGCAGATTGCATGAGCTGGGAGCACTAAAACTGCCGGTGTAAAATGGCTCATGGCTTTGGGTACAGTGGTAACCATACACCCAAAGGAACATTGTTTACTTTTTAATGCACTTTTGAAAAAACACTTTATACTTCTAAGCCTTTCTCCCCTAGGTAATTCTACACACTGACTTACCAAGATGGTTCCTTTTGTGTAGAAGGGATGCTAGGTGTCCAGGAGACGCTTGGGATGAGAAGAAAAATTGTCCGTCAGCTTGGTGTTCACCTACACAATAGATTAATTCTGGTTTGAGTCCTGTCCATGGGACATGACTCTTACAGAACTACTCAACCTGGTAGTGTTTGCCTGCCAAATATTTTCCTTTTCCTCCCCAAATGTTTCTCTGTTCACTTAATTGATTTTCATTTCTCTGTGAGAAATCTTGGTGTGTAATTCCAGATGTAGAATTGGACATCTTCAAATACCTCTTGTTCCTGGGGGAATCCATTGTTTGGAATGCAAAGCTTCTGTTCTCTCTACATTTCCAACTAGATCGAGCACTTTCTGTTGCCGCTTCAGCAAACTTTGCATACATTAACTCGTTTCCCAGTTCGGGGTGACACAGCTTCCAAATGAGACAAAGACAAAAGGTGTTAGTGATGTCTGCTAAAGTTGGACTTGCTTCTGATGGAGAGGTGCATGCAGCAAAATGTCTGCCTCATTAGGAAAACCTGCTCGTATTTTCTCATTTTGTGTGTGTTTAAGTGTCTGTTTCACCACTAAATCTTCAGTCTGAGGACTTTGGGGAAGCAGGCGATACGCAGCTGTAGCTAACGTAGTAGCACAGTTGAGCATGTGAGACATGGTGTAAAAAATAGATGCAAATGGGAAATATCTAGTTCCAAAAGCTAAGACTAAAGAAAATACATGAAATAAAAAGCTTCAATTTTCACTTGCTAGTAAGAGCTTTGAACTGAGTGGTGTGTCAATATTGCAACAGCATTAACAAGGCAACTTGCAAGAACAAACATGCAAATCCCCTCTGTATACATCTACAACAAGTTGAGCACAGTGGGGGATAGCATCTGTAGCCAGCTCTCTGCTCAGACTTCTAACAGTCATGACAGTTACATGGCAAGATACACGTAACTGCTATCTACAACCCTGTCCTGCTGTCTTTTCTCCTAGCCTTAAGAGTGGCTGCTGCTGGCAGGAGGAGGGAAGAGTGGTGGGAAGCTTAGAGTGGTTTGAGTTGGAAGGGCCCTTAAAGGCCATCTGGTCCCATTCCCTGCAGTGCACAAGGACACCCACAGCTCCATCAGTGCTCAGAGCCCCTCCAGCCTGACCCTGGGGTCTGCAGGGATGCCCCACCATCCCCCTGGGCAGCCTGGGTCAGTGCCTCGCTGCCCTTTCTGTAAACAACTTCATCCTTATATCCAGTCTAAATCTCTTCATGGCTCTGATATTTTTACAGGTTACTGCGTACATAATTTCTGATTGGTTTGGGGAAAAGCCTTCCGCATGAGATGGAGAAGACACAAGGGGCAGAGGCAGATGCTGTGAAAGCCCCAATGTTGGGCTGGTGGCATTGGCCAGAAATAGACAGTGATGAGATAGGAAACAGTCTTGGTGGAAAAGAATAAAAAGCAATTCTGGACTTGTCTTTCTCAGCTCTTGCATGGGGAGAGGAACGGGATGAAGGGCGCTGGGACTTCCCTGTCCTCCAGTTTCCTCTTTTATGTCCTGATGTAAATAACAAAGCTTATACCCTTATCCTTCCTTTCTCTGTCATATTTGAGCTGCTTCATGGGATGGGGCAGGAGGGAAGTGAAATGCTCCACAGCCATGTTTTATTCATTTCTTTGGACTCCATTGGTAAAAATCCTGTGTGCCACAACGCAAGGGAGGACAGAGTCCCACTGCTGCCAGATTGAAAGGAAGCCTATCTGCACAAGTTGTTCTCAGCCTGTGGGCTTAGAGGTATGCTTTCTGTGCATCGCTCTTCTGCAGCACCACGTACCTGTGCAGATGTTTGAAAGGTGATTAACAAAAAGGCAAGAAATTATTGCAGAAAACCAGGTGAACATAGATGTACTGGTCTGGTGCTGGGAAGGCACTGCAAAGAGAAGTTTGCTTAAAACCTGAGTAGATACTTGAGTGAGTATACTTGGATATCGCCGCTTCTGATGCTCATGCTCACTAGTAGTGTCGGCTGCTTCATCAAACAATGACAGCTGTGTTGAGGGCGTGGGGTTTTCCTTCATTTGGAGAAAGTGAGAAGTGTGAGCCCTGACTTCCCCCAGGGGAAAGTGGAGAACAAAGATACGCAGTTCTCATCAGTCACTGCAAGATTTGTCATCCTGAAGAGCGAGGTGTTCATCAGGTGATGCTGCCAGCAGCTTTGAATGATTGGGGCTGGAGATGGAGCTGATTGTGGTGATGGTCTGTGGACCTGCAGGCAGCAGATGGTGCTGAAGTGCAGCCCGTTCAGATGTGCTCCTCATCAGCTCAGAACAACCGGGTTAGGAGGCCCTACATTACTTTGACAATGTCTGCCAATTTGTGTCTTCACACCAACCTGAGCTTCCTGTTGCTCTCTTTCTGGAGTTTAACCTGTCATAATTTTTGATGGGAATTCAAAATGTGTAAGTGCTATAGTCTGAGGAGTGATTATTACATGCACAGCTTAGTCCCGTGGGTATGAGCTAGATCCCAGTGTTGCAGAAATATCCTGTAATAGTCCTGACACATAATTGTGTCAGAAGTTGTAGAAGCTGTGGGTGCCCCATCCCTGGAGGAAACAGAAGTGGCACTGGGTTGGGGGACAGCAGTAATACCCCAGCAGATCAGGCAGGAACTGTATGCAACCCTTGTTTGCTAACACTGGATGAAGTCTAGTGACAACTAACCTGCACTTCTTCACTCCTACAGCTCAGATCAGGAGCAACCAGCTGAGTAAGAACATGTGGTTTCCTATCTGTGCTCTTAATGAAGGCAGGGAGAGCCCCTCAGGGTTAGAGCAAGTGGTTTTTCAGGGAAACAGAGAAAACAGGGCTGTAGAAAGTCTTCAGCTTCCACACAGAAGATAAAGGCTCACTCCAGGAACAGACTTCCTCACTCTGCTAGCGTTCCCTCGCTGCTGCTGTATTTTCTTCTTCCATTTTTGGTTTTAGTATGACACTAGAATATCATGTCTTACCCAGCACATTCAGTTTGTTCAGTCTTCCTTGCAATAGAATCAGAGAATCATAGAGTGGTTTGAGAAGGAAGGGACCCTTAAAGGCCATCTGGTCCCACTGCCCGCAGTGCACAGGGACACCCACAGCTCCATCAGTGCTCACAGCCCTCCAGCCTGACCCTGGGGGTCTGCAGGGATGGGCACCACTCCTCTCTGGGCAGCAAGGTTAACTCAACAAAGTGAATGCAGACTGGCTGATCTTCACAACTGTGTGAATCAGAGGATACAGGGAGGATATGGTGGCTCTGAAGATGCTGAGATGCCTCAGCACAGTGGGCTCAGGAGTGAGGGCACCACAGGGTGGGTGCTGCAGTCTCCTGAGTCATCTGCTCTTGACCTTTTCCTCCCTGTGCAGCTGTTTTTAGGGAGCCCAGTCATCAGTAGCAGCGTGATGAGTTCACATCCTGCCTCTGCTGGCTGCTGTTGCAGAATTACTCTCATGCTTCTTCCTTGCAAGCAGGCTGTCAGCCCTGCAGCTCATATCAACAGCAGAGGCTGTGCTGCTGCCTCACTCCTGGCTAGCTATGTGCACTCCGAGCCAACAGGATCTGTTGTTGTTTCTTGTACCTGAGCTGGAGGTGGCTGCCAACTCCCTGTGTCCTTCTGTACCCAAACATCCCTGCACTCATGTTTAAACCTCAAGAGATGAAGGGCATTAAGCCAGCACCCCCAGTTTGAATGCCATGTCACAGAGATGCTTGGAGATCTCAGAATGTAAATCCATGAATCAGGCCTTGGTAAGGGACCTTTGGGATCAGGGCTTGGGGCTGAGCCACACAGGCTGTAGTAACCCAGCTCTCACCTCTGTGAGCACCAATTCCCTCTCTTTCATCTCAAGCTCACGATGTGGAATTGAGTCTGAGCGTGAGCCCACTCCAGCTTCTCCCTTATTCCTTCAAGGGATGGGCTGTGAGGTTGGCATGGAGCAGGACTGGCCTGGCACCCACAGAGCAGCTCTCCAGCAATCAGGAGAACTTTGAAATGAGGCACATCTGGACTGGGACACCTTTCCCCACTAACATCTGCATATCTGGTGGTCTCTAAGTGGTGCATGGGTGTGTAGGGCAAAAGCAGCACAGCAAAGCCTGCTCCGATGGCCATGTGGCATTAGTCATAATAGTACATCTGTGGGTAAAGGATGGGTCTAGGTGAAAAACTGAGCTACATGTTGTTATTTCTGGTTTCCTGCACTCTTTGGGGCTTCTTTCTGTTTTCCTACAAGGCAAATTTGATATTAGGAAGGTATTTTTTACTCAGAGAGTGGTGAGACCCTGGCACTGCTGCCTGGAGCTGTGGGTGCCACATCCCTGGAGGTGCTCAAGGCCACGGAAGGGACCCTGGACAGCCTGAGCCGGCAGGGGGGACCAGCCCACATCAGGAGTTGGAAATGGATGATCCTTAAGGTCCTCTCCATGATTTTATGATTTCAGGGGATTTAGGATCAGCATTATGGAGCCTAGGGGAGCCCAGCCCTGGGGCTGCATGGAGATACCTAGAGTGGGGTAAAGAGCAGCTTTCACACCAAAGAACACTTTGAATTGGGAGCAGCATCTCTCCTGAGAGGAGAGGGTGTCATTCTGTAGGAGCAGTTACACTCAGCAGGGGTATGGCATGAGGCCTGCAGGAAGGAGCTGCCCCTGAGGGGTAGTAAAGGGCTGACGTCCACCAGTACTTCAAACTTAGTCCTCAAAGCAAAGGCAAGGTGCAACAGCTTGCCCAACGGGTTGTAACGCCGTGCTCTTCCTCAGAGCCTCACAGAAGGAAAGAAAAGAATGGCTTCAAGTTGCACTAGTGGAGGTTCAGGTTGGATATTAGGAAAAATTTATTCTCCTAAAGAGTTGTGATGCAGCGGCATAGCTGCCCAGCTGTGTGGGAGTCCCTGTCCCAGGGGGTGTTCAAGAACTGCAGAGATGTGGCACTGAGGGACGTGGTCAGTATTGGTGGTAGGTGGATGGTTGAACTGGTTGATCTAAGAGGTCCTTCCAACATTAATGATTCTATGGAAAACCAGTCCTCTGCAGCTGAGAAGTGGAAGAGACTGCCCAAAGAGAGCTTCACAGCTGGCCATGGGAGTAGGGAAATGCTGTGGGTGCAGGTTGGGGGCATAGAAGCGGGAGGCCATTAAATAACCCTTATGACTCAGTCCTGCATCCTGGGGATGGGAGAAGCAAGGGGAAAGGCATGCAAGCTGAACCCTGAAATAACGTGCCAGTAAGCCTAAAAGGGAGATTCCAGAGAAAAAAAAAAGAGGAACTCAATAGAAATAGACTGATCATTTAAAGCAGTGTTGTAAGAATCTTTTGACTCATCAGAGAATCAGCCTAAGAAGCTCTGAGGGACTCACAAGAGATGATTTGGAGAAGATAACCACCAAGCTCACCTCCAGTCCTGGAGGACAATAAGTGAATGCAGCAATTGCCCTGGGATAACAGGCTGCCTTTGTATGGCCCCATGGAACTTCTCACTTCAAAACAGCACTGTGACTAGGGACAGCTTTTAAAATAGGGCTCCAAAAAGCTGCTGTGTACAGGCCTAAAGATAACCAGCCTGCATTCAGGAGGAAAGTCAGCAGAACTGTGTTCATCAGGACAGTGATGGCATTTTCTGTCTTGCTCACCTGAAGCCCATCTGAGAAACTGCCTGCTTCCAGGTGAAAATCCAATTTCCCACCTGTTTGCATTCACAGCCAGCTTCCAGCCTTGTATCATTATACCAGCAGTGCTCTCTAGCTGAAATAGCTCTTTTCCACCCAAGTGTTGGCCTCGGTGATGGTTTCCTCCAGATCAGCCAGAACCCCTTGTTTCCTAGTCCCCACCCTGAGCTCACTGCATTTGCCTCTTCTCATGCTGTATAACACTGGGGCCTTGTCCCAACCCCATAATTTGTAGCATAGGTCTCTTCCTGCCCCAGACATTGCCATGAGCTCCAGCACAGGGATGGCTGCTCTTGCCCTTTGTTGTTCCCAGCAGCAACACTGTACAGTCTGCACTACTGAATCAAATCCTTCCCCATTACTCCAGTCCTCAAGGTCATTATAATCTTTCTCTGTGATATCCTGGCCTCTCCTGGATTGATGATAGCATCTCATTCTGCCTCATCAGCAAATTTCCTTTGCATTCTTCTGCTTTTTGTGCCAAGATCATTAATGCAAATGTTAAGCAGAATCATTTTTTTTTTTTTGGAGACGAATTCAAGGAACTGCACTGGTAACCCTCCCCTCAGTCCAGCATTTCCCCTTCCAGCTGAAGCTATTACCATGCCCCTTACAGGCAGCTCTCTTACCCACTTTGCATTACATATGCCAGTCACATCTCCTCCTCCTTAGCTAATAATTTACTGTGCGGCACCATCTCAAACGTCTTTCTGGAGCCCAGACAAGTGAGATCTACTGCATTTCCTTTGTTGCAGATATCTGTGAACTTATAAAAGGAAGCAATGAGGTTAGCGTCGGTGCGTGATGTGCTGCTGATTTATCACATCTTGTGCAGTTCATGAGGATCTGGAGGAGATGAGTTCAATGGGAGGCAAATGTTTGCAAAATACAAGATTATCTCCATCAATCAGAGTTGGAGAAGATTAGGGTTTAAGGGAGTTTAGTGGGCAATATTGGTGATAGGTAGATGGTTGGACCGGATGATCATAGAGATCCTTTCCAACCTTAATGATTCTGTGATCCTATGATTCTATGACTGAGCAACATGCTAGATGGTCACTGTTGGCAAATGCACTCAAGAGTCATATGAAATACTGATTTCTATATCTAAGGTCAAAAGAATTGCAGCTGCTTAGGAGAAGATGGCCTGTGGTAATGTTTCTGAGTTTACGGCCAGGTTTTAAAGATATTTGCATCCTGAGTATTTAGCTCATGTAACTTAGAAATCTCTTTTCCTTTTCTCTTCTATGATGTTTGGATCACCTAAATGCCATTTTCTTTAGAAAGTTAAACTTAGAATCATAGTAGAATGATAGAATGGCTAAGATAGGAGGGGACCCTAAAGATCATTTAGTTCCAATCCCCTGCCATACACTGGTGGCCAGCCACTAGATCAGGCCGCCCAGGGCCCCATCTAACCTTGAACGCCTCCAGAGATGGAGCATCCACAACCTCTCTGGGCAAAGTTCTTGCCTGGGTTAAAACCAAGGATCAATATGAAGGACTTAATATCTCTTATTTTCTAGAGACGATCTTCAATGGCCCAAGTCTGAGGATTAATCCACATATAGGAAAGCATAAAGGATAGAACAGGAAGTAATTCTCCAAATTCCGTAACGTTGTTGTAGAAACCAGTGGGGTGATCTCTGAATGCCACATTCAGCCCGTTGCAACTCAGAAAAGGATACAGCTGACACAGAAGGCTTTGAGGCAGGTGATAAAAGCATTCAGAGACTTGAAGATGAAAGACTGAAAAGAGCGGGGCAAATAGATGAAGGGAGCTTAAAAAGAAACACTGACACTGATTATTTACCCTTTCATGCAGGAGAAGAAAGGGATGTGGTTAAAACAATTTAAAGAGAGAAATGGTATATCAAAAAGAGATATTTTGACACGAGGCACAATAAACACAAAACTGGTAGAAGGTCTCATCAAGGGCAAAGCAGAAAAGAGAGACAGAAGCAAGTGCCTGGCTATGAGATAACCTCAGCTATGCAAGTTTAGATAGTACTTTATTTTTAGCCTGTTTTAATGTAACTGGAGATTATGCAATCTGTGTCTGGGTGCAGGAGGATACTCGGTGTCTGCAAACTCATAATTGAAATCACTTTTTGCAGACAGACTTTTTTTTCCTCTTAATGTCCAGCCGGGGCGTTCATGTGGGCAGATCTCTGCAGGGGCAATACTTGAGAGCTGCTGCCTCAGCCAGACCCTACAGAAGAGCTATAGGGCTGTATCTGTGGGGCACCATGTGGCCTTGCAAAGCCAAAGCTGCTGAGAAGCTGCCCCAGGGCTTTGCTCCACCTGACTGCAGGGGTGAAGTTGGGACCCCAGGTGCAAGCTGTAAGCTGCAGGAGGCAAAGAGCCGGATGTGGGGCAGCATAGGGGAAACTGTGGGGGCTGCTTGGTGGTAGTGGGGTAGAGCAAAGCTTGACACTGTGGCAAGAAGCTGCCTGTGGGCTGGTGAGTCAGCTTCTGACATGAGTGTTTTGCTGTACCTTGTGCTCAGAATCCTGCTATTTGTTGAGGAATGTATTTATACAAAGTAGGCTCCTTCTTTCTTATAGAAACGCTTTTTCCTTGCACAAAGTGTTTCATTCATTTCCCATGTTCATATGTACTTCTATATTAAATGTATTTACTTTAAGGAGCACAAGATACTTGAGTCTAGGGTCCCCAGGCCCCTGGCTGCAGAACTGAGAGTTTTCAGCTCAAAGTGGACTCAAGAATGAGGGAGAATGGGCATGAGCTGGATTTAGGACCAAGGAAAAATATCTGCTAGGGTCCCTGCAGGGCATGGCACAAGATCCTGAGGGTGAAGGTAGCATCCAAGGCTTCAAATCAAAAAGATATCAGCAGGAATTAGTTTAGGAATTCAGCTTTGCTGGATTTAACAATGCATGTGAAGGTCAGTAATGTCTCACTGCAGGGTGAGGCTGTTTGGCTGATCTGCATTTTCCTTTTCCTCCAGCCACGGGACCTCTTTGCATAATTTTTATCAATGACAAGTGTTGCTTCCCAGACGGATGTTGCATAACGTGTGGCTTTCTCTGCACTTGCACGGGATTGTTGTGTTGGCAGTTTCTTTCAATTCTTGCCTGTGGTTTCCTTGCTCTATTTCCTTCTGTCCCATACTGGAGCACAGTGGGGGCAGGAGAGCTGCAGTGCACGGGGATCCATGAGTCTGGCAGCATCTCCCAGAAGAGGTGCAGGGACATCCCTCTGCCTTGACCTGTGGCCATTAATACATCCTACTTTCACCAACAAACAATGCAGGGCTGGGGAAGGTTTCCTAAAGCCAACCACACACTGAGGCAGCCATCTCCTCTTTCCATAGATCTGGCTGGGCACCTATGTGCTCATCTGCTGCTACAGCACTTTTAATTGCACTGAATATTTGACCGTAACTTCTTTTTGGCTTGCCTTCACATTAACAAGAGGCACTTCATCTTCAGCTATCTTTTTTGTATTTTTATTTGTAAAGCTGTGTTTTCTGCCCTCCTGTGCCCCCAGCAGCTATTCTGAAGTCTTCACTTGGAAGTGCTCCCAACAAGAATTCAAGTTGTGTTTTCTCTCTCTTCATACTGGCTTTTGATTTCTCTGCCACATTAGAAAGTCATATGAATACAGATGTCTTCTGCCACAGGAGAATTAAAACCATAAGTCATTTCTTCACTCTCCCTTTAGATCACTTCCTTATATTAAATTCCTTAAATACACTCTAACACAAGCTTTCTACTTTTTGCTGAGCTGCAATTCTGTGTAATTCATCGAAATATCCTCTATTCCAGTTAGAATAGGAACTTCTTTATCAGCATCCAGTAAGAAGTTCCATTCGACTCTCATCTAAATGAAGAAGTGAAAGCTTGAGCAACAACTCCCGCAGCGAAGAGGAAATATTTTCTTTACCACTTCCATCAAAATGGATGTTTGCAGTTTTGAGATTGACGAAGGTTCATAATGGATGGCAGGTTTTCTATGCTTATCCCAGAAGAGAGATGATTGCATTGAGAAGCTCTTCATCATCTTTTATCTTTGCTTAGGAAGGCATAGCTCATCCTCCCAAGCCAGCATCACCCAGTGCCACTGGGCATTTCTACACATGGCCTTGGGACCCAGTTCTATTTGAGTTGAGTCGGACCTTAGCTTGAGGCTACTCCCCAGAGAATCCCAAGCCCTGCTTGGGTTTAGGATCCCACTCCCACAGCTGTTCCAAGCACCAATTGCTTCTTGTCCTGATAGTAATGGCTTGTTGCATGCTGATGTCTTTCCTCCCACTTTTTGTGACTCCTGGGAGGTCAGGGGAGATGCCAAAGGGGTGGCTGGTGAATATTTATAGGCAGAGAGGCTCACAAAAACATGTGGTTTCTGTTGACTAAACTCTAAACCTTGAGTCTGTTTACACAGACAGTGCTCTGAATTTCTCCAGTGTCACTACAAGGTTAGAAGCAGCTGCGATGCAGGCAGTTGAAAAGAGCTGGAGATATTGTTCTTGTCCTTAGCTCTGAGGCTGGGTCAGCACTGCCTGGCTCCTCCTGGGTGGTTCCAGGGGGAGGTTAGAATCATTGAGTCATTAAGATTGGGGATCTGAGAGATCTTTTCAAAGTCCAAACCCAATGCACCCCCACCATGCCTACATCCCTCAGTTCTTGAAAACTTTCAGGAATGGGGACACCACCACCTCCCTGAGTAGCCTGTTCTTTCTTAAAAGGAAAGAGCCACAATTTTTCCTCATCCTATACCTCCTATTGAACCAGCTCTGAGGGGTACATCCTTCGGGCAGGGATCTGCCAGCAGGGAAAGGCACAATAAGCAAAGGGCTGTAGCAACTGCTGTGAGCCTACATGTGAACAGGGACCATAGCCCTGCTGTGGGATGGAAGGATGAAAGCAGCCAGCACTCAGCATGAGTCAACCTCTTCAGAGCACAAGAGTTTAGTCACCCTCAGTGAGAGTTGGGAGATAAAGGCTGGGATTGGTGGTGGCAACAAACCCACAGGGCAGCATGGGCAAGAATGGAAAAAGGGAAAAAAGAAGAGGAAGTGCTGAGTTCTGTAACTCTCTCTAGAGGTGTGTCCATAGGGACATTGTGAGTTATCTTTGGGAATTGCCAGTGCTGCCCCTTTTTTAGTCACGCTGTAATTGCCACAGTGTTTAATCTACAAAGCTGTGATGTGCTGATTTCAGAGTTCTGGCAGAACCCTCTCTTCTCTCAGCTCCTAACCCAGGGCCACATCTACTCCCTGAAACCAGAGTACTTTCTTTTATTTGGGATGCTAAACCAGCATATAACCAATATATAACTGGAATAGGATGAAGTTGTCCATGCTGGGAAGAAGTGAACAAGCAGGAACTGCAACAATTTCACTGACAAGAACCAAAATTAACATCTGTAGGCAGAGATGCGCATGTCCTCTGTCTGTCCTACAGACAGGGGGGTTGCAGCAGGCTGCAGCCTAGGTGTAGTGACCAGAACTCATTTCCTAGGGGCCACCTTTGCTTCCACACATGCAAGATTTCAGCATAAGTCTGCAGCTTGTAACATCAAAAGGATGAAAGTCAACATCCCCAGTAATTTCAGGTCAACCCAACTTCATCCCTATACCATCTTTCCTTTTCTAGAAGTTCAACAAAGAGCTGGAGACGAATGCTCTGCACAACACACCATTCCGTAACCAACACAGAACCCTTGTGTAATGCTATAGCAGGATGAAAACAGCAGGAAGGCAAAGTCTCTCACTACAACTCATAAGAATGAGCCCAAAAACAGCAGCCACAAACACAGAAATAAAGGAAAAGGGCAACTTACCATTAGAGAACCCCCAGAACACAGGAAACTCCAACAACAGACACCCCCACCTGCACTGCCAGCCCTTAAATGCGATCTGGGAAGGGGTGGATCCTGGCTCCATGCCTTCCAGTCACTCAGGTGAATTGCTTGCACCTGAACTCTGCTGGGTTGGCCCTGCCTTCCCACCAGGTGTTCAATCACTGTTTCACACTGTGACTTAGCATTCCTATTACACTTTGTCGTGGGGCACATTGAAAAGTGGTATTTCTGGTAGAACAGTGGCTCAGTTCAGATGTTCCTTCTGGCAGCGCTTTCCTGCCAGCAGTGGTGCATGTGGGTGTCCATGCCATGGCAGCAGAGCAGCCCTGCATGGGGCTTCCGGCTCTGTCCACCAGAACGGAATCTGAAAGAGATGGCCCTGTGGCCAGTGCTTCCTCTTTTACTGTTTCCTTTCCACCCCCAGCTCAGCAAAATTTGGAGATCCTGACATGATTTCCTTTGTATGATGCACTCATCTTTATTCCTTGAAACCCTGTGCCCGCCCAGCAGCCGGGGGATAAAAGTGGCA
>JAOWBP010004513.1:622663-636201 GCA_028571105.1 Tragopan temminckii | reverse complement strand
GGTGTGACATATTAGAGACCAACAACACTTTCCATTGCCATGTGCAGAATAAGCACATACATGTTTACTGCAGACTTCAAACCATTTTTACTTGAACTTCTAGGGGAAAAAGAAACAAGGTGCTACCAGCGTTCACCACGGTTACACTTGTGTTAGGTTTACAGACCTTCTCATTAACTAAAAACCCAGAATATAAAAGTTTATCAATATTAGAAAGACACTTGTTCAGATGTAACCTGATACAAGTGTGAATAGTGTATCAAGCACACTACCACTGTTTGAAATCAGTGTCAACTTCTTACCCTCTAGATAATTTTTAAAAACCATTCTCCTCCCCATTTCAAGACAGTACGACATACCAGCAGCTGCCACATCGAAATACAGATCAAGATTTGACATTGTTAATGCATTATAAACCAGGGCTGAGATAGCTACAATAAAACTCAGGACTTGTGATTTCAGAAGAGAATGCTATCCTTTCATTCAGTCCAACAAAGCATACACAAAGTTTAATATCTACACGTATGGAAAGCACACACTTCAGAGTTTCAGTTCCTGCTTGTTCTCGACAGCTCAGTGCAACCATAAACTCAAAACCCACCTATCCAAGCCTTCCTCCCAAAGCTCCCATCCTCCCTGCTCCCCACCAGCCCTGCCCCCCCAAATCCACATAAAGAAATAGCAGTTTCCAGGTACTCCGTCATTTTGTCAGAGTGGAGTTAAAACACCTGAAGAACCAGGGAAAGAAGGAACTGATTAACACACTTAACATTTTTTGCACATTACTGAAAGAACTGTAAACAGTAAAGCCTCAATGCTGCTCAACCATTATACACTCATGTGCACACGACATTCAGCAAGACGCAACGAAGCCGCAGAAGTTCTATACAAGGGTATTCTCTGAGGACCCAAGTGCTTTAACCCTTCTACTGCTAGCATACAATTGCTTTGAAAGAGATCACAACTTGGTACATTTGGAGAAACAAAATTACAGTACAGACTTTAAAAACAGTTTCTAAGGCTCAGACTGAGTCCAAAAAGGCCTCTGATTGGGTTCATTCAAGCTCTTATGTTCGGACTGCATGAATGCAGCATAAGAATGATTGCAGCAAGACATCCACAGGTAATTTCTACATTTATTTTTTTTTTTTTTATACCAAAAAGTTATGTGCAACAAATAGAATTCGTACATATTTACATTGTTTTACCTGTTAGCAAAATCTTATCCTAAGCCTGCAATAAGAGAATCTCTCAATCTATATATTGATAAAAGGAACATCTGCCCAATGTCTCCATTTAATGGGATGTTTAGTTTGGAGTTTAAAGCACTGGTGATAAATAGTTGATGGAACACACTATACAGAACACACACCTAATACTTAGGCCATGCTTAATACAGTTTTATGGTAACAGAATACTTCACCTTTTCTGGACCAGTTTCGTCTAGATCACGTTTAAACAATGTTGGCAGATCTGAAGTTACTAGATCTCTCCTTAACTTTAACCAATATAAATTAGGAGACCCAAGTGCTGCTCAAAGCACCTCGCCAACCTCTCTGAACAATCAGCAGACTGTACAGCAGAAGACAAACGCGTACTGCAGGATGTTGAAATCTCCTGATAAGAGAGACTCGCTGTCACTTTAGATATTGGAGGCGGTAGGGAATGTTTTGTTGGCCTTCCTTAGCACTGCAAACGCTTCACAGTAAGGAAGTTCCAAGAACACTCATTTCCTAAACAAGACTTGAATGCTTCATTGGCCTTAAGAGTTTCAAGTACCTTACAGTAAGAGGATTTCAGGAATGTTTACTTCCTAAACAGCTTTTGGGATGAAGTTGTTCTCCCTTGAATCAGCCCCTCCCTGCAGGGCTTTTGAGAGCCAGGAGGGGTGAGGGCAACAGCCCAAATTCAGAACCACTGTATCTTAACAATTTTTTCCCCCTGCATTCTCATGGGGTTGAAGCCATAACCAGCATCTGTGTAATGACACCGTCTCCCCTTGTCCCTCTGCCAGACCAAGTATTATGAACTAGCACTTAGGCGTACTACTGCATCCTCAGAACTTCTCTTGTTTTGTAAATGGCAAATTCGTATCAATCACATCTTTGCGATGACACTCGTTCTGGCTGAGGGTGGCAGGCAGGGGAATAGTTGCATGAAGCACTCCTCTGATTTCTATCACATTACTAATGGCAATCTGAGCCATTTTACTGGATGTTTCTATCCTTGGCAGCAATGAGAAAAAAGTCAAAGATCTGGATGCAAAAAGGTCCAAATTTCTACTGCTAATATTAACTCTGCCCTTTATTCAGGCCAACTGCATTTCTGAAGCACAAGAGAGAAAGTAGAAGAGTTAGGGCCATTTCTAGCAAATCACTTCCAGTGAAAAGGAACTGCAAGAGAAGCACACAAGACAAGAGAGTTCACAATTAGGATCAGATTTGCAAGATTGTGCACAAAATACAGCGGCAAATTCTTCCAGAGACCAAACAGATTTCTCATTTGACCTCAATGTGCACACAGACACAAACTGCAGACAGGACTGCTGAAAATCCGGCCCTAAACAATTTTACTAAACAAACTGAATTAACAGACTATGCCCACACAGACAAGCACAAGACACAGTGAGTTAGTCAACACCTATACTTTCTGCTGATGGGGCTTTTTTCCTTTTTTTTTTTTTTTTTCCTCCTTGGGTGTGTGTTACACTCCCAAATTGGACCAAGTAATCATTGATTACACTTGTCTCTGTTGCTGCTTGCTCTGAGCTATTAGCACTGCAACTAACCGTGTCAGGCAGTGCACGTTCACCTCTTCTTCCAATGAAAAGATGTGTTAGTGTGGATCACAGGAATGCACCAAAATAAATCTATACACCATATGAACCCGTGATACTGGTGATACCGCCTCGAGGCTTCTAAGAGAACAGAGGAAAGCCTTGAGGGACCAGTTCAGCATCATCCACTCCCCTCATGTCAGAGTTCAAGGCATTTGAGAGACAGAACTAAACATCAAGACAAGCTTTAACTATACTCTGGTCAATACAAAATGCATTTAATGAATTGTCTAAAACCGTTAGACAAGAGGGACAAGTAATTTAGTGTTACATGCAACAGATGTTACTCATACCACAGAACTCTATACATAAAAGCAGTTTCCACCTACATCCTTGATACAAACCAGAAAATTACTTCAGTAGCAAATACTATTTTGTGAATTCAACCTAAAAATTCTATTTTCTCTACTGAATACTGTATGTTTCACAGTCAAGTTCATCCTCAGCAACTTAGTGTTTGTAATCCACTTAGCCATACAACGTAAGTGTCTTTCTGACATTCATGTTTAAGAAACAATCCTAAGATTAGTTAAACTGATTCTTTAAATAAACAGGTACGCAGTTGGAATTCTTTGTATTTAGAAGCTGACAAGGGCAAAAAGCAGCACAGCACCAATTACAGAACGTAGCTGAATATTCTGGTGTCACAGAGTTCCAAACACAAGCGTTTCACTTTTCCAAATGACATCATTGACTTCCTATCACATTGGTTTAGTATTGCTACCACTTCTCAGTCTAAAAACTAAAATAGGTTTCTTAATACTTTTCTATGTCCAGCAAACTTGCTGGGGCTTTTGTTTGTTTGTTCACTTTTAAAGCAAGGACACTTCTGTCTGCCAAGTTCAACACTAAGTATTTGGTTTAAGATTTTAAGACAGAAGGCACTTTTAACATTCAGCTTTAGAATACTGCGAGCAGAAACAGCATTACAATTTTGTTCCTTTGTTTAAATCTGCAGTTTAATTTTTTAATTAGTTATTAGAAAGAGCAATGATAGCACTGCATCAGATTTCAATTTCAGGAGCACATTTACTTATCCCACGAAACTGACTGCCCTTCCAAAGGATCCTGTGCGTGTCAGGCCTAAAGTTCACTTCCCAATATAGCACAAACCAAAGATCCTGACAAAGATCAATTCAGTATCTGCTTATTCGGTGCACTACTTGGTTATCGCGCTCAGTCAGTGGTTTCCACTGCAGATTGCAATCCTATACTGCAGCATTCATAGAACATCAAACGTTAGTAACACTGCCTGTCTGACCGCAATTTAAAATGAAACAGCGCTGCGTGGAACAAGAGCACTCTTTGATACACCAAGAGCCCACACTGTATCTTGTATCCTGGTGGTAACTTTCTATCGACCACATTGAGCTATTTTCATTCTGTACAGAAATGAATGAAATTGTGGTTTGATGAACATACTTCAGGTTTCAGCTTTAATTCCATTTTCAGTAGGGAACAGGAGAAATGGAACAAAACCCAACCGTCATTTTTGTGAAAGCACCAGCAGTGAGTGCCCCAGCACGGTGCTCTACAGAGGTCACTTCTTCCATCGCATCAGTTGACTGTTAGCTGAACACTCCAAAAGCTCCTAGGCTAACAAAACTGATTGTACAGTGAGTTCTCCAGGGATGAAACCAAGATTTCTAAGTTTATTTACAGTATAAGTCCTAATCAAATCTAAGTCCATCAGCTAAAAAAAAAAAAAAAAAAAGTAATACACAGACTGTAAACATGGCAACATTAAATATCATAATGCTATTCTAGAATATTTAATGTCATGATCACATCTCGTTATACCTGAATTTATATACAGGATATTTTATAGCAAGTGTTACCCACTTTACAAGTGGAGGGGGAGGAGAGAGTCTAGGTTCTGCTGTGGCTAGAACTCCTTCAAAGTAAAGTTAAAGCTTGTCTTTGATTGCTTTACAGCTTTCTTTCGCAACCACATTTAAATTGAAGATTAGCACAAGAAAAATTATCTAGGGCCCCTTCCAATTTCTAATTAAAAATTCAGTTATGAATCTCAGGGAAAGCGTCTGATATGGAGAATAAAAAATTACTGCAAAATAAACTTAATGGAAGTTGGGTCTTCAGGCTGTCAGTCACAAGTTCGAACAGGCGCTACTCCTGTTTGGGTTGGAGTTGCCGTTTCCAGGCCTCGTTCAAATAAACTAGTCGTTTGTAGTTGATGATAAAGAGAATGAAGTTCAGCAAATATGTGATGACGCAGACAATGCAAAATTCCTTCAGCACGAAGTACAGAATGTACGCCAAGTACAAAGACCCTACTACAGACACTATGGAGGATGTCATGAGGATTAGAGCTGCTACTGCACTTGCTGTCATACCTGCAACAAGAGAGAAAGAGTTACTACTGCTGCTCTCCTCCCACCTTACACAAAGCACAAAGTCTAGGCACTGCAGTTCCAACTCAAGGCTGCTCAGCAAGTCTGTATTACATAAAAGTCGGATTTGTATACCATGAGTTCAAGATGGCTGACAAATCACTATTGGGAGAGAGCTTCTAGGTTCGGTACAACAATCCTTTGACAAGCAGTATGTTGTATTTAGCATCTTCCATATTCCTGAATTATAGGAAAGTTACAGGTTGGTCATGGTATGGCTACCCACATAAACAGCTACAGGACACTGCAGTTACAAAGCCATGCACACACTGTTACGTCACATGCTGCCCATATTACTCCTGTAAAACTTCTAAATTCCACTCCTGTCTCCTCTCTTTTCTACTCTGCAATCCAATGCTAAGCACATTTAAGTGAAAATACCAGTGCAACAACTGTCTTAATGCTTTACATCGTTAATAACAGCAGGAGAAAATAAGATTGCTCTTTTAGCATTTGGGCTTTTAAGCCCCTTGCACAGACGTAGCATAAGACTGCTAAAAAGAAATCCCTTATCTGGTCTCTCACAGACTGTGCAATGCATAACACGCTCCTCGTATCACTACAAGCCTGTTATATAAACTGAATTAATACTTACCAAGTAGCATTTGTAGTATATAAAACACAAGTCCAAAAACACTGTTGGACTGATTTATTGCACTGTCCTTTCCAAAGATGGAACCCAACAGACCGAATCCTCGACCCCATCTGTAAAACAATGAAACATTAAATCATACATGGGCACCTATTGCTTTGCATCAGTATTTTCAACTCATCATTGTTGGGGAAAAAGAAATTAATTAATTACATATGGTCCAACATGACACGGCAGCCCACATGAAGATCAGGGTACCTCCGAGCAGTGTGCAGCTTGCAATAAGCTGTGCTCCAGGTACAACTTTATCCCACGTACTGCTGATGGAAGTTATTTGATACACCCAGAGCTACGAAGCTCACACAAGTGCAGCTTCACCAAACACCACGTCTGCTTCCTTGGGCTGTAATTCAAAGCTCATTTACCAAATAAATACTTTTTTTCCTCCAGCAGTTTGCTCTATTACAAGAGTTGGACGGACACTCCCCAAATCTACAGCTCCATGAAACTTGTGGCACTCAGTAATTAACCTAGTGTTAATTACTAGCTAGTTAATTTATAGCTACATCTGCCACCAGAAGGGCAGTTTCTGCATCCATACAAAGCCAAGTTTGCTCTCCGCATGCTACAACACTGCTGATGCACATCACCATAGATCCGACACCAGTGAAAGGCTACCACCACAGCTTCCTACATGAGAAAGGTGCCACAATAAACACAACTTTACACCTCCAACATATTCCATCACCTCACAGCCATTTGTGCAATGTTTTCAAAGCACAATCAAATTTATCATTTTAATTCAAGCTTAATAACTGTCCTGTGCATTTCTTTCCAAGAAACTGAACAGAGTTATGCTCTGATTCCTAGAAGTGTTCTTACTGCACGCATAGAAAAAAGGAAAAACACCAAACTTTTGGTCTTGAGTCCTGTAAATGGCTGAAGTGAACCCTCTGCATCAATTTAAAGCTGCAATCCAGTATAGAAAAGACTGAAGGCTCTGATCCTAGGGTTGTTCTGGAAGTCAATAAATTGTTGCTAATGGAAAGATAATGAGTTCAAGCCCTGCACACCAGTCAATGTCCCCACACGATGTGTCCAGAGCCACAAGAAGGTCACAGTGTGGTGAAGGCTTTAACCACATGCACAAGTTCATTGAGGACCTCATTGGCCCTGTGGCAGCTTTAAGGACATCATTTATTGCATTTCAGTCCGCAGAGTTCAGCTCCAATCTCATCCCACAAAACTTCAGGTGGCTGGGAAGCCTGCACTTTAAGGCACACAGCACCTTTTCAGCTCAATGAGGTTTAAATTGTGAGGAAGTTCTGCCAAAGTTTTCTACTGAACAGGCTCAGTCATTCCCTTATTCCCACACAGAGCTCCTAAAAGATACCAAAACGCACAACGAACCAAGTCAGTTTGCAAGCAGTCGGAGCAGAGATTATGATAAAACCTTCCTTCTCACACCTAAATCACAGCCACCACCCCTGATTTGTGTGTGATAACTGAAAGCCTAAAACCATGCAGCAAACGTAACCAAGGAACAGACTGCAGTCTTCACAGGAGAAGAAAAGAAATAAAACATCAATAAAAACTTAACGAAGGACAAAGGTTACAAATTGCTCAGAGTTCTCCGGGGAACTCATCTTTCTTACAAAGCCTTTTCTAAGAACTGACTATTGGTTAACTCCAATTTTTTTTACTGGAGTGAGCTGCAGTGCACTGATTGCAGTTTGCACAGCAGGCTGAAACCACAGATGAACACTGGTGACTTCCTGCTGGCATTGCCCCGGCCCTGCAGCACCCATGGGCTCTGCTGGGGAAACAAGGCTGAAGCCCGCCCGTGTGATTCACGGCAGTATGATGAGCACACATAGTAAGCCTGCTTTTGCCACACCCAAGTTTCACTGCTGTTACAAAGGAAAACAAACCTTACACCGATCTGAACCGACCTCAAGGAAGTCCTAAAGGCAGACCTTGAGGACGTCTTACTGTATGTTTCAGCCAACTCTGATTGCAGCTCCATCCGTACAGCCTGCTTCACGTTTCACCTGTAGTTATAACTTCGAAAGCTCTCAAAAACATCCTCTGTTTTTCAGAACACAGATCCAAGAAATCCAAGACCAAGCCACGTTGGCCTGGTTTCCCAACACACAAAACTGAATACGACAGTGATTTTTATTCACAATACATATTTCTTCTACCAAAAGTCTTGAAAGTCATTATCCCCCCTCTGAACAGTGCCCTTTTTGGCTTCTGACACTGATAGAGCTCAGAAGCATTGCACTTTGAAAGTTTAAAACAATATTTCTATGCATTTGATGCTGCTTCTTGTGTTCCTCAGTTAGAACTAAGGTCATCTCGATCCACTAGTGACGTACCTCCATGTAATCAGGTACTGTTCAATCATTACCTCTTCTGCACAATTCTCAGCATCCTCTGCGTTCCAGAATAGGAAATGCACTTCCACACTAAAGATTTCACTGCAGTTTAGCAGACAACACCACTGGCAGAAAGGCAGTCACAGGAACTCCATGCAGCACAGCAGCATCTCAGTCACCTTAAAGGACAGACAACCAACCTCCATGCTGACTGTTCAGTTTCAGTGGCATCCAAACCCTGGGCAGCCTTGCTGGATGTACCCAACCCATCCTGAGTGCATCCTTCAGACCACTGTGACATCCTCCAGCAATGAGATCCCACATCACCTCAGTTTCACTTGGCAGCCCTTAGCTCTCGTGGCAGGAGAGGAACCAAGTGCTGTATGTTCATGTTAGCATATAGACAATAACCAGCCTAGGTCAGGTGAAGCCCAGGTGGCTTCAACACCACGTCCCTGTCACTGGAGCAGCAGGTGCCCAGAATAGGGCACACACTCCCACGGCTGATATTCTCCCAGATACCTTCTTGAAAACGCCATCACACCTTTAGGGGCCCAGATTATCAAATGGCACGAGTACGTGAAAACCTGGGAACGTGGAGATTGGTGCAGCAACAGCAGGTTTTCCCAGCACTGTTCTCTCCCAGTGTTTAGGTTAGCTGTAATGAGAAGGGCAAACAAGAACGAACAAACCAATGCTATTTTCAGAGAACTTTAAGTTAAAGAACCCAAATTCTGTTTTTTGAGTCGTACCACCTCATTTAAATCCAGTCATTCCAGGATTGTTTTTCCATCCCATACACGTTATTTAGCTATCAACATCAAATACCATTTCATCATTTGTAATCCCGTGGAAGCAATTCAGATAATTTACTTAGAAAAAAAAGTAATCCTATACTTCACAACCAATATGTTCACTTCCTTAAATGCCATCGACCTCTGAGATAAGTGACAGCACAGAGTGAAAGCTCCA
This sequence comes from Tragopan temminckii, assembly GCA_028571105.1. Classification (NCBI taxonomy): domain Eukaryota; kingdom Metazoa; phylum Chordata; class Aves; order Galliformes; family Phasianidae; genus Tragopan; species Tragopan temminckii. The sequence goes on along the minus strand of JAOWBP010004513.1, from coordinate 627,009 downwards.
ACAAGAGGAGCAGAGCTGCCCTGTGCTCACCTTCAGCCAAAAGCTGATGTAAAGGTCAAAGGATACGGAGCATTTTAATGCCGAGCAATGGTAAGAAACTCTGGTGCAGCTTCTTCACAGCCTCACTAGAGGATTTTGGATTAAGCCCAGTTTGTTGTTACAAGGTCATTTAGGCCACTTTAATAGTTTTAATAAATTAAGTAAAAGCCTCCAATTAAAAGCCACAAGTAAGGAGATTAAAAATTCCTATTTGTAAGCCTGCCAAGAGTGCTCCAAAATCTTGAGACTTCATTTCACATTTAAATCTATCAGCCGTATTTAACATCATCAACTCAGACTTTGTTCTATATATCTTTCAGCTCTGCATCACAAAGATGATCCAGAAAACCTCAGCATCCAGATGAGCCCAACCCTGAGCAGGGAGCACTTAACGACCTGCTAGCAGACTGCACAGAAGCACTGGTTATCCACATTACAAGCCAACAGCAACACATGCCTTCTTCATAATCTCTTTTCTGTAACTACCACCATGAAGCCCAAAACTGAACGATGGGCACTTTGTTTAATGGCATCAGACAAAACTATTCTCATCCGATTGCAAATTCCAGTCAAGCCAGAAATAATGTATTTGAAAAGATGTATGCTGAGCAGTAGAGCTCGGATGGCTGTAAGGCTGGGAAGAGGACACACACAGCTGGGGTGCTGCTGTGCTTCACAGATGTGCCCCCACCAAGGGGCATCACACCACCCTCAATGCGAAGCCATCACTTTTACACTAAAGCACGGGATGAAATTCACTTCACCATCAGTTTCTGGGGCTCTGGATGAAGGCAGCTTTCTGCAACAGTCCCTGCAGCACATAGAAAGCCCTGCAGCCCTTCTCAGCTCGTATCCTCCAGCCTCACCCAGTGGAATCCAACATGCACCGCTCCCAGTGGAGCCCTGTTTGCACACACAACCCTTCAGCAGTTCAATCAAACTTATCTTTTCCCTATGCAGAATCAAAGGTGCCTGACAAAAACAATGATGTGGCTAAGATTAAAGAAACTACTAACTAGCAAAGATGCACAAAACCACAAAAAGTGACCAGGAGTGACCAGACAAGCACAACTCTACCTGTACCATCTCTGACCACAGTCACTAACAGCTGCAGCTGTCAACTTCAAACATACTGAAACATTTGCTTGTAGGTACAGCAACAGAAAGATGCTGGGACAACAGGAACCTGCATTAGAAGGAAAGATGCAGCAGTGCAGTTGGACTCAGGCATCACAGCACTGAAGTTCTACGTCACAAGACAACAAACCAACACCTCACACATCAGCATGAAGTTCCAAACAGGGAACTCCTAAAACATCATCTATCAAATTATGAACAGATAAACACCAATTCTTAAAATCTTGCTTTGACATTTCTCAGTAAGTTGGCTAAAGGTGTTAGTGTAGACAACAAATGTTTCCAACCCCCTGAACAGCTGGTTGAAAGCTACAGGGGCTGCTGAAGATACACAGTGACGTGTCGTTGGTCATTCACTCCAGTTATCCTAGGGCTGTATTGAAGCTGTTACAGCAGTAACATATTCTGGGCTACAATGCTTCTTTCAATAAAAACCATCCACTAATCTGCTGTGCCCTGCAGGCACCTTAAATTGGTGAAGAGAAAGCAGAATCACGCCACAGGACCCAAACCTGTCGTGGCATACCAAAGAGCAAAGCAAGGAGCCCAGCACCTTCATTACTACTTTAATGTTGTGTTCCACTTCAAGCCCTACCACTATCCATACAACTTGTCTATTAGTTTAATTTCCTCTGTGAAACTATTATACCAAGAAAAAGGAAAAGATCCATCAGGAGCTGCTACCAGCCAGCTTCATTTTAAGTAAAACCAATCTTGCCACTTCGTTTTTCTCAAATACAAGAGAGCAATTCACTTAAAACATCCACAGCAACTGCCAAATGAAAGCATTTCTATTTCCCTATGTCTTATCACCACTTGGATAACGGCAGTGACCACTATACAGTCCACAGCTGTTTTTCTTTTCAAACCATCTCGTGAAATTTCCCCATGATAAGAGCCTGAGACACACCTGACCACAAGCATTCAGAATAATAAGGGACACTTATTAAAGCTATCTCTCCACTATAATCTTCTGCATGAGTCAGTCTCTGATAGAAGATTTCCCGTGCTCCTCCCTCTGCATGCTGCTAATCTTCACAACATCTTTCCTCATTCTTGTGCCAATACCAGATTTGGCTCAGAAACAAGAGTTGGGAATAATAACAGCTTATTAGTGGAAAAAATCCTCCCCGATGACCAGAATTGAGTTCCAAAACAACTGAACTCAAAGAAAAATATGCTAATTTATTCCAATTATTCTATACAATTAATATTAACATCAATACCATGACTGTGCTTTTTCAAGTTCCACCCTCTGCTGGAACCATCGCTGGAAATGGGACGATTCTGACCTTCCAAGTCCCATTTCTTCTATTAGCAAACCTGCCTTAAGTCACACAACTGAAGGAAGCCTCTGGAAGCTGTGCATGCACCAGTGTGTCACCCCTCTAACTCTGCAGAAACAAATCACAGTGACAAATTACACGACTAGCTGTGCAACTGTCACTGAGACAGCTTCATGAAAAGAGTTCAGAGTTACACACTGCACACGAGAAAGCTGGAACATCTCATCTGAAGTCCTATTATCCAGGTGAAGTCTAAATTGCAGGATGAATTTCCTCCTAGAAATGAAGTTTCTTTGAAACCTCAGTGATGCGTGGCAGCAACGAGAGGCATTGCACTGGAGGGGGAGAGGAGAGCGACTGATGGAAGAGATGCTGTAGCAACACAGAGAATAAGATTAATTTCTTCCACTGTTATTCTTCCTTCCAAGGTTAATAGCCTGCCCTCTTGTCTTGATTTTAAAGGAATATTCCTTTCTGGTCTGTGGCCATATACAGCTGAAAGCACATTCCTCTCCAAATATGGTTTGACAGCACAGAACTCGCATGCTCCTTCTCTACAAACTCTTCTTACCACCTGCTTCCATTACCATAAGCTATCCTGACATTTGCAATACTTCAGTCGCTAAGCAGGGTTCTCCTAGCAACTGCTGGGGAGATTTCTAGTGAGATCTCCGTGGATTTTATCCCCAAACACTCATATTATTATTTAAAACTCCTGCAGTAAAGCACTGACAGGTCTTACCACGGCACACGCAGCATTTCTGCTGCGGCATTACTAACGAATGCTATAATTACCCAGCATTATTCTCTAATTATATCTTTAGATATTTCTAATTATAACCATTTTGCTTTTTCAAACTGCTCGGTAAACACACATTAAAACTGCCATTTGAAATTCCCCATCTCAAGAGCACTCCTTACAATAACAACAGCAATCCCTGAAGGACCAATATCAGAACAGATCACAGCAGAGCTGCTCAGGCACTGAAATCCCCATTATTCTCTTTTCATCTCTATGGTGGTGGTGAATTACTGACAACACTCACACAGTTTAACCTCAGCAGCCCGTGCATAATGTTAATTTATAATTTAAGTTATTAGGAAAGCGTATTGAAGTTCTCTTTCTGTTTAGATTGAAATTGCTCATGTTAGGAGCTCTCTGAAGCAGCATAGTGAACAACCACCTTCACAAATTAAACGCTATCCACAGAATGAAGGGCAAAGGCACTCAGCCACAACCTCTCTCCGTAACTTAACCCGCACGCAGCACCTCAGAACTGATATCAGCAGCAGGATTTCCACATCTGTTTCACCTAAACAAACCAACCAGCTTCCACCTCGGCAGGTCGATCACATCTCCTCGCCCGTGACTTTGCTATGGCAATACCTTTGTATGGAGTGGGACAGCTGGGAAGGGAAAAGAAACCACAAAAACCCACTCAAGGACTCATCGGACTGAAGGTGCAACAGAACCCAAACTCAAACAAACAACCCCCGTTCTCAGCTGCTTACCCACGTACGTGCTTGCACGTCTTTGCACGCGCACAGAGCAGTCTGCAGAGCTCTGCACAGTCATTTCTCCAGCCGAAACACACAGGTGAGGCTGTAAGGCAGACGGCAGCTGCACCTCCGGCAGCACGTCGTTACCCAGCACTGCTATCGGCCTTCAGAAAACAGCTGCCACGTTAATTACTAACGGGAAGCCTACAGGATAAGCCGAGACGCGAGCGGGGCTTTCGCTGCTTGTGGCGAACCTCTCCTAACGAAGCCCTGGCCACGCACGGCAGACGCTCGTAGCGCCGCGATGAAGCAGCAGTTCGGACTGCCGTTCTAACAGCCCGGCCAGCCTCCCGCCCCGCACCGCCAGCACCCCTTCCTCCTCCT
>JAOWBP010004513.1:578531-603463 GCA_028571105.1 Tragopan temminckii | reverse complement strand
AGGTCCCTCAGTGCCACATCTCCACAGTTCTTGAAAATCTCCATGGACATCTTTGAGACAGGTAAAACTGCCTAAGGCTGATTTATCTCTCAGGGCCAATGTCTCCTGCACTTGTTATTGCTTCCAGATCTTCAGAAAGCTGGCACGTCGCCTGGGTTAGATCTGATTTATTGGGTCATTTGAAGTTTGCCCCTCTTCCCTATTTAAATTTTATCCCTCCCTGGGTTATCTCCGTTCCCTTTCTTTGCCATACACTTCTTATAGAATCAGAGAATCATCAGATCACTTCAGTTGGAAGGGACTCTTAAAGGCCACCTGGTCCCACTCCCTACAATGCTCACAGACACCCACAGCCCCATCAGTGCTCACAGCCCCTCCAGCCTGACCATGAGTGTCTCCAAAGGTGAAGCATCCACCACCTCTTCAGGCAGACATTTCCTATACCTTTAGGTATTTAACAACTCAAGTTAAACACAAGGCCCTGATCAGAACTTTAATAGATAACAGCGATTTCCAGATCAGCAGCAACCCTTCTCAACTTTTGCACTGATGACAAATTGTGCTTACAAGTCTGATCACTGTTTCTTACATGCTGCTGAGTGCTGAAGAGTAACGCCCCAACTCTTACTATAAACACTCATGTCAATGTCATTTGAGCTGGCTGAACACAAGATTGCAGGACTCAGATGCTGCTCGGGACACTGACTGATGAGCTCTGGTGGCTGCTCTGGCAGCTTAAGAAATCACACCCTTGATTGAAGTTGATAAAAAAAATAACCTCTCATGTTTCAAATGCATTGGTGCTGTAACTGATATCTCAGATTGAACTGCTCAGAAAAACTCCTTCAAAATAAGATGCTGGATCCAAGAGGTGATGCATCTCCAAATTCCCTTCTGCTGCCAGATCTGTAGCATCTGTCAGAGGGAAGAGGTAATTCCTTCAGTTGCTGCAGCAAATTCACTGTGGGCTCACCTCTTGGTGCCTGAGGTCCGTGCATCCTTACTCCAACTCTTACATCAGGAATTACTGATAAAGGTCTGTGTTTTGGCAGGATGGACACAGTGCTGATATTTCAGTGCTATTTGGCTGTGATGCTATTCAAAAGTACAAAGGATCAAAAGCACCAGCTATAAAAATCAATTCTTCCAGAGAAACAGCATGAGAGTTAGGAAAACACAAGCAATAAGGAAGCAGCAAAGCAGCATGCCAAAGAGAAAAACTCAAAAATCAAGCACAGAGAGTGTGCAGACAAAGAGACAAATGACACTGCTCTAAAGGAAAACAGAAATCAAAGGGAAGCAGAAGGTGACTCAGACTCAACAGATGTTTGCAGTGTTCACTGAGTTGCAACTATAATACTTTTGCTATGGAAAGGACAAGGAAATAAGGTTATGATACTCAGAAGAGAAAGCATGCACAAGGGAAAACAGAAGAGAAGAAAAAAGGAACAACTGTGCTCAACATCTGACTTTTCAGCAAGAATTTTACCAATACAGGAAAAAATATGTATGAAAAAGCCCTGCTAACCTCTAGCTTGCAATTGCCTGAAACTGCTCAAGCAACAGATTCAGACTGTAAGCAGTCAGGAATGCAAAGTTTATATTAGGGAAAACAAAAATGCAAATGTTTTTAGTAAGTGGGTGATGTAAGATGTTTATGTTGGCAGTGCCACACAAGGCGAATGGAAATGGTGCCACGTGCAAATGGTGGAGTATCATCCCCAAAGCTCTGAATTCAAATCCACTGAAACACTGGATTTTTGATATTCAGGCAAGTAACAGCACTGGGCAATTTTACAGTCCCACAGTTTATAAATAAAAGCATCCTCATGTGCAGCAAGACAAGCATGGCCCTTCCAGAAGGCTGAGAGCAAGCTTTTCTTGACATGAACACAAGAGAAAGGCAGCTGGCCATGTCATCGGTGCTGCTTCTCATAATAAATAAATCCCATGTCATCACTCCTTCAGCAGTCAAGTTCATGCTACTCCGAAATAACTAGTGTAGGTTGTTTTAGCAAATATTATGGCCTATCAACCCTAATTGTAAATATATACAGTATGAAGTTGCATTTCATAGAAAATATGTGGTTAAGTTCAACTCAGGCTTCAGTAGTAACTTCAGTGCCAGTAACAGTTCATTCTCATTGCGATCTCTTCATGCAGTAAGCAATTTTCATTTTCCCTAATGCTCTAACCAATGTGATGTGTAAGACCAAAGAAGGAAACAAGGACACAGCAAAACTTTATGTGGTAATGTAATTGGTACGAAATGCTTACTGATTAAATAAATGGAAGCACATTCACCCTGCAGATAGTGGGTACTTTTCAACCCTGAGCACCTAAAGTTACATTCCTTACTTTATTATTAAAAATGTGTCAGAGCTGAGGAATATATACGAATTCCTGGTAAGTCAGCTGAAGCTGCTGTACTGCTCAGCTCTGAGAGAGCTGCTGTCTTTACTTAGAAGCCTATTGATCAGTACTTCACCCGCTCAAAGCACCTCAGTAAGCCACAGCTATCAGATTGGTTTCATGTACTTGAGGGGCCCAACAGACTTACAAGGACTTGAAGCTCAACTGCTCAAAAATAGGCAAATATTTACTAAATGGAAAGCACAACCAAAAGAGAGCAATCACCCATGCTTCAACTTCCACCCCCCCGAGCATCTGTGAGCAGTCATATCAAACTCTACCAAACTCTATTCCCATGGACTGGGCTTCCTGAGAGCCCATCACAGCATCTCTCATTACCCACCAATTCCATTCTTCCTCTCCACATACATCTGTGTGCACAGATTTTCTATGCAGCAAAACAAAACACGCGCTCATCATCCATCACTCGACTCTTGTTACAAGAGAATGGAAAGACAAATCATTCATCAGCTGCAGAATTAAGCTGTGGCAGATGCCTCTCTCAGCAATGTAACCGCTACTGGGAACCAGAGCTGTATTCATTAAACAAACGCGTATGTGGGATATTTTACTACCATGCAGCCTTTCCCAGCTGCACAATTTCATAGTAGTTTTTTTTTTTTTTTAATCCAGTACTATGTATAAATTTCTCAGAGGCACAAAACAACCACAGTTCCCAAATCAGAACACTAACAGAATTAAATTAAGGCGTTAAGTCCCGTCGCAACGTGCTGATAAGTCTTCGTGGCAAAAAGTGAATTGCAGAAGGTTTTATAGAAACCAGAAAACAACCCCTAACCTATCAAGGTAATTTCAGAGATCAGCGATGGCTTTGCTATTCAGAACATAAACATGAGAATCTGTGTGCTCATGGTGACACATGCACGTATGAGCATACTGTAAGTACACAGATGTATACATACTTGTATGGACTTATTTATCAAACATTTATTATTTATCAAACATGCTATCACTAACTAAAATCGTACCTCATCTCTTCTGCTAACCAAAGTATAAGTGACTCCATGCTCACTGTGCTTATTTGAAGCTTTCAAACGCAGGTCTCCTTCCTTTAGCCTCCCAGGGTAAGGCAATATGCTGCAAATACTGGAGAATGAGTAGAGGCACACACCAAAGGACTCTAAGAAAAGTTCTGGAAGAACAGAGAAACTCCCAAGATAAGTAATACTTGATAGGTAACAAAACTCAGCAGTGCTCAACAGAACAGCCTTTGGGTTAAAAGCTATTGTTTATTTGAATAGTAAGCTAAGAATTCTATTAAAAAAAAACACAAATCAGTAAACTATAATGAAAAAGGAAATAGGAATCCAATCACTTTCAAAGCTATCAAGCACATAATTCACCTCCAGTATAGAAGGTATAACTTTATGAGAAAGTGGCTGCTATTTTCTCCCTCAGCAGTAATTCCAAGTCGTTCAGCACCAACATGGTAAGAGAAAAGAACATAAAAAAAGAAGTAAAAGAGTGAATGATTGAACTAATGTTCCTCAGAGATAATTGACCAACTATGCAAAGCGGGAAGCAAAAGATATTGTTGAGAAAATAAAATGTCTCAATTCTCTAACATCTTCCATTTTCCAGCAGAGTACACTGCATTATTATTTCCTGTTAATAAAAGACAATCTTGTGTGCTCTGTGTAACCAGTCTGAAATCAAGAGGTACAAACCTCTCCGAGATGGAAAACTTGTTTTAAAAAGCACAGAATTGAAGTCCATTTTTCCATTGAGAGAGAAGAATGTGGAGCAATTTGGTCATTAGAAAATGCTTAATCTACAAACCCATTAAGTGTCATGGTTAGATCAACACCACCAGCTTTTCTTCTCCTCTGTGAATCACTGAGCCAGGAACAACATATGTTATAGATTAAAGCAGGAGGTCAAGATAGCTGTGATGTGTACAGTGTTTTACCCAGTGGGATACGAATTAGAATTTCATGCTCCTTTTCTTGCTATTGTTGTTTGGAAATAAATCCTGGCACACAGACCAGAAGAGGCAAATAAGAACAATACAGCAATTTATGTAAAAAGAATTATGAAAGAACTCGACAGCAGAACATCTTAACAAATTTTCTTGTTAACATAACTATCCTCTCCCATCAGCTGTTAAAAGCACATCAGGTATATCTGACTCCATTCCACGGACAGGCAACCATGAACACAAGTTTGAGGTAGCAAAACTATCTGGGCAATGGAGTGACAGAAATGTGGCTTATTTTGTATTTGAAAACTGGCTTTAGAAAAAAATAAATGGATTTGCCTCCACTGTATGAAATGGTCAGAAATTTCTGGTTTTAACTCCAGTGAGGGACTCCAAGCTTTTGAGTGACAGGGCTAGTTCAATGAGAAGAGAATCGATTTTACACCTAGCATCCACTGCTCTGTATGCTGCCTCATCCATCGATCGCAGTGAATCGACTTGCCAGCATGAAATCCATGCATGGGTAATCTTCTCCCTGCTGACATCAAAGAACAGTGCTGGTAAGCCTCCACAGCTCGGTGTTACTGCATACTCAAAGATGCTCTTGAGAGCAGAGGTTTTCTGCGTTCAAAGACATTGCACTGCCACAATTTCTTTCTCCTGTCCTCACCAGAAAACAAATGATTCATTGCAGCAATCCAAAGTCACAGTCATTTCCTTACTATGGCTGCTAGGCTCAGTGTCTTGCCAACAAAATGGTCTGCAGCTTCCTAGCAATTATTTTGCGCTCAAAAGGCTCTGATGGGCTTTGATGAAAGAGTTATGTACTGCAATTTGGGGGATAATTTAACATAGTGTTGACCAGTCAATCTAGTCTACTGTAATACTAGTTTTTAGAGAAACCTGCACTGGAAATTACAGGGATGTTACAGTAATGTAACAGAAGTAACTGCTTTTCCAATACCTCTATGTCTATACAAACTCAGATCAGTGCCCAAATGCACCAATATTACAGTTTCCACAAGTTACTTTTGATCATCTGAGAATGGTTACACATCAATAACGAACTCAAACTGAACTCCAATCTCCTCTTATCTATATTCTGTAAGTTTTAGCAATGAGCTTTGCCTCTCTTTAGATATTTCCTCTACTATAAAGCTCCATTTTTTTGTGCTTGCCTCCTGGACTTCAACCATGACAACAGCAACACTACTTTCTATACCTCACTGATAGGTAAGAATCGTGAACTGAAGGCAGGAGGAAAAAGAGACAAAAACGCAGTTACCTGAAAGCCACTAAAAGATTACTGCATTTCAGGAAGGAAAAAAAAAAAGAAAAAGAAAAAGAAAAGAGACAGGATACTGCCTAGACAGCCATAAAATGGATCCATGTCTGAAGCACATGAAGTGAACAGAGCTATGAGAGAGGCTCAACACCACTGCTTACAAATAACTTCCTAGGCACAACTCAGGAAGGTCTGACACTCTTGGTTGGGTTGATGACAAGACTGACACTGAGCTCCTCAATAACAGAAGGCAGAACAAATTCCTTCGCTGGAAGTATTGTGGAATGAGATGCTCTCAGCACTGCAGTGTCTGCTCCATGGTATGAAAGAAAAACAGCCCTACTGGTATCTCTTTAAACCTTCCCTTTTTTTTCAGCAAAATATGATCCTGTTACTATATAATTGGTTTCAGGATATGATTATAAGCAGATGTTCTGAATGTAAGAGATCTTTATTAAAATATCTTTATTATAATAATTTCTTTAAGATGAGATTTTGTATCCCCCAAAGAGATACTTCAGAGAACACAGTCCATCTATTTCCACTTAGTAGCAATCCTTCTTTACAACTGAATCATGCTTAACAGACTGATGATAGCTACTTTCCATTCGAAGGCTGTCTCATACCCATTTCTCATTCTGCACAACTGCTCAGATACCATATCCATCATTGCTCCTTCCTTTTTAGTGCGTTTGGTTTTACTCTAAGATAAAACCCTGTCATAAAAACAATCGTGTCATGACAGTTGTCAAGAAGCAAAGTCCCTGATTATAGAGCAGCAGCAAAGACTTGGGTAAATACAGTCTTACAACACTGCAATCAACTGTTAATGATTCTGCTGGGCATTTCCAATATGTGACACTGAAGCAAACATAGGGGTGGAGAATCTGTCCAAGAGAAAGATGGGTGAGTCTCTACGGGAAGACTCCAAGAGGAAGCGGAGGGGATTAGGAACCATGAATGTAAAGAAGCATATAAAGGGATGTATTCAATCACCGACCATGAGAAAGTAATTACTCAACTGATCTTCAAGGTTAAAGCTGCTTTCATTTAAGCTTTGAACAGTCAGGAGCATTGTTACTTACCAGCTGTATTTCAACTGCTGTCACAGGCCTGTGGTTCAGCAACTGCAGCTTTTCAGCCCTGCGTGCAAACAAAGCGTCAAACAATCTGTGTTACCATCCAATCTGAGGATCCCCCAAAACATACAAACACATTCCTGATAATTCAAGGATGAAAAGCCACTGCCAAGGATAATTGTGACAGAGTTTGTGGTGTGGTTTCATACCTTAATTGCCACGACAATTTGGGCACTTTAAATACAGCCATTCCTTGTGTGTCTAGACACATTGTTGTTGCCACCTACGTCTAATTTAGCAAGGCAGAAGCCCTTAGATCACATACTTGCCAGAACAATCTTTAATAAACACACAGTTACTTTGTTAATTGCTGCACAACAATGCTGAACAACTTGTCAAAGATCACAGCAGCTTTCTCTATAACAAATGACCACAAGAACTATTATCATACCTAAGAAGTCACAACCCAGCAGCCAAATGGCAATAATTTATTTATTCCTTAAGCACAATGAAATTGCAAAGGTGAAAAAAAAAAACAACTTGTAACCACATGGCCACACGTACTGTCTGCAACCCACAAAGCTCAGGCCAGTGCACTTTTTCTATTACAATGGGCAAAGGCCAATACTTCTGCACTTATGCCTTTGGACAGAAGCATAGGGGGAAAAAAGTCAGTAAAAAATCAGTTTGCTGTTGGTATTTAAACACAAAATGTTGTAATATTCAGGGAGAGAGCTAAGCACCACTGAAACCAGTGGCAGAACTCCTGGTACCATCCAGAACCATGCCCATCCCGCCCCACTGTTTTCTGGCTTCTTTTTGGTCAAACAGCCATTAGCTCTGCTTCTGCATCAAGGAATCTCATGAACATCATCTGAAACACCCTGGTCATTAAAAACAGGAAAAAACAGGTACAAGGGAGAACATGCCATTGGCATTTAAAAATCTTTTTTTTTGGAGGGGGGGGGGAATGAAGATGTGAACAAACAAGTATTCACATGCAATTCAAACCACATTTGAGCAACAGCTCCAAATTGCTCACTTTACACCCTACTGAAATAGAAATCATCCCAACAGCAAAATCAAAAAAAACCAACTGACTTATGCCAGCACTGCATATTTCATTAATTTCAGAAGCTTAACACATTAACATTGATCACAGAATAGCAGCCTGGATAACAATCCGAGCTGGGTTTTGTGTTTTAGAGCAAAAAAACACAATATAGCATTGCTTAAGATATAACAGATGGTTAAAAGGATATATGAAACAGTATCAAAGGCACAAAATGATAAAAATACACAGCTACAGCACGTAGATACAAGAAGTAAAGAGACTTGAAGAAGTACATTTTTGAAATAATCATTACTGATTATTACTCAGCTGCTAGGAGGGAATATACCCTATGTTTACACAGTACTTCTTTATCACATACATTTGTGTTAAAGAGAGGAGGTGCAGTTCACACAAACTGCAATTGTGAAGAGCTAAAACCTGAAATTTACCATTATTCAAAGGGCTTGCTTAATGCATGCTTACAGGGATTCTGAAGAGTTTCCCTGTGATTTATTGGGCCTGTGGGTGGTTTTGAAAGGAAACCTTGCAGCTCTCAGGAGAACACAGAGGCTGTAATCCCCAGCCCAGGCCTTTACGAGCAGCAGGTCAGTGCCTACGTGTCTGGAGACACTTCAGAGACCGCCTCACTGCACACAGCCTCTGATACCAGCTGCCTCTGAAACCCAACACCAGCTAACAGCTTCTAACATTGTAAGGACCTGGATAACGTACCATTCACACATGTGCACCAGGAAACCTTCCCAGACCGTGGTGTTCACACTCATCAGGAGGATTCTCTGACAGTGACGTTGCTCTGGTGACTACACTGAATGTAAAGCTTCTGAAGGCCATCAGCTGACTCCCAAAAAGAACAAGACCCTTCACGTACCCATCCAACTGAGTGATTCTAACAGCCCTATTTACCCCAGCTGGCCATAATGTAAGTGCCATGGTGGTGGGAGTGCCATTTCTAAGAAAAACCACTTATTAAATTAGTTCCCAGAGCTTGCCTGGACCTACTTGTGTGTCTTCTACAACATCATAAAGGCCACTAAGCCCATTTTATAGATCGAGAGGTTACAATGAATGGTAAGCGCTTTATAGGAGGTGGGTTTTGTCAGTGTAAGAATGGACAGACATTCAGCATGGGAGGAGAAAAGAGAAGGTCCTTAAGATTGTACACGGTAGCAGACATCATGTATTCTTTGAAGGCACCATCAAATAATGGAGAAAAGGACCGTGCAGGCATGGACCCCAGCCAGGCCTGCTCCTTCTCTCTGGAACTTTGCAGTGCTCTGAAAGAGATCTGTTCTTCCATTCAGGAACCAAAAGGCACATCCCATCCAAGCAGCTGAAACATAAGACAGTAGGGAGAAGGCCCTTTGTGTCAACTCCGTTATAAATCAGTGTGCCAAGGGCAATCCCTACTGCAGCAACTGCATTCTCTCTTCCCTTCTGCAGAATAACTGTTTACATTTCCTTCCTTCTCCTGTTAACAAACCTGTTGGCAGTGCAGGATTTAGTCTGAAAGTCTGAAGGCTGTGGTTATACAGACAACACAAAGGGAACAGAATTAGCTTGGTGACCCCGAGCTGTGAGTTTGCTTTGGTTTTGGAGAGTCAAGGGTGAAAGCCAAATATGCTTCCATCGGTAGGAAGCAGTGAGCAAGCTGCCTTTGTTTCCCCTTCCTAATTATTTGTATCTATTTACTTAGCAGCCTTGTGTTTACAACAAGAGACTATACTGTGTTGGCTGCCTTAGTGTCAAAACCAAAATATTAATTGCTGCTGCAATTTACTGCTGTCAAAAGCAAGGAAAGGAAGAAATAAAACCTTAACACAGATGGGAGACAAGTACTGAAAACCCTTAAAATTTATAACAGATCATTTCAGAAATCAGTAAGAGGATTAAAAAAAAAACAAAAACCTACCCATGTCAAATTGTAACAAAAGACATCACCTCCCATAAAAGCAGAAGTCCTAACAAAACCAGGTAAAGAATATTAATAACATCTTCAGCACACAAAGAACCTGTCTCATTCACCTGAATAAATGTATGAAAGATTTACTGCTTTTTCCTCAAGAGCCAGGAAACTGCTTGGTTCAGTGCCTGCAGCACTCGATGGAGACACAGAAGCCGGTGTTCTGCTCCTGGCTTGCCATGTTATTTGCTTTACAGGACCTGGCCAAGCACACGTCTGTGCCTCTGACTTTTGCTGACAAAATGTCAGAACCAAAGAATCAGGATCAAATAACTGAAGTCACAATGTGTCTGTGCTAAGAAATGCAAACCTCTCTTATCCAGAGGTATTTCACAACAGGTAGAGCTCCATCTTGTTTATTACAGTGAGACTACTGGCAGAACAGGCAACAGCGGAAATGAATTAAAAGCAATTATACAACATGACTGAAACAATCAATTAGTGAAACTGCTCTTGTTTCCTGAAGACAAGAAATGCAGCAGAGAATAAAAGGTCACCTCTCAAAGATTTACTTGCTTCTAAGCCATTAACATTATTATAAATTATTAGGAAACAGGCAGAAGTTACATGGACAGGACAAACTGATCTCAATAGCATTACTTTAGCAAAGACTGTATGGTTCAGAATATTCCCAGTTTTCAAAACATATACAGAGGAATGAGAGCTGATTTGCAAGTAAGTAATTAAAATGTTTTATCTGAAAAACTTCATGCCTGTTTTGGATCTGCAAAGCTCCCCACTGGAAAAATGACTCAGAACATCAAAAAGGAATTAGCAGCAGGGTGCACAGAATCAAAAGCGACAAATGACATCTTGCTTCTGAAAGTGCTTGAGTAACATTGCAGGGTTTTAGAAACTACAAACACTAATTAACGCTGAAAAGTAACCACCTTTAAGCATATTAACACTATATGATAATGATTTAAGCAATGTATTTGCTTTATTTATAGAGAGCCTGAAGATGGTGACACAGAAACGACCATCTGGAAACTGGTACCCAGCCAGAGAGCTGCTGATCAATCCACACATCATTCTGATAAGGATGATTTAAATGAAGATGGACATTATTTTATTTTGGCAAAAGATTTTTAAGGTGACAAAGGGATAGCTGACTGCAAATGAAGTCATAAGGACAAGCACACTGATATTAGCGTGGTACACCAGCTACCAGCATGGGTAGATGTTTTTGTGCCAGTCTGCAATAAAGATCAATAACATCTTCTATTTTCTGTTCAGTAAATATCCATCTGCTAAGATTACTCAGGAAATACCAAACACACGTGTACAGGACATCAACAGTGACTTCTGCTTACTTGGGAGGTCGATGGTAGCAGCACAGAAATTTGCTCCAAGCACACATATAATCTGAGCTCACCTTTGGGGATCCTTCTGAAGCTTTGCTCCTAACCCTTCTTCTTGGTGCACTTTCTGATCTTCCCCTCACATAATAAACACACTGACCAGAAGGGTACCCTAAGTGTACTTTTACAGCAAACACTCACAAAAAACCTCTGTTTCTCCACAAGACTGCAATCCTCAGCCCCTGCCATTAGCAGCAAGCAGCGTATTGCTCCATGCAATGCTAGCTGAAGCTCAGTACCCACTGCACTGATTTTGCTTGATGCTGATATCAAAAACTGACCTCTGTACACCACTCATTTCTTGATGGCACGTACATAAACCAGAACCTGGATACTCACAGTTCCATCAGAAATAAGCTCCAAGGAAGTCAAATGTTGCAAGCTTGCGCATGCATCAGTGTCAGTGCTGACTGTAGCATTTTGCATGGGCACAGGCAGAACATGCCTGAATTTAGCTCATGCTTCATTACATCTAAAAAATGCAAGGAACTTTTTCCAATGCAGATGAATCCACCTTTTCACTTTGTACAGCAACCATACTTACGCTCATGCTCATTAAATAGAAAGGAGAACTGTTTCATTCATCTAAATAGAAGGTGAGAAGTATTTCCAGCACAACTTCCCACGAAAGGTGTGTCTTTGTATCTCCTCTGGATTTTACTAACTCTGTTTGGAACATGAAAGCTGTTTGTTCAGGAGAAGGAATACATGCAGAAGATGAGTGACAGCTGAAAGGGGTTTGGTAATCAAGGTGTTAATCACCTGCGTGCAGCCTCCTATGGGACCTGCATAGGGAGAAATCTCCAAATGGCAGTTATTGCACGAGGCTGAGCACTGCCCCCCCACCTCCACCTACTGAACTCCCAGACTGTACCTAAATGCACATATATCTTGACTTTCTAGGAAGAAAAAGTAAGTTACTAGCAAGATCTAAAGGCATGGTTAAGAAGAGAACAGTATTTGTGCCAAGATACAGCGCACAGAGCTAAAAAAAGCCCTAAAACATCTGCAACCGCAAAGCCAGATTGATCCTCAGGAATGTGTGTATTTCAGTTGCTGGGAAAATTATAAAATAACAGCAGTATGCATTAGCAGTGTGCCTTGTTACTAACTGAAAACATCAGATCTGAAAGGCAGATCCTATGGCCTCATGTCAACCAAGACAACTCCTGTCTGAACCAAGAAGACAGGACTCGGTTTTTGGATGAGCGGCCCTGAGCTGCTGTCTGTGCACTCACAGCCCCAGTCCGTGCATGCTCAGCACAAACCCACCAGGCTGCACTCTCCATGTGGGTCTTTAGTGCTGGCACACACGTCCAGGATGAAATCTATGGGTTGACAACTGCCCCAGAATGCAAAAAAACATGCTACAGAGCAAAGGATTCATTCCAAGTACACTGATTTAGTGGGAAACAGCAGTCCTCTTTATGCTGTTGTTAAACTAACACCATCCTCCTGCCCTCGGTGTTGAATATTCACTTTGAAAGCTTTAGAGAAGAAAAAAATTACAGAGGAAATCATTCAGTCTTAAGTATTGTAGAGGTTTATCGTTGTTGTAGTTTTTGGCAGCAATGGGGGAAAATACTTTCTAAAAGCACTACTGGCTTTCAGCAGAGTAATTCCTTGAACGTGTTGACTTCCAAGTCAAAAAGGACAAAGTCTATGCCCTGTTTTTATAATATATATATTACTGGAATTGGAAAATTGATTATTCCTAATTTTGATTCAAGACAGGTTATCGGGAACAGAAAGAAGTACCAGGAGAGCCAGTTTTCACTTAATCACAAATACAGAGCACAAGCTTAATAAATGTTCTTTTCATGCAGTGCCATTCACACCACCTTAAAAACTATTCCAGAAACTAAAACTGGAAAATTAGCTGCTTTATTTCCAAGTACAACA
This sequence comes from Tragopan temminckii, assembly GCA_028571105.1. Lineage (NCBI taxonomy): Eukaryota > Metazoa > Chordata > Aves > Galliformes > Phasianidae > Tragopan > Tragopan temminckii. The sequence continues at coordinate 590,450 of JAOWBP010004513.1, read as the reverse complement.
GGGCTTACTGTACTGCAGCATTAGCCAAAGCTTGAGGCCTCATCAAGGTAAAAATAAAACTCACTATGATGTCAGTTCTAAGCTTTTTCATTATAAAAAAGAAATCCCTCAGTTCTACAGTTGCAATTTTTTTTCTTTTTTTTTTTTTTTTTTTAATCAAAATAACTGATGACAAGGAAAAAGTCTGTGCTGTGCCATACTTTGCTGACTACATCAGTAAAACACATGTTTAGTTGTCCTGGAAATTCCTCCTTTTAGCAAGGCAGCTATCTGAGATTACTCTGAAAGGTGTAAATGGTTTTTACATGCATTTATATATAATACATGTATTTAATTGGAAAATTGCCTCTTTTTTTCCCCCCGCGTGTGCCATTGTCAAGAGAAAACATCACAAAGTAGAGGAGAGTCAGCAGAAAAGCAGTGTTGGCCTGAGATGTTGGTAATTTCAGTAGCAAATATCAGCAATAACAGAAAGAAAAGACTTTGGGGGATGATCTTACAGAAACTGCACAATTTGCCAGCACAACACTATCAGCTCTGTAACAGCAGCCAGAATTTCTACCTTGGGACATCACGAGCAGCCTGACCAGCAGTGAGTTCTGTACTGTAATCTGCAGGAAGAAGGCAGGAAAAAGAGAAAATTGGCTTAATTAAAAGATTCATTATTTAAATGAATGTGTCTCAATCCACAGATTGTTGCTTCTCTGGATAGAGTCTGTCCTTTCTTCACCACCCAGACATTCTCAGATACTCTAGCACAACCTAGTGCTTGAGAGCAGCAATAGCTGAGCAGGGAAAGCCTCATTGCCCTACACACCTCCATCATGTCTTTAGACACAGCTGCAAATCCGCCTTGTCATAAAAGCCCCGTATGGATCAACAACTCTCCGAGTCCTCAAGTTAGAAAAGAAGTTGCAGAGACTAATTAACAGCCTGCTTCCAAACCAGCCACATCTACTCCTCTCACAAGGAGAAAACAGAAAATGCTGCTGTCCCCTTAGCCAGGGGCAGAGACTAAGAACTAAGATATCTTAAATCAGCTGCTTCAGAAAACTGCTACCTATAAAAATATGGTGTGAGCACCTAAGAGGTTAAGGGAGAGAGCATCTCTTTGAATGCCTTATCCAGAAAGGAAGTAGCAACTACAGACTCCAGAGTTCATTACTTTCAGTGGGAGGAAAAGTCATTTACAGTGAAATGATGGAAGCGAACACTGTGAATTCTTTAATATCCAAGGGGAAGAAAGCTCTCCATCAGCTGACTGGAAAGAAATCTCAAGTGAAGCCTTTCATACAAATAACACCTCCATTCCACGGAATGGAAGTGATTAAAGCCTTTAGTTTTTCATATAACAACTGAGCAGTGTTGAAATGGTCTTGGATATGGACCAAAGAGAAGCTCAATATTTCCTTGGAGACATTAATACTTTAGAGCATTCAACATATAGTGCATTATATAGTAATTGCACAACATATGCCTTCTGTGTTTGGTAAGAAGTGGTGCCAGATGTGCTCTGACAGCTCTAGCCTGAAGTGCATGAATGGAAAAGATTAGAAGAAACCAGAAGTGCCAAGACCACACTAAACAATTCTGTTTCTTATTTTGTAAAGTACGTGGCAATCACAGTGCTGGCAACTTCTCTACCAGAGGACAGATATTAACTGAAAGTAAAATTGTAAAGGATGCTCAAGAAACTGAAGTATCACAGTCCAATCTGAGTTCTGATAAGTGATGAATGCTGTAACTTTGTTATACTAGTGGTTTGCTCTTTGCTCTCCCTTTTTCCACTTCTCAGAAGGAAATTACTGGGAGCAATTCTTTTGCTTGCCTTACAGATTCTGATTCGGAGAAAAAAGTCAGAGAAAATGATACCTAAAACTAAAGGCACCTCCTGGCAGCCATGAAAAGAAAAAATAGTCAAAAACTCATTTATAGCTTCTAACAATTTTGACCTTTGCAGCAGGCTTAAGAAGGCAAGCATTTCAGTAGATCTGCAGAACAGTAAGGCCCTATGGGAAGGCAGTGAGAGATTCTATAGCTGGAATTCGCTGTATTATGACCCAGTATTACTCAGTACTTCACTCTCGTAGATCAGATGGATAATCATGGGAAACAGAGGTATCTAACATGGTAAGAGAGCTCCCATGCCTTTTTCTAAGAGCTAACCCAGAGGTCCTGGTCAAATTCTATCAGAAAGAAGATGGAAGTAGGAAAAATTTCTTCTCAGAAAGAGAGGTGCTGCAGTGGCACAGCTGCAGAGGGAGGTGGTGGGGTCAGCATCCTTGGAGGTATTCAAAACTGCAGAGATGTGGCACTGAGGGCCATGGGCATGGCAGGGCAGGTTGGCCATCTGAGAGGTCTCTTCTAACCCTAATGATTCAGTGATTCTATGATTTCCAGGCAACCAGCTCTTTACAGTAAACAGAGTATTTTCTCCTTGCCTGAATACAGAAAATAATTAGGATAGCTTGCCCGCTACATAAATGAGAACCATACTTTACAAAATGAGCTGCAAGAAGCTAAGCAGCAATGCACTGACCTGGCAACTTTTGTTCCACAAAGGAAAGCACTTACAAGCAAAGTTACAATCCTCATGACAAAGCTTCCAAGTTCCAGCCTCCCCTATCAGGGGTTAGGGACGCTGAGATCTGAGCTCCTGATATACTGAATGGGAGGATAATGGTTTGTAGAGAGGGGTCACTGAAAAGTCAACAAAACAGCTGGCTGAGTCCGCTTTCTACTCAACTGCGCTTTGTCAAGAATAAATCCTTGCATTGTAGCACTGCTCTCAACTTGCATTTCTTTTTGTGACAACCAAATCAGCAAAAGCCCCTCCGCAGAGGATGAAATCCTTACGAGAACCAACAGCTGAGAAAAATGCAGTCAGTGTATATACAGCATGAACTAATCCCTCACAGCAGTCATGCAGGAGCAACTGAGTCTTTGTTTCTTGCTTTAAAAAGCAGACGACTGATTAAAGCTATTCAGGCAAGACGCCCTCTGATTCCATTTTGTTTGGCTCTAATTACTTACAACAGGCTTCACTTACACTCCAAAGAGGTGTCTGACAGCATTAAGCATTAGTACTACTATGAACAGGCATTCACACCAAAAAGAAACACTACCCCTGAGTCTTCTTGTAACTATGATGGAAATCTTGGATTTCTAGGCAGGTCTTCCCATAATAAGGGACTGTATGTTCAGCTTTACAAAAGACTGCAGGGGTAGGGGGGAATGCTGGAGTGACACATTTCAGTAATAGAAACATGTAACTCCAAAGTCCTAGGGAACACTGATAAGAGCTGACAAGTAGCACAAAAATGGATGATGTATATCTTAGTTTGCTAAACATTAATTAGCATAATCCTGAGGTTGGATGTGGGGTTCACAGATTCAGGAGACATTTAGCTTCAGAAGACCAGGCTTCCCAAACACCTATAACAAGAATTTATTACCTCCCTGTAATACAGCCATTTTCTCCACCTCTTCAGAATTAACGTTGTTTGTTTTTTTTTTTAAATGAAGAAAGTTCATAAAAATAAGAACGTTGATAATAAACTGAGATTTTGTTTTGGGTTTATTTTTGGTTTGTTTCTCTTCATTCTCTTATCTTGCTCAAAACCCACTTCCAACTTCTAACTTCTTCCTCAGAACATTTTATGAATTCTACTTCATGCTTGGACAATGTGAAACCACACTAAAAACAAAGCACTGACAAAGTAAATGACAAAGTACTGAAAATGCATTTGTGAACACAGCCATATTCAAGGAAATCCTCATGCCTGTAGGTGTTAATGAGTGAAGGGAAAGATGTCTGGATGAATACTGAAATGACAGAAAACACTTAGAACACCTTAAACAAAACCAGACAGACAGTCTGTCATACTGTGTATGTGAGAACCTCCTAACATCGCTATTAATTTATACCTTTGCTCAAGGATGCATCTCTACTTACTTGGTCAGCTTATGGCCCTTCATTGCAACGAGGAACTCTTTGACAGCCTCAGGACTCTGGTATCTGCACGGTGTTTTTGAGATGTATTTCAGTGTCTGCAAGGAATAGCAAGAAAGTATGCATTAGTCCCCAGTTACTCTGGGGTGTTGAAAAACACTCCAAAAAAAAAATAATCATACTGTCATTTCAGCTTTTGAAGGTTCTTTTTCTAATTATTATTTACTTTTTTTAAAAAGTGGAAAGCTGTCACAGATCTCACACTTCCTTCTTCAGTAAGACTGTACTGATACTCCTCAGTGGAGTAAGAAACAGGCAACACAGAGCTTCAACCTCATGTAATGAAAATTACATTAGTACTTCTCCAGGAAACCTCAGTGAATTCATTTCACAGATATGACCCAGAGAGCTCACTACACTTCAGGTTACAGTTACAGCTTTGATGACTCCCCCTGTGGCTTCGGATGGTCATTACCCTGTACCCAGAGCCCAAGGTGCCAACTGAAGGCTACAGGCAAGGAGTGATCTTTAGAAAGCATCTGCTTTCTTGATTTGGATTAAATAATCTCAGTTGATGCTCAGACTGTGATACAGCTGTGCTGAACACCATCACTCAGACTTATTTCTCATTTTAAAACCAACAGATTCAAAGCTAGCTGAAAAAGGTACAGGTGTACGTGTTCACTGCTTTGTTGTAGCTTGTAACACTTGAGAAAAGCTGAATACTGCTCATCTTTAAAACCATACTTAACTCCTGCCAAGCTTTAATGAATTCCATGCCAGGAATGCTCCCACTGCTTCTCCATAAAAAGGCACTGCAGTTGCACAATGCTAGCAATGCCTCTCTAGTCTACGGCTGTTTTCATTTTTTATACATGTTCTTGGCAGTGCTTTCTTAAAGCTGATAGAAGCAGGTTAGATGGGTTGTGAACATCTGGCAAGGTTAGTGCAGCATCAGCAATGTTCATCTGCCTTGAGACCATTTATCTCTGCCCCATTTTTAATGTAAAACTTATCAACCTCAACTAACTGCTGCAACATGTTACATCTGCTTTCCTTTGTTTAAAGCAACACAACACCTAGCAGACAGATCATACATTATGGAACTGGAACTGAGCAGATTAAAAAACAATATTGGTAATATAACTCTTAAAAAGAAATAAATCGAATTCAATTTCCTGGCTGCCTGTGCATGGGAAGTAACCCAAAATGAAGAGTTTGGGAATAATGAGAAACAAAAGAAAGGTCCAGGAAATCCTCACATTGTCTGCACTGTGTGCGTCAGCAACTGAAGGATTTGAAAGAGCACTGGCAAAGTCTGCTTCGAATTAAGAAAAAAAATCTCCAGCTGTTGATACTGTGCAGCTATACAAAAAGCCTACAAGCACCCACCCAACCCATCCAACTAACTGGAGCACGATGACAACAAGACACATTAATTAGATACCATATGCACAAATTAGCTGTAATAATAATAAAGGATCTGTAATTCTGTATGTTATGCGCTGACGTTTCTTCTGTACTCGTAACTATTCTCAGAAAATCTCTAAAGTGGATACTTCTATTTAACAGTCTGAAACCAAGTAAGCTGAATGAGTTTACACAGCAGAAACTAAGACAGTGGGGAAAAAAAGATTTACAACACCATCATGACAAATAAGAAGATATACAAATGTATTTCCAGCGTGCTTCCATTAAAATTTGTTATTTTGCAAGCCTGGGTGAATAAAAACAGGCTTCAACACCACAGTTGTTCATTCTACTGAAGAGAGTTGATCAAATATGGATTGCTGTATTCTTAATGATCAGGTTCACTGGACTGCTGAGAAACGCATTTAGAAGTGCAATAAAGGGTCAGACAACGATTCCTCCTGCAAGTCTTGTCTGCCCTTTTCATACAAAATGGACTTCTTATTTACCAGTAAAGACAGCTGACATCACATTGTCACTTAATACAATTATTTAAAGAGCAGTTTCTTTTCCAAGTTTGTCTTTTTCCGCACCTTCAACTGAAGTGCCTGATGGGCATCAAAACACAGCTCCTAGTTTAACAAGCTGTATCTGTTTACTTCAATACCAATGGATGCATGCAAGCACAGAACTCAGCAAGACATACCCAGCGTGAACCAAAACAGTAAGATGACACATCTGGTTCTCTTTCAGTTGAACATAGAAAAAAAATGTACCCAGGGTTTATACTTCAAGCTTCACCCCCTGGATAAAAAAAATGAGCATCCTATTGGTATTTAACATGTAGCAGCAAAATAATTAAAGCTTTAAGCTGCAGGCCGACACAAAAATAATTAAAATGAAAAAATATATACTCACAGGGTCTTTCTGAGCTGTTTGAAAGAGGCAGAGGAAGAGACTGCTAGTCTCCATGAAGATTTAAATTAGCTTTTTTGGTAAGCCACCATTTCGTTGAATCTGAGGATTAGGAATTACAGCTCTGTACCTATCCAAACAAAGGCAGAACTAATAGAAAAACAAAGCCTAGGCCAAATCTTCTTCACATGAGTAGTTTCACCACTCAGTGGGATTACTCATGCAAGCAAGGCAATCTGCTTTCAATCGGCTGCCAATCACAGTGCTGCTCATGCAGTCCTCTGATATGGACACAAGAGGTCATATTGCAAGTGTGCTGGGAATTTGCTAGTTCGGTGTATTTAAAATGTTAACATCTGTATTATACAATTTTAATAGCTCTTTCTAGCAATAGGTTAAACATTTGCTACCAATATGGCATCCAACTGCTGTCGATATTTGTACAAGTAATTTTGTGATTCCAATCGTCTGTGCCTTGCTCTTCTGATAAAATCTATTTTAGTTGGAAATTACTAGTTTAATTCTCTTTGTAAGAAAACACCCAGTGTGATCTGCACCTCAGCTCTGAAACCATGCTTAGGTGGCATCATCAATGAATCACACAATAGCAAGTTCTGGTCTGGGTCTTAAAAGGATATAATCTGTGCAATCTCTAAAACAAACTAGAAAACAAACACTAAAACAAGAACAGAACAAAAAGACCACAATTTTTGTTTATTTTTTTTGTAAAGAATTTTAATCAGAGCCAAAGTCTGTGATTTGCAGCAGTCAGCAAGCACATCCCAGCTAAAGAAAACTTCCAGATCTCTGAAAATGAGCTTTCTTACAGCAGGACAGGCAGTGCTCTGTTATCTGGGAAGCTGGAGCTTCCAGAGAAAGGAGAAGCCTGGTGATGCATATTTGGTGTCTGCAGTTTCCAAACTCCTCCCTGGCAGCACTGCATAGTCTCAGCCTAGAATTACCCATGTCAGACTTATGTCTCTGCTTCATTACTTGTTCCCACTGAAAAGGGGAAAAAGTGCAAGGAGAGCACAGAGTTACTGGGCAGTCAGAGCGGATCCAGTAGAATCCAACACCCAACAACAGGAGATCTAAAATGCAGCCAGAACTGACCCTAGAAATATTCAAGCTATGATCGTATCACAACACATCTGAGTTCATAAATCACATTGACAAAATGTCTCTACATGGAACCAGCTGCAAGGCTCTGCACTTACAGTGCAGTCAGCCCATAGTCTGAATAAACTGACCAGAGATTACGAAAACTGACAAAAAAAAATATGAGGGTAAATGTGATGCAGAATGACCTAACAGTTTGAATCAGTGCAGTTTGTGGTATTTTACAGAGGGGATTTACAGTGTCACCCACCTCATACATAATTGTGTTCAGATTCTGCTGACCAGAGCTCTGCTTGCTTTTTCCACTCTCTTTGCGCTGCTGCTTAAGATCAGTGAGTAACTGGAACACCTGGAAAAAAGCAAACAAAAAAGCCTGCAGTCATTTGAGAGCTTTTTACCTAAACATATTACACTGGGAAAACAAACAACCCAAAATCCTAGCAAGCAAATGAAATTAAAAAAAGGATTGCTTCTTCGCTGACTGCACCAGCAGGTAAAATGAAAAAATATTCTGGCAGCAGAAAGGTGAATAAGGAGATGTGTAAATTCATAAAAGCAAGAGCAAACAGATTCCTAGCACTTATTACATGTTACCAAGAGTCCTAGGGGAGAAATCAGCAGGAGGAATCTATTCTATTTATCTTATCCCATGTCTTGAACAGAGCGGGGTACACACACTGCTGTACAAACACTGGTGTGATGGCACACAGCTCCTATTTAAATACAACTGAAATGCTCCAAGAAAATTCCCTTAGATGCAATAGCGACACCTTCACGTTTATGATGAAGTGAGTGAGATCTAGAGGATAAGCCTGAATGCAAGGAAAACATTTTGATTTTTGCAACTGTCAGACCTGCTGCAACACCACAACTTCTTCATGTATCACAGTCAGATAAGCAGCAAAATACTGAGAAAGCCTCACAATTACTGCTTGATTCCCATATTAAACCACATCTGGCTGAAATTTCTTCAGATGCTTTCCCTCTGCTTTATAGATTATCCAAAGCCAATATCCACAGCACAGTAACACATCACTTCTTATGCTTCTTCTTGGTAACTGGCTTAATTCAAGTTCCACTGAAATTATAAACGTAAGAAGGAAGAATGCAAACATTTCTAGTTGGTGAGAAACACCAACACAGCAGCTAGGAGCCCTGCATTTACTTTGTGTGGTATCTTTTATGAAAAAGGAACACGTGTCCATTAAGCACAAGCAGTCGATCCTTGAAAGCCAAGCTGAAACTATGCATTGATTAGCTATCTGAAGACAATATGACTGCTGACAATGAGACATCAAAAAACAACCCCAACCTCACAAAAGAAATTCAGGCATAGAACATTAAATGCATCAGTCTTGAACACTCAAACACCACTTTCTGTGTAAAATATTACCTTGATAATGTTAGCTACGCCATCAAAGAAAAGAGGAACAAACAGAAAGAGGTCCATAGTTTTAAGGGAATCAGTAACTTGAAGAGCAGTAAAAAGCCATGCCCAATGTAGCTGCAGGCACTGCAAATCCCTTCCTGCAAAGGGCTGAAAGCTGCACACATGACAACTGCACTCTGAAAGCTGAATAAACACTCATCAGTAACTTCATTTTCCCCACTTCCTTCTGCTCTTTTTCAACATATGTGGTACATTTACCAACATCAAGACAAAGCTGAACAGAATTTTGTCCAAAGAACACAAAGAATTGATTCTGCAGTTCTCCCTGCTTCACACCACCCCTCTGGGACACCCATAGATTTCACAAAATGGGGCCAATGCCACATCTGAGCCGCAGGAATACCAAAGTTCCAACATCCAAAGAAGGAAGCAGAGATGATTTTGCAATAAATAACCTCCGAAATACTTGCTGTCTTCCATACTGCAATAGTACACTTATTTTGAGCAGATACTTAGCGCCAGTGTGGCTAATATCTGTTTCTTTGTAAGACAGCTCTTTCCAAGCGCCTCATTAAAGCTCTTCTAACAGCCACCAGACAGTTATTTTGCTGTACACATACAGCTCGAGAGAAAACATTTTAAGATTTACTTCAAAGTAGGATAAAACAGCTGTGCAACTTTAAGCCTCAGCATTAAAACAATATAAAGAAAACATCTGGTTTACTAAAACCATTCAAAAGCTACCTTCATAAACAATGCATTGAGAGCTTTCTGTCACCTGGCTGAAATTAAACCAGTGAGAACACCAAATTTCATAGTCACAGAACACCCTGAGTCAGGAGGGAGCTATATAAGGATCAAATCCCACTCTAATTTCTTTTTACCTCACTAAAAAAAAAAACAAACCAAATGCTTCTTTACTCTGGAGATAGGAGAGTAATTAGGAACTTATCTACACTAGAAAACAAGACTTTCCAGATTTCCTTTTTCTTTTTCCTTAATAATAGATAAAATAGGAGGACAAAACAATAATCACAGACAGGGGTCACTTCAAAAAGAAGTGTACAGGTGACTGAGCACAGCAGCACAGTGCTGGTTCAGCATCAGGATGCACAGACGTACCTCAAAGTTACTCAGCAGTGCAGCATTCGCATCTTTTCTAAAAGAAAAGAAAAAGAATATAATTACTTATGGTCCAAATGAAACTGTCTGCAATTTTTCTTTGCTGAATCACAGGCTCTAAAAGAACAGACAATATTTTCATATTTCTTCACAAAATCATTCAGAAACTTATCTGTGAGGAATCTACAATTACCCATCTGTTGCCACATCAGGAAAATCATTATTTTTCCACAGCATAATTGTCCCATAAATATCCACCAGATTTGGTACACTTCGTCCCGTGAGCCACAACACACTTCCATTTCATACTCCTTTTACTCAGACACATTCACCCAAATTCACCAACGAAACCCAAATCTCCTCTTACACAGAAAGGCCTCCAGTTTTATTTGACAGGAAAAGTCATTAGGATTGCACAGACTATTTATTTATTAGCCAAGAACAAGGAAAAAAATATACTATTCCTATACAATGTACGTGTATGTGTGAGTACAGCTATGCCACTCAATTCACACACAACACGATGAGTTCTAAACACAAACGAACCACCCAAAAACTTATCAAATTCCCTCTTTATTAATTATTTCAATCTCTATATGACTGCTCCTTCATTAGCAGCACGAGGCTGATTGCCCTGTTTCCCACCAGCCCTACACTTCCTTATTAATTCTGTCCCAATTAAGAAACACTTGCTATCCACCACAGGTAGGCTGACTGCATTCTCACTGAGTTAAATGTGTTTTTAAATTAACGGTGCCTATATGACTACTGCATATTGTAATTTTATATTCGTAAATTAAAAAAAGGGGATAGAAAAGCCTGACGCAGAACACCATACATTCCCCTCACAATACATTGTGCTGAGCAGTCAGCAGCCACAACAACAGCAAGTTTCCATACAAAAGGAAAGAAAAAAAAAAGGCTTTTCTCAGGTCTGTGCATATAACAACAACAAAAAAAGGTACAATGTATTGTTAAGCACCATCCACGGTCTGAATAGAACCGTCCCGTTCATCGCTTTCAAATGCGTTAAATGCATCCACAAACTTCCACAGGTTCTATCATTGTTTTTAAATGAAAAGGACCTCCTAAAATACGCTGAGATGAACTCCAACTTCCATTTTGCTGACTCGAGTCAAACTTCAGCCAGTGAGCTCACGCAGCTGCCATTCATGTTTTACAAACCCTATAGCTCCTGTTGTGAGGTAAATGCAATTCTTCAGAATCTTTGCATCCCGGCTATGCTACACAAATCCCTATGGATCAAAGACATCCTTTGTTAGCAATCCTAACGCCGCTGGAGAACTGCATTGGGAATCACTGGGTGACAAAAGTGAGAGGATCGTATGGAGTAAATACATTACTGGGAAAACGGGTCCCTGGGAAACCTATCAGAAATTAAATTATTTAAGACAAACGCTTTCTTTTTTTTTTTTATTTTAAAACACCGTCATGCTTATTTTTCTTCTTACAGTGGACAGTAAATGAGCCAGCCCAGATCTTAAGCCTTCAACACCGCTTGCTGTGCTGAAGTACCAGAGCTGGTAAGCAAGCCCTGCTTCAAAAACGTTACAGAATTCATTTTTATGGCACTAAGACTTATCAGTCCCAGACAAAGACTTAAAAAGAGAAGAATAAATAATCTTTCTTAGAACAGAAGGCCCTCCCGGGCCTCAGCACAGGACCAACAAACACCACCACCCCGCGCCCCACAGCGATGCCAACAAGGTAAAAAGGCGCGCAGCTCAGCCCCACACAGCTCTGCGCGCGCAATAAAGAGCCCCGCACGCAGCGCGGCCCTGCAGCCCAGCCCGCCCCGCTCCTTACACCTCCATCTTGTCCGCCGCCCCGCGCAGCCGCGCGATGAGGCCACCGCCTCGCAGGAGGCGGCCCCTGCCGCAGCACAGCCGGACGGGCGCGCGCGGTGAGGCTGAAGGAGGTTCGGGTGAGGAGGGAGGAAGCGGAAAGAGAAGAGGAACGACAAAAAAAAAAAAAAAAAAAAAAAAAAAAA
>JAOWBP010004513.1:537738-558413 GCA_028571105.1 Tragopan temminckii | reverse complement strand
TGGAAGGAATGTTCTTTAGAAGAAGCCATTTCCCCACCATCACCACCTGTCCCAACACAACTGCTCTGGGTGAACAAATTCGATAGGCTAAAGCCTCCCTGCCTACCCCTGTGGGAAACAAAAGTCACCATACAGCCCACACAGCTCTCAGTGGGTGCCCACATTCATTTCGTTCCACTGCTCAGCTCCGAAAACTCACCCAACATCAAACCTTGAAGAGATCCACAGCCAAGACATGAGACAGAATCAAAAGAACCACTCATAGAATCGCTAAGGTTGGAAAGACCACTGAAGTCACCGAGTCCAACTATCAGCCCGTGCCTCTGACTGCTCAGACTGCGTCACAGGTGACATCTTCCACCTCAGCCATCACCACGTGAATCATTTCAACCCCAACTCCGAGGCAAAAAAAAGTCACATTTAAAGCATTTATTTTGAAAAATAAAATACAAAAGATCATTGAACTGTAATTATACATGTAATTTATCTTTTTATTTTTTCTTTTTTTTTTTTTTTTTTTAAATAAAAGATATTTAAACCATTTCCACACGTCAATAAAACAAAACTGTTCCACCAAAAACCGTTTAGGACGAGCACAGACCACTCCTCTGAAAGTTTCATACACTGAAAACCAAACTGCTAAAGGGAGAAAAAAATAAAATAAAAGACCCTTGTGGATGGAGGCTTGGGATTAAGACGACAGAAGAGCAATTTCAGACACAGGCATTGTTCTGCGTTTCTGAAAACCTCAGAAGTAGTTGTTTACATGTAATACAGTTCTACATTTAACAGTGATTTTTTTTTACTATTTTTTTTTAATAGGTTTGCATGCGCTCACAACAACAAAACCTTGAACAAAAAGAAAAGAGCATGAAAGTAATGGGGAGAGAACTGAGAAAAGCAGGCCATGAGCAGTACACCTCATTGATCTCAGTGGGACAGTCCTTGTAACATCACTTCCATTGAGAAGGCAGCAGTGTTCTTCTAAAGAAAAAGAAAAAAAACAAGTTTTTTGGGGCTCGATGCAGTATTGTTTTTAATCCTTTATAGCATATTAAATTTATTAAATTTATGGAAATACTGCATAATTACAAGCAACCACCATAATCTCAGTGTGAAGTTACTGTAAAACAAAGTCGATCCATTAGGAGCTGCCTTTTCAGTCTGCTATCAGACTTCCTCCCAAAAACACATTTAGGCTCAAATCTGAACTTCCACTCAAAGCACTCAAGGAAGCGGGCTGCATCTACAGCACTGACAGCATCTCTTTCATCACAACGTACGAGTGCTAATTACTGCTGGGAAGTTAATTTGGTTTCTCAGAAATCAGACGGTTTTAGAAATATTTGTTTTAAATACCTTTTTGAAAGATGTAATTGGCAACGTGAAGTAGTCATTTTAACACTGTCTACATGAGAACATTATGGTTTCCCTATCAATTCCAAAATAAACATCTGCAATTAATCTTTGTAAAACATTTATATCCATTATTTCTAATTGGCATGACACTTTGGTTATATTTAGGGCTACAGAAGGAGCTCTATCCGTGGCCACATACTGATATCTACACTGGCTATATTCAAGCAGCATACTGCTTTTGGATATAGAAGAATGCAACCAGTTTAAGTGCTATAAATTGTAATGGGCCATGCAGAACTGCACGGTTACTCTTAAACCACAAACTATGCTTCTGTAGCTCTCACCACTGTAACCTACCCAATGTCATTTTACAGATTCAGAACCAAGACCTCTGTTTTCATGTTTCTCTTACCCAGAATCTTGAGTGGAGTTCAGTAAGCTTTAAAAGATCACTTCAACTACACCAAGAACAGCAACTGAACAAGACTGCAAGCATTTCTATTACCTTCTGTGCAAGAAATATCCATTGCATCTTCTATTCCATGGGTTCAGTCTGTTAAGTAAATAATTAAAATAAAATGAGCAATATTCCATTAGAGAAAAAGACAGCAGCAGCAGCAGCGCGCCGTTCAGCTGTTTGGTCACATCACATTAATTTTATCTTTAGCGTGATATTAAAGCAGAATGTTTCATCAGAATTAATTTCACCTCCAGTTTCAGCATCTATATTTTAAAGAAACTTCCATTTCGAAAAGGTTGGCTTTGCTTTTTGCAAGAATCTTACTTTGGATCAATCTGCTGAGAATGAGGTAAATACTGCAGTCACAGTACGCTAATTGTGTAAATTCACCTCCTAACCTTTAGGAGATTCCCATTTTGCACCTTTCCTATTGGATTGTAAGATGACACTTGCTAGAAACACTTGTTTCTAGCCATGTCTTCTGACACAACACAAGGTAACTGGAAAATATAATTTAATCTAATGGACGCTGCAGGCAGATGAAAGATAATTTGTTTTGCCAGCAGACCATCATTACACCACACGCTAAGCTTTCAAGATAGCTCATCCCGGAATTTGCCAGAAATCCTTATCAGCAATATTTAATCTTTTTGTTCTGACACACCCTAGGTTTGCAGCCAGATATGCTGCAACTGTCTGTTACACTGCAGACAATCTTGAAATAAACAAAATAATTGCATTTGAAAGCATTATGAAATAACTGCAGCACACTTCCTCAATACAGTTTGCTAACAATAACTCTTAAGCAGCACATACTGAAATAGTTTTCTTGCCATTAAGCTGCATAGACATATTGGCCAGCAGTTGAGAGTGAACAATGCTGTGAGCAACAGCACACTTAGCTGCGTGGTGCCAGATCCTTAATGGTGTTGTTCTATTAGCTGAGCACAACCAGCAAAGCGCGAGCGCTGACTGTTTGGAGGCTGAGAGCACACAAACATCCAGTAAGAGTGCAAAGCCCATATCAGAGATCACACACAGGTTTATCAGAAAGATTTGGTGTCCACAGCAAAAAGCTATGTTCCAAAAACATGAGACAGACACTATAGCTATTCGACTTCACTGATCCATGTTCATTTTATCTTGCCACGAGACCTCCTTTCTACTGTCTTCTTTGGCTGGAACAAAAGAAACCAGTTTTCCTTTTTAATAAGCTGATTTTCATTTGAAAGGACTGAAGAAGTCACAACACGTTGTCTCTGCATGGTAGATTCTGTGTATTTCTGAACCTTTACACCCAACAGAAGTCATATTCAAGGAGTCTTTTCCCAACATTTGGGAACCAAAGTCAAGAAAGCTTGCAGCCACTGTAAACTACTTGAGTTAATACAGGCTGCTTACATTTACATTCTCAATAAGTTTCTGTACTGACTGTATCATCACTGATGGATATAGCAATATAAAGAAATACAAGCACTGTAGATAATGTGCCTACTTTGGTCATGGTCACAAAAATCACAGTAACTCTAAAGGCTTTTGCTGAGGCTAATGAGAGGTGAGGGTATCTCTCACTCTACAGTTGCAGGAAAATTTGGAGGCAGAGAGCCCCTACAATGCTTTCTCTCCAAATTTTGCAAAGCTGTGCTCCTAAGTTGGAGGGGGAAAAAAAAAAAAACAAAACAGAAAAACAAATATTTTTCTACTTAGCTTTACTTGAACACACCCTGAGACAGTAACAGGGATGAGCCACTTCCTGTTTTTTCTATCTAAACACAACACAGAGAGCACTTTAAACAGCACTTGGACATTTAGTATCAATTAACAGCTTGCACAAATGATAATTTTGGTTTGTTTTGCCAGATACAGCAGCACACTTTTTTTTCTTTTAAAGCCTCATTATTTCTGCTATCTGTGCCGTATTTGCTTTAAACCTTCCAGTGCACAGCAACAAAAGGTGATATTCCTCTACAAATAACAACCTGGTCTACATCAGAAAATATACAGACTGCCTCTAGTCTCATGGCAGCCTTCAGCCAGCTGAGGACTGCAGGCACCACAGTACTGCTAACATGAGAGTTAAATGTGCATTCAAAAAAAGCCTTAGGGCAGCTGAGTGAAAGACTGGGAGCAGTGGAGATGCAATCTCATGGAAAATCTGTTCACAGCCCTTCTTTTAAAACCCAACAGAAAATCAAAGGTATGAAGTGTTTATAAGGCTGTTTTCATAGTGGCCCGCTGCTGTTCCCACAGAAAGGAAATTAACGGAGCACTGTACCTGTGGCACTTCTTTAAGAAAGTCAGGAAGCTGAAATTCACCTTTAAAGACCTGGGGGAAAAAGAAAAAAAAAAAAACAAAGAAAAAACAATTTACTATTCAAAGCCAGCACTCACTGATGTTTGAAACTAAAAGAGCTTGTTAAAGAAAAAAAGAAAAAAAAAGAAAGGATTATTCTGGGTTATTACTACTCAGCATTGCTAAATCAGACTACCCGGGAACTTTCAGTTCTTAAACATTTATGTTTTACAGTTTCAAAACTTGACAAATGTCACTCACACAAACAGAATTGTTGCCCTTGAACAAATACAACTCCCACAAAGTCTGGGAAAGCTCATAACAACTGCAGCTGAAATGGCCAACACTCAGCATCTCCTTTATCCCATTTCACACACATCCATCCCTTCATTTACATATCCAGGTCTGTTAGAAAGTTCCAGCCAGCAACTCCTATGTTCGTGGATTCCTACAGCTGCAACCTCACCACCAGCCTTATTTTATGACATTTTGTCACAACCACAATTCCCCACCTTTCAGAGCGTAACATCACCGCTGAAACACTGCTCTGGAGAAGCAGCGAGCAGTAAATATTCTCAGACATACCAAGAGCCACACCAAACAACTGTTCCCACTATCTGACCGACTAGGAAATAAATTGGTGATGGATTGCCTTCTCTCCTGAGGATGCTTCTTAAAAGCTGTTTGCTTCTGAGATCAAACTGGAACACATTCCAAAGGTAATAAAAAAAAAAAAAAAAAAAAAGGAAGAAAAAAAGGTTCTGGATTTGACAAAAATAAGTAGAATAGAATGGCAGAGTTTTACCACCGTCCTTCCTGCTGAACCAAAAAGACTGAACACCCCAACGTCAGCGGTTTTTGTGCGGCTGCAATCACATGCAATCAAAATCCACAAACCTACTTAAAAATTCTACAAAACCATACCATGGCAATGGAGCTGCTCCAACGCGTCACTCTGAGCTGAGATGCCTGGTTTGCAAGCTGCTTCAAAGGATGACAAGTCAGGAACTCCAGGCATACTTATTAAGAACATCCTCTTTCCCTGCCTTGCTCTGAACAGACGACCAGAGCCTGAAGACCATTTGGTCAGTGCCCTGCTGTGGCCCACAGCTGCTGCGTCAGCTTCGAATTTCCTGCCTGTAGGGCTGCTCACCCCAAAGCACATCTGCAGCATTAAACCTCATGCATGACTCATGTGCAGGGATGGAGGAGCTGGAAGCTCTCCTTGCTCTTTATCACTAGGCTAAACACATCCAAACAACCAGCCCCAACATTAGGGTAGGAATTATTATTATACATGTACAACACAGAACGCTGCTCCTTCTGATACCTCATAGAAATAGAAAGACTGACTCAGCGATGGGCAAAGCTTTCATTTACATTCAGTTTGGGGATACAGTCATTCCCATGGTAACCTTAATGAAAGCCACACTGGTCAAAAATTCAGCATGCGGCTTATGGAGCCTGGATACACAATAAAGAGTTATAAATGAAGAAGGGTATTTCATATCTTAGGCTTCTAAGCAGAGCATTAGGATGCACGCTGCGTTCTGGAAGTGGACATTACAAATCAACAAAACCACCACATAAAAATGCTACAGAATAACCTGGGCAAAGCTCAGTGGGAAATGCAATCCGTTATCAGATTTGTGCCAGAGCTGGAGGGAGCAGACAGCCTTCACTTCAGGTCTATTGGAATCCACTGCAGTTGTCAGCATTACAACAGTAATGCTGCTGCTGATGCTATATTGTGGTTTGTTCAAAAGAGAAGTGACCAAAACCACATTTTTCACTCTGGAGGACTGTTTCTCTTTTCCGCTCCTGCAAATATGATTTAATTCTAATATAAATACATATCTAGAATATATTTTTTTTCTCTGTTCTAAAAGCCTGACCACTGTAATGCTCTTTTACTCTTAATAAGCATCAATAGAAGGCAGTCAAAGGTATCAACCCAACAGCATCATTAAGAAAAATAATGACACTAATATCACAGCCTGGAAAAGTAAGATGTTTCAGAGGCATGTGATTCTATTGACATAAAATATCCCCACTGCACATCATACCCGTGACAAGCCT
The DNA here is from genome assembly GCA_028571105.1 of Tragopan temminckii. NCBI lineage: Eukaryota > Metazoa > Chordata > Aves > Galliformes > Phasianidae > Tragopan > Tragopan temminckii. The sequence continues at coordinate 552,222 of JAOWBP010004513.1, read as the reverse complement.
GAGAAGCTGCTGCTAGATTAGGCTTAAGACAACTGTATGCAATTCTCATTCAAAAGCAATATTATCTAGAATTCTGGTTTTGTCAGGATTGAGACTGCATACAAACTAGTTTAAAGTAGTTCCAAAAATGGCGAATGGTCCCTTCTGAATGAATAACCAGGGATCAACTGCAATCCCGAGATTCGCAGAACAATGACTCCATTTGCAGCCAAAGAAATTAAGAGGTTCCAGATTCAAAATTCTTTTCAGGCCAGTTTCTAACTCTAAAACACATTATTTGGAGTGTTGCAGCACAGAGGCTGAAGCAGGATATTGGAATGGTTTCCATTCCAAGCAAGAATTCAGTAAAATAGAGTTGTGTTTACTATTTCTAAGGGAATTATTTTGCAAGCCCAAGTGGATTTCCAAAGGGGACGGGAGAATAATCTGAAGTCCAAGTCAGACTGCTGCTCACTGTTTGCATTATTCAAACCTACTTAAAAAGAAAAATCCCAAAACATTCTTAGAGCTGAACTAAATGCATTTTTGTTCTCAAAAAGAGATCAGAAAAAAGCAACACATTCAGTTATCCGAGAATACCCTCAGAAATACACAGGGGAAGCCCAGAGAAGGGAAGAGGGAACTCTGAGAAGCGCAAACTACAAAGCAACAAACATTTCAGACAGGCCACTGCATGTCCACCAAGAGGCAGCTTTCAGCCCGACTTCATCTGGTGCCTTGTTTGTTAATAGCTTTATGCTATTATCATGGCTGTGTAGCTGGTAAAAAACAAAGCAAAACTTAAAGCATAACTCCAGAGAACAGCAGCGCAGTTTGGAATCTCCAGGTTGGAAGCAATACTCACTAAACGTGCTATTAAGCAAAGAGAAAGAGAATGCCCCATCCCTGGATGTGGCTCTGGGCAGCCTGGTCTGGTTGTTGGTGACCCTGCACACAGCAAGGGGTTGAAACAAGATGAGCACTGTGGTCCTTTTCAACCCAGGCCATTCTGTGATTCTATGATATTGAGGAACTGTGTTGGTAGTCCTACGACCAACGAAAAAAAAAACCACCACTATTTTTTATTTTAAATATCAGACAATACTCAAAAAACCCACTGCCTTTATGCATACCTTAAGCTAACCAGCATAAATGGAGACGGATGGCTTTTTTCTCCCTAGGCCACTTGAGCAGCCTCCCATTACTGCAGACCTCTACAATTACACACATTCGACAGCACAAGTAATTATGCAGCAGCACAGGCTCACTTCACACCCTTTATCACAGATTGCATCTGGGGTTTTAAAGACAGAATCAAAGTCCTGAAATCATGTTCCTCCTGGACGTCTCAACACTTAACAGCAAGAGGCATTTCCTCACAATTTAATACGGGCATGAAACAGGAGTTTATAGAAATCTGTTTTCCTGTAGATGTTAACTGCAGAAAATACCATCAACAGAACATAAAACAGAGACAGATAACAGCTTTCAGATGCGAAAAAGCAACGTATATTTAAACAGCCATGATGAAAACCATAACTTCTTCCACAGTTCTGTACATTTCCGTCCCCCGATCTCTGCAGGGCAAGCATCACAGCCTCATGAAATAAACGACTGGAATATGTATTCCTAGTGCTCAAACTCATTCGGAGGGAAGCGCGTGCCAAAGAAAATCTGATGTAAGCCATTGCAGATGTGAAAGGAAAGCGCTTGGCCAACCATAACATAACAACAAGCCAGCTTCTGCAGGGCAGCATCAGAGCTGTGCAGCTACGAGCTGTCCTCCCACCTCCGGTGTGTTCTGTGACACTGCTGGCACACGCTTCCACACACACTCATGCTGATAAGGACGGATCAGACTGCCTACGTGGAGTGATTCTACTGTAGTATTTCAGCATACAGTGACCGAGCTTCCAGTTCAGGCAATTTGTTTCCATTTTCTGCTTCATTTACATATGAACACTCATTTTAGCAACAAGATGCTCGTTTCCTTTATGTTCAGGGTGTAGAATTTGTTAAAGTCTATGAAAAAAAAAAAAAGTGGTTTGTACCTATAAGGAATGGACCCTTGCAATTATTGTAACAAAATTAACAGACCAGCAACAGCACAGTGTTACTCAGAGCTCCACCTCTGCCCTCAGCTCTGTCTCTGAGATAAAAGAGTGTCACACAGGACAGTACAATCAGCTCTAACAAAAAGCAAACAAGAAGTTAATGGCTTTGTTCGTGAGAATATCAGAGAAATCTGTTAGATCCGTACACCACAAGCACAGACACTCACAAAGACACCATATTCCATACCACCACATTGCACGCTGTACACTGGAGACCATCAGGCAAAGAGATGGAGTTGCTTCAGGCTCTCTTACTTCCTAAAACAAAACCAGAACTACCATGATAAACACCAGTAACATCTTCATGGTTTTGTGCTGTTAGGAGCATGAGAAACCAAACCCAGCCCTTGGTGTCCCAGACCAGTAACACTAAAGTGAAAAACCCAAGTTCAGCAGAAACCACTACCTTCCCTGCGTTACCTGCAACACACAGAAATTCTTCTACAAGCACTGTCCTTTAGATGGAGAGAATCATCATTTTACTTCCAGACTGAAGGGAAAAAAATATTTAAACCTGCACATACGTAAGTCACCAGAAGGGGGACAGAGGGAGAGGAAAATTAAAAGCAACAGGATTTAACTGCTCGGAAAGCTTAGGGGAAACTAACAGCATCATGCCAGCCGTTCCCTTTCATTTTCCCCAGTAACAGCCCTATCATGTTTTGGGCACACTTCACACTGTTGGTTCAGCCACCACCAGCAGCAGCCCTGAAATTACTGACAGTATTTTCAATATTGAGCATTAATCTCATCTGCAGCCTTTCAAAGGAGTGACAAATTTTGCTCAGTTATACCATAGCTGGTATGACATAGCATAAATGCAGAAATGCACGGAGCATTTACTCACAGCATCACAGAACAAAGACATCTTGCAGCTTAATTTTGGAATCTTTTAAAATTATCTTCTACAAATGGACAACACACTCCTACAACTGTCCTAGGGGTGCAGTCACAGAACTCCGAGCTGTCTGCATTCAAGAGGTTTTCTGGCTGTGAGTTTGTTTGGCATCCTGGCTGGTTTTTGTATTTTTCATCCCATTTATCTGTATGTTTTTGTATGTACAGTATTAAAATCATCATGGAATCATAGAATGGCTTGGGTTGGAAGGGGCCTGAAACAAGAGCTCTCTTTAACAATGAGAGAAATGTTGCTTCTTTAACACACCTAATAGCAATTAACTGGATGACCCAGTGCTGTTCCATCACTATTTAGGTGGAGCCACAATCTCCCTGCCAGTAATTTCAGTGGTGCTGGGCTTCCACCCTGCTGTTGCAACTTCCACTCAAATTAACGCCAGCATTACATACCCCAAAAAACTGAACAACTCCTTCCCCATCTCCAAAAACAAAACCACCAGTCCTTCCCCATACTCCTGCTTTCTGTTTGCCAGAATGAAGCAGCTTCTTCCATCCCAAGCGCTAGCTCATGCCACCCTGACGTGATCCCGAAACAACAACGTGAGCAGAGAGAAGCAGAAGTCAGATAACTCAGCGTTAGCCCAGGTCAGTCACACTAAGGGTTACCATTCTAACACAGCACTGTTCAGCTTTAGGAACAACTTCAACTTCTTTAAAATCTGTTTTCAATGAATAAAGTTCAAGTTCTGTACTCAGTTTAAAGTTCTCAGAGACCACAAAATACAAATATAACAGGGCTGCTTCCAAAAAAGTGAGGCAATAAACAGTTGCTTGCAAGATTTATATATATTATTATGACTGAAAAATAGCTGGAAATATTTCATTTGGACAGCTTCATCTCCAGCAACCCATACAGTACAAAGCTCTGAAAAGCTATCCCAGGTGAAGAAATTTTAAGACAGCAAGATCAAAATTAAGAAATGGCTTACAAATATTGACACCTTCTCCTCTAAGCTGAAGTATCAAGAAATAAATGAGCATAACATTCCAGAAGAAGTGAACATTCCCAGGTCAGCCTAAGCTACCTGTGATGGGTACATGACACACCACAGCTCCCTTCCAGCCTTTCCCAAACACCTTCAACTTGTTCTGAAACATGCTCCTCACCCCCAAACATAAAAAACAGTTGTGGGGAAACAAAACAAAACACAGCATTTCTCAGGGATGAGTCAGATCCCGCTGATCACCAAGCAGGATATTAGTTATTTCTGTTAGGGCCAGCATTTTGGCAGTTTTCTGTGCAAGATGCCTGATGGCCAGGAAGCTTGACAGTGTAAAAATATTTAAATTGTATCAATAAGAGATAATCAACTTTATATTATTGAATTACAGTGTAAATTTTCATCCAAGTCACTGGTTTTCAGTATGCATTCATAGGTACATGAAGATTTTGTGTTCCATCCTGAGCTAACAGCTATTAAATAGTCAACCTGCCATCATCTAATGCATTGCTAACTGTTCTATAAGGGTTCTTCAGAGAGAGCTCCTAAAAAGAGAATGCAGAATGTTTGAAGATTACACAAAACACCGTTTTCTTCTCAGCAAAGTGTACCAACCAGTTTTTAAATATCAGAACGCTGGTGAAAGACAGTCCTTTCACATTGTTTAATTCAATTTTTCCAGTGCTGACTTTGCTGCAGCAGCAAAAGTCACCTTCTTTTAATACAGTATACATTCTCCAAAGGACAGAATTGAAAAGTTAATTATTCTTACTCCAAACAATGGTAATGAGTTTTTCAATGGATACCTCCAGGGGTAAACAGTTGTATAGCTGAACTATTCAAATTCCAGCTACATTAAATTCAGGCTAAAATCCTCGTGTTTAGGTTAATCAGCACCAGACTTTCCACCGTCTTTTGTTTGTTCTACAAAGGAACAGCAAAGAATTGGAGCATTTGATATTCTGGTCATCCTGGGCTATTTTCTATGGGTCACTCTGCAAATTCGCTCCTGTACTTGGAGAACAATTTTGTGAAAGAGCATATCCCAAACCTTATATATAAAAAGTTGAGCTCATGAATCAAGTTCAATAATGGGGCAAGACAGCTAGCTTTTCTCCAGGACTATCCGTACAGTTCTCAAGAGGTTCAGTTACACACAGCAAAGAACACAACACGAGCCTGTTGGCTGGGAGGAAGGAAGAGTGAAATGGAAGATGAACAGGAGCTGGACTTCCAGTCCTATGGAATTCTGCCCTCCACAGCAAGGAGGGCATTAGAAGGTATTGGAAATGGCCTGGAGGAATCTTTTACTCCAGAGCTCACCTCCACTTGGTCAACAAATCAAACACAAAAATGCCTTACCCTTCTGGTATTTTCCACAACTTTTTGATCTGGCTTCCCATAGTTTGGTGGATTGGCATACGGATCATAGCCCAGTTTTGCTAGCATGGGTGCAATCACCGGCATGTCCTGCAGAACATCAGCAGGGATCTTCCCAACCCACTTTGACAGTGCTTCCACATTGACTGGCTTGATGACTTGGTCGGTAGATCTTTCAACTCTGCAGAGGGAGAAGGAAAGGTTATATTTTGCACTCCAAGCAAGACTTGCTTCTTCACTGGCAGTAAGACCTTAATGCCGTTTGTTGTTTTTTTTTTCCCCCTTTCCTTCTCTTTCTCAAGATTTCCTGTTTCCACGGGGCTGGTGGGAAGTTTTACTACAGAAGGCTAAAATAAGAATGACTAACACAACATCCACGCATGCTTTCTGACTTAGGCTTTCACAGAGAATGTGCTGAAGCAAGTCCTGAGCAAGTGAGAAGTGCACACACACCTACATGCAAAGCTGTTTTCCCACATTTGCTGTTTCGTTGTCTTAATTGCTCTTGAAAGTCGTATTCTAAATTAAAACCCATGTGTCATTTATTCTTGCCCTCATATTGTGACTAAGCTCTTTATTTTCTCTAATGGGACACACATAACATTTCCAGAGGCACTTCTGAATATCACACCATCTTTGCACGACACTCAAATGAAAGATGCTTCATGAAAAGACCAGTGGAACTGACAGAGATAAAGGCAGTCATCATATTCTGTACAACTACTTTAACTGACCGACGGTCACACAGTTCTTAAAGGAAGCAAGTGAATGATCCTAAGTGTCACACATACTGTATGTATAAAATAGTTTGTTGCTCATTTAAATCAGCCATTCGAGTCTTTCATTCTTGCACCCCGCTTATTGTTGTGTGGAGTTCTTTTTTTTGTTTCGTTTTTTTAAAGGAAGAAACCTGGCACTGCTTTGCTTTCCCACGTTCCTTGCTTCTTTTAGATTAGAAGATGCCAAATCTCCTTCCTGCACTCCTCTCTACAGGCCAAAAGCACTCAGAGAACACACAGCAATCTGAGGCTCTCAGACTTTGTTCCGAACTCAGAGCGCACAAGGATTCGGGATGTCGAGGCTCATCTTTCCTTTAAGGCAGGTTAAGATCAGATCTGTGTACACAGAATGCCCAGAGGAACACTGACATATGCATTACAAGTAATGCTGTGAGGTGTGCCTTACAAGAATTTAATCTCAAAAAGCTCTACCACACAGAGAACAAAAAAGCGGCGTACAAAGGATAACAGCACTACCTCATCTGCATGAGACAAAGCATGAGAATACAAAGATTCAAATTAACACTCCGGCACCTACATCTTTACTTACACAGCAGAATGTGAGAAAACATCCTGAGAAAAACGCTCCTTAAATCTTCCCAACAGTCTGTGAGACAAGAAGCCTGAAGTCAGGCTGCTCCTTCTCAGCCGAGCCCAAAATCTCTTCACCAAAGCTGTGAATTTGGCCATCTTCAGTAGCAGCACAGAACGGCTTTGGTTGGAAGGGACCTTAAAGATCATCAGGCTCCAACTGCAGCTCAGACTGACTGCCCCCACATGGCCTGGGTCACCTCCATGGATGGGCACCCACAACCTCTGGACAAAGTAAGGAGGATGCTGCGATAAGCAGGAATGGGTTTGGCCAACAGCTCACTGGAACCCCAAAGCAGTAAGTGCTATGCAGCAACTCGGTCCTAAATTAGTGCACATATGGATATCTTGTCCTGAAGCAAAAGCACATTTCAAATGTGCACGCTGTCCCCCACTGACATTTCAATCCTTGGTAACAATAAGCTCAGCACAAAGCAATTCCCAGTGGTGACAGACAGACAGGCGGCTGCAGAGCTGCTCCTCGGAGCTCACCCAGAAATACAGCACTGCACATTCAGTCCTCTGCTGAAATCCTTCACTGTCCTGTCACTTCAGATGGGAAGAAATACAACAGTTACTGGGGAAGACCCTTCAGACCAAAGAACATCAGGGCTATGAAGGGAAGAGAGAGAGAGGGGGCAGGAGGGAGGAAGAAAAACATCACAACAAAGCAAAACAAGAAAACACAGCAAGCCTTGGCAAGTCTGATTGTGTATGCATGTGGCAAACACTGCCTGGTCAGTACTGCACAACTGCAGGAACAGGCTGGGCTCTGAGAGCAGCTGGTAACCCCAACCACTTCCACCACTGTCCTCCATTAAAATGGAAAAAAGGTATTCACTAAAAATATATTCTGAAATAATTTTGCCTAGACAGCTATTTTCACAATAAGCCCAATAAAAATGCTATTAAAGAGTTGACAGCTCTTTGCATCAGTGGTCACCACAGCTGTTTTCAGTTAGCAGGCAAATGCCAGAGCTATATTAACAATGCTCATTATAGCATGCAGCCCAGCCATAACATTCCTCCAACAGAACAGCCACGCTGGCAATTACTTCAAACAACAGGTTCTGCACTACTGCTGCTCATTCCGTGGTGCACATCCTTAAAACCTTGCAGCATTCCTCAAGTAAGAAGCAAAAGAAGGAGGGGGAATAGTAAGTAAAATAGAAAAGCAGTGAGAATAGGGCTGGGTCAGCAGTAATCAGAGACTGCTGAGCAAATACACAGAACAGCCAACAGTTTCCTTAAATCAAGCAGCTAGGGGGAAGACATGAAGTCAGATTCTTAAGTACGAACTGTCCAGTGCCTCACACTGCTATTGAAAGACTATTGCATAAGAGCTGCTGAGTTTGGAGTAAGGGAAAACGGAGATGGTTCACTTCCTGAAGAGCTGTGCAGGTCACCTGGTGGCTGGCTTAGCTTGGGAAGAGAGGTAATGTGCTTTAAGACTCTGCACATCTGCTAATAAAGCACCTCACGCCGACCCAGAGCCCCATTCTAACACGCCTTGCTTATCACAGTACTGGGTAATAGCATCACTGCAAGATCTTACTGAGGCACTGCGATCCCTTTCTTGAAGCGTCTGCAAGCATTCCAAGCCAACAAGCACTTGACAATTTCCAAAACCCTGCAGCAGTCCTAACACCTCCAGCCACCCCACGGGGGGCCTTTCTGCCCCATCCAACACCTTGCAGGGCATGGGGAAACAGTTCAACCCAGCTCTTCCTTTCCCTGCTGTGCTATGAGGCCAGCACTACTAAAGCAATGTCACACTCGGATACAGACTGCTTGGTCCTTGTGAAATGCTTCTCCTGCCAATAAAACTGTAATGTAATCTGAGTGATCTGATTTGAATGCATCGTTACAGAACAGCTTGAAGTAGATGGCAGAGGGCTCCGTGAGAAGAGAAATGCATGTAACAGACAGCTCTGTTCTGAATTTCCTCAGATTATCTCTGAGGGCATCTTCAGCGCTGCCCTTTGGAAAGGCAGGTGGGAGAAAGCTATGGGCAGAGCGTGGAGCCAGGCCCGGAGTTGGCTGCGTCAGCTGAAAGAAGGTGATATTCACACACTGCAGCATGGAGCACTCCCAGATAAACCTCAAAGGAAACCCTATGCTGCAAGAGAACAGCGCAGAATTGAACCTGAGCCTGGAACTCAACACCTGAGGCCATAAGGAATTTGGCTGCAGCTCAGAACGTGCCAAATGCAACCTGATAGAGGGAAAACTAAGCGCCGCGAGGTGTATTTTGTTCAGCAGTCAAAATCTGATAAGCCGTGGCACAGCCCTCGAAGCTCACAGTAAACTGTGTGGGAAGGATCCTTCTGCAAAGCAGGGCGGCGAGGAGATGGGGATGTCAATGGGGCACAACTGCTGCAAGGAAACCAGACTGGGGAACCTCGTGCTCCCCTTGCCCAACTTCAGTCAGCATCATTTAATGACATGAAACAGACGTGCAAGTTACAGAATTTCATAGGCACTGTTTGTTCTACAGCCCTCTAAAGACTGAGTCACTAAAATCACTATCAAATTATAAAGGTCTCTTGCAACTGGAAACCAAATCTCGCCATGTATTTCAAGGGTATTTGATTAGATAGAAACACCACAGACATAACATTAACAACCCCTCTTTCCCCTATTGCCAAAACCTCCTGAAATAACAAATTACTTCCATGTATCACCTTGCAAGAAATAGCAGAACCATCCAAAATTCCATCAACAAACCCAACTGAGGGTCTCAAAGAAAAGAATACTTTGAGACAAACTGATGATTGGACTAGATGACAACAGAGGTCTGCTCTAGCCTTAACAATTCTACAGTTCCGTTCAGTTGGCATGGTGGTGATGGGCTGATGGTTGGACTGACACTCAGTGGTCCTTAATGATGCAATGATTCAAAGTACAAAATTTCAAAGTTTGAATTGGGAATATTCCCAAAGTCACGTTTTACTTTCAGCACTACATTCTCCTAACTTTTAGGGACGTGAACAACTATTCTCAACTCCTCACATCCCATTCCACCAGATCCAGCAAGAAATACTACTTGAAACCGTGTGAACTCCGCAAGGCTACTGAGTTTTATAGTCTAGAGGCCCATTAATTTTTACAAACCCTGATCTGTGAGCTGTAAAGCAGCAATAATTTACTAGAAAAGGCCTTCTGCGTGGCTATTTTTACAGGACACTTAACAGAACTTGGCAGCACCTATTAATGGCAGTAAAAGTCAGCCTGCTCCCCCCTCAGCCACCACTGTGAAGCAGTAACACAATACAGATAGCAGAAGAGTGCAGGCACAGATACAGAGACATACAACAGCACACTGCTCCACGTTAACACTATCTGAAGGCTTCCATCTGCTAACAGACAAGACTGCAAAAAGAAAAACCAAACCACAAATATGGTTGGGATGCCTGCTTGATAGCAGCATCCAATTTTATCACTGCTTTCAATCTTAACCCCCTACAACATATTAAAAACCCCACGCAACAAGAGCAGCCACTTCCCTGAATAAAGAAAAAACCCTCTTCCAACTTTTATCTCTCAAAACTTTAACTTTAGCTGAAATTCCAGCCCATGCTGCCTGCTGAGCAAGGTGCCTCTGCTGCTCCAATGCACTTGGTCAGTGATGAATAGCAAAAAGCAGAAGTCAGGGGATTTGACTGTGCATGTCTTGCTGCTAGAAGACAGCTTTTTAATCAATGCTTTAGAACTGTGACATGTGATCCGTCAGATTGGTCTGCAACAGCAAAAAGAAAAAAAAAAAGCCAAAAATGCAAATAAAATAAAAAATATAAGGAGAGCAAAACATACACACCCCAAACACCCCCCCTCCTAAATACTGAAGTTTTATAAGCACAGCTGGATTTCTGTTCCTGAAAGCAGTTAGGTCAGACACACAGATGGTGTGACAGACTACTAAGATTTGCCTCCAACGAGGTTAATTTTATTCAGTGCTTGTCCTCAGAGGAGCACACGCCAAGAGAAGAGCATGCCAATTCTGCTTTCTATTTTGTTGGAACAATTTCTCAAGTTTCCTGGAAGAGTACGTCCTTGGCAAATACACCTCCAAGGCCATTCCTGCATTGACAACAATAATTAAGTTCCTGAAATCACATGGGTGATCTTGTAGGACTAACAGTGCCAGTCTAGATAAAAACGGTCTAAGCTTATTTTGGGGCAAAGGGAAAAGCAAAGCTCTGCTGGAGGAGAGGCTGATGCTCGATGTCCAAATTCAAGTTAGACTGACCTTAAAGTGCGAGCTAGTTCACACGGTCCATACATATATGCTAGAGGGACAACAGCTCAGAGTTCACCCAAGACTGCAAAGCAATAGTTAACAGTCATTCCTATTTTGCATACAATCTGCACCACAGATCAGCTTCTCAAAATATCACTAGCTTCTAAAGAACTGAGTTACGACTGGTCTTTCATAGGCAAAAGGCCCTATTTTATCTTTCAGAGCGATAAAAGATAAGAGAGTAACGCTCATACTCACTTGGAAAGAGAAACACCCCCAGCTTTTCCAATCATTTCTTCGTGGTGCAGCACTGCTTGGTTCCATGGGATGCGGAGGAACTTTAAGAGAGTTCTCATCCATCTTTCAGGATGCAATACAAGCTGTTCATAATGTACCAGCATACATCTTTCAAAGCCAACCTCCATACACTGGTTATACATAGTTTCTATAGCACGATTCCACTTGGTCAAACAGTCTCTGTAGCTGTTGAGGTCAAACCCAGCTATTGTGACTTTCCGAGATATCATGGAATGTACAGATGCACGACCATCCCGTACCATTAGAAGAAATTTGGCATTGGGGAAAATTCTAGCTAGATAAGTTAAGGATTTTAGAGCAAAAGGGTCTTTGTTACACAAATAAGGCGCAGGCTCCCCATGTTTCACGATGATTTCCAATAAAAACGCTTGCATGGCTGAGTCCAGGACCTCATCTGTGACTCCAGCTTCATCCAGCCGGATCTTCTCTTTGCTTGATCTGGCCCACATCTGCTTCACTGCCAGAATTCGTGGGATTACCCTCGTCTCCTCTCCACATCGAATATCCGGATGAGCGTCAAGCATGGCACGCATTAACGTAGTGCCACTTCGAGGTACTCCTCCAATAAATATTAAAGGCATGTCTTTGTTGTAAGCAAAGGTTTTATTTGTGTTTCCATTGGAAGCAGTTCTCACTGTGCTTCTCAGGCTCTCCAGCCGCGCCGGCTGGCTGCGCTCCTCTATGCGGTGGTGGCACTCCATGGCGTGCTGGCCCAAATAGAACACTGTCACTGAACTGATCACCAGGCATGCCAACAGCAAGTTCTGCTTGAGCTTTCCAACCATTTTGATAAAGTCGTTTCAAAATAAACAGACCTTCTATTGCAGATTACTTTCTAGTTCACGTGCCATGGAGATCCTGATCCAAAATAAATTAGGGTCTGGTGAGAGGAAAAAAAAACAAACTTAATTAACAGCTACAGTGATACATCAGCACCAGAAATATCTGATGGCATTCAATACAATTAGTATCTCGATGTTGCATTAAGACCACTAAATGCAACGTCTAAAAAACAAAGAGCCAATAATGGAAAGTCCTCTTGTCTACCACGGCAGCAAAACAACACATAACAAGATTTGTGATTATAAGTGCTATTTACACAGAAGTTCTCTGGCATAGTTCAGCACTATATTTGAAAGAATTCCACCACTGGATAACTACTGTTACACTCTGCAGTCAAAGACACCATTTGTATGGGACTTCAGAATAGGGAAAAGCAACCATTAAGGCACCTTTCTTCACTAAGTGGGGAGCTTGACACGCTCCATTTCCTTCAGAGAACACAAGATGACAGCAAAAGACATTTCAACCTACCTAACAACATTTGACTGTGAGATTCTCCAGTTTTTGATCATGGGCTTAAAGCAACAAAGAGAAATAGTTCCCAATAAGTAGAGGACAAATCCATTTGCATTTCAAGGGAAGCTTTGGTGAAAGAAGTGGACAGTCAATATGAACTAAGCAGAACCCAAGACTGAAGTTGACCAGGATCAAAACCAAGATCAGCCTTCAATAGCCGAAATACTGAAAAACTGAATAAATTAGAGAGAAAAATTGGCCCTGTTCTCAACCAGCATAGCAGCACGAAGAGGTAAAGCCTTGTATAATTTCAAGCCGTGCAATGAAGCATTCCCAGAACAAAGTACACACTGCATTCTACCTTCAAATAGCAACTGTGCTCCTTTCAAGCAATGTTTCAGCTTGCACTTTCTTTTAGTCTCTTCTACATCACCTAGACAGATCTGCATTCTTGCTGGTACAACAGTGGGCACGGTGGGGCTGGGCTGGCAGATGGACCTGATGATCTTAGAGGTCTCTTCCAACCTTACTGATTCCATGACAGCCAGCACCCTCCCCCATCCAAAACATAACACGTGGAAGTTGAGAATGTGAATGTATTATCATTTTACAAAGAGGTTTATGGCAAGTACTCCCATGACAAATCAAAAGCCAATGGCCAATACCAGTAAGACGGCTACGCTCCATAAAGCGTCCTGGCAGCCACATCCACGAGTTTGTAGTTACAGTCATCCCACGTTTATAGTATGGAATGGAAATACATGCTGTAAAAAAATGTTTAACTGTTACATCATAGCATAACCTCCCTTCTGGTTCTGCAATATCACACATAAATCATTCGGTCGGTTTTAAACCCTTACAACTATCACAGAACAATGGAAAAAAGGCAAATCAAGGATAACCACTCGTCTCTTTCCCAAGGTGCCAATAATGTTCTACATTAAACCCATTCTCAGCTCTATGAATTAAGCAGTTGCCATTACCTGGTGACAGAGCATATCTCAGTACAGTTCAAAGTGAATTTAGCTACAACAAAAGCTCTGCTCCTCTCCTGTAAGTTATTTTCACGTAGCTAGGTACTGTCTTCTACAATGACAGGACAACTCAGTACCTGAAAACAAATGAGACGTGCTGAAATGCAAGGCTTTGCACACTTATTACTAAATATTTTATGACTTTTTTTTAATCAGTAATGACGAGAGGATAGTGCCTGAAGCTCCAAAACACCCAACACTGAAACAAGGCTTTTCACAAACATCATTTTCCATTTTGGCTCCTTCAAACTGCACCGTTTACAGGACGAGTGAGAACCAAAGACCTAGTTAGATCACTTAAGCAAAGTACACAAGTCTGAACAAAAGCTTTAGATAGAAACAAAAGGTTTAAAATCCGTTGCTGAATTCCAACGCAGACACATACAGGAAGGATGAAGAACAAGCCATGATTTACAGTGGGTACCAATGGTTATATCCAACATGGGCTGAGACAGAACTGCTGCCTCAGCTCCCAGCTGACTTCATCTGCTCACACCGACCTCAACCCTGAACATTTACCTTTTCCATCCATAGAAGTTATGCACAGACAGCTCCCTTACCTGTGTTCTGCCATCCAACCGTGCTGTGTTTCTGGAGACGCGAGCTAGCCTGAGAACCGACTCTTCCTCTCCAAATTCAAATGAAATTAGCCCTCTAATTGCTACTTTAAACATGAGCTCGCTTTTCAGAGCTGAAACAACTCACTGAGCAGTATGAATCACAGATGCTTTTCATTGTGAGGAGCTCCGAGCGCTGCGGTACTGCCAACATTTGGATGACGGCTGCCTCAATGCTTTTCCATCCCCATCAGCAGCAATCCTCCAAGTCAAACCCCAGCCACCCCACCATGCCCACTGCCCACATCCCTCAGTTCCACATCCCCATGGTTCT
>JAOWBP010004513.1:526032-537659 GCA_028571105.1 Tragopan temminckii | reverse complement strand
AGCAAAACATCATCTGAGCTACAACTGTCTTCCCAGTCTTGTCTTCCCCTGCAAAACACTTTTGCAGCCATGTCCAGAAGGCTGACATGTATGGTCCTCGAGGCAGGGCTGTTCCTGCCATACACTGTCAAAGAACCACAGAATCATTTGAGTTAGAAGAGACATTTAAAGGTCATCTGGTCCCACAGGGAAACTCACAGCTCCATCAGGTGCTCAGAGCCCCATCCAGCCTGAACCCTGGGTGTCTGCAGGGACTTGCCATCCCCCACCTCTCTGGGCAATATGTGTCAGTGCCTTATCACCCTTATAATAAAAGACTTTTTCCTTATATCCAGTCTAAATCTCCCCTCTTTTAGTTTAAAACAATTTCTCCTTGTCCTATCACAACAGACTTCACTAATGAGTCTGTCCCCTTCTTTCTTACAGCCCCTCTCTAGATACTGACAGGCCACACTCAGCACACCCCAGAGCCTTCTCTCCCCCAGGCTGCACATCTCAGCTCTCAGCCTGTCCTCACAGGCAGGTGTTCCATCCCTTGGATCACTTTTGTGGCCCTCCTCTGGATGCACTCCAACAGCCCCACGTCTGTCTTGCACTGAGCACTCCAAACCTGGATGCAGCACCCCAGGCAAGGTCTCACCAGCAGAGCAGAGGGGCAGGATCACCTCCCTCCACCTGCTGGCTGTGTTTCTTCTGATGCAGCCCAAGAACACTGTCAGGTGCACAAAGCTACAGTTGGCTGTCCTGCCATGCTCAGCCTCCAGCCCCCTTCAGCCTGGAAGGCGACCTAGGTGAGCAAGCTGGAGAGCCAAGAGCTTTTCCATACACACCCCAGACACCAACATAAGGAGCTGCCAACACACAGCAACGCTTCAAAGACAATTTCCCAACAGCGAGAGCAAAGCAGAACAGTGTCACCAACAGACTTAAAACAGAGCTGCCATTAGGAACCCCTTTTTCCAACACTGTGCAGCCCTACCAGCTCGGCACCATGCTCCATCCGTCCCACAGCAGCGATCGGGCTCTGCCTGCCACAACCTGCCCGACTGACTCAGCGCCCCACACAAAGGCAGGCTGAGCACCTGGACACGTCCTTCACCTCCCGATTCCTCACCCCATTGCGGCCGCTCCCAGGCGGTGAGCTGGGCACTGCGCAGAGCCCCGCGGAGCCCCGGCTGCAGCTTCAAGAACTTTGATGTTATGGGAATGCTGACGGACAAGGAGCCAAAAGAGAAAACAGAGGAAGAGGGGAAGAGGCTGAGGGGAGAGATCTGCGAAGTTCAAAATGACGGCCGCAACGCGGAGAAGGGAAAGGGGTAGAGGAGAAAGATGATCGGTGCCACGGAGCTGCACACAGAGCGCTGTCAGCCTGTACCCGGTGGGCCCGGCCGCAGCCCCGCGACCCACAGCGACCCGGGCCCTCAGCGGGACGGAGAAACCGAGGCTGCCCAGGAGGGACCCGCCCGGCTCCATCCCCTCGGAGGAGCGGGGCAGGGCCGAACAGCGGCTCACCGTTTCCCGGGCGGTGGCGGGACCGTCCCCGCGTCCCGCGCTGCTCCGCTCCCGGCACCGCGCTTCTTCCGCTCGGCGGCCGCACCCGGAAGCGCGCTGACGTCACTTCCGGGGCGGGGCCGGGGGGGGCGGGCGTGTTGAGGTGCGAGCGCTGCCTGCGTACGCGCGAGATGCGAGCAGGACTGAGCGTAAGAGAAATAGACAGCGAGGGAAAGGGCTGAGGAAATTGAAAACAGCTCCAGCCGCAGCCAGCTGTACAAATCCTGACACTGAGCTGCTTTTGGAGCACAGAACGCTGCTCGGTGCTGTCTCACGTGTATGGGTGGGATTGGAGGGAAGGAAGCAGAACTCCAGTGGTCAGATTCCAGTCACTCTGCACAAGGACCGTCTGTCAAGGAAGTGCTGATGAGTGAGCTGCTGGCTGGTGCCCTTAAGGAAAGCTTGGAAGGGTGACTGATATCGTAATTATCGTGTGATCATGGAAGGCAAACTCAAATCACGCAGAGCAAAAAGGGGAGAGCAGCAGCTGCAGCCCAGCTTGGCCACATCCCAGCTATTTTCAGTATAATTTATTGCACAACAAAAGCTGCACATACACATTCTTGTCTTCTACAGATTTTAAATAAAAACAGGGTATATCACCTGAGCTGAAAAGTCAAGTGTAGTAAGAAATAAAGTACTGCAGTACCCACAATATTAAACGTTGCACATTAACTTAATTAAAATAATTAGGGATAACTGCAAACCTCAATCATCAGCATCCAGGCTGGGTTTTCAATTGCATTAGGGGTTAAAATGCATACAGACACCCAACTTCAGCAAAACAAAATGCTTTTATAAAAGTCACAGTGAAAGGGTAGGTAAACTGACAGTAAACCTGTGTAAGTAAAATGAGTAAGAACTGCTGATCTGGAAAGCAATTTCCAGTTAAAGGAGTACATACAGAACATTGTATCATAATTATCCTCTGAAAACTAGCTTATTTCAAGAGGTTTCAAGAGGACAAGAGGTTTCTCTTTGCTTAAATGAAATTATCTGTCAGCAATGCTGAAATTCAAGCAGTGTGACCCAGCAGACACCTCACCAGTCACTGCTGTGTTTGCCAGTTCAGCGCACAGCCTCTGCATCTTCTCACACTTGGTTTATCACAGCACAATGAACCTACACACAGGAACTGAAAGAATATAGCCAAGGTTAATCAGGCTGCTGCAGGGGCTGGATTGTGTAAATTCCTTAGGTGTTTTTGTAATACCTTAGAAGTTCAAACATCAGAGTGGGTGTTCACAGAGCAAAAAAATGAAGTGGTGCAGTAGTGGTGCATGTCCTGCAGACAGAAACTGTTCATTTAGAAGTTACAGAAAGGGGAAGGAACCAGGGACAATCCAGAGAGCTGTTATCTCATCATGGATCTTCTAGCAAGACACCTCACCTCCTTAAGCATCTGAAAAACAGAGATGTGGGGAAGCACAGAGCGGGATCTCACTGAAGTATTTCTATTCCTAGCGAGGTTTTTCCCTGGGGAAATAAGCAGCAGAACTGTAACTGTTGCAATGAGCAGCACGTACTCAATGCACACGGTATGTGCAAAACAAGCCGTGTTCAGGCCTGGGGGGCTGTGAGCTGTGCTCACTCGGCTCCAGGTTCCACTGGGAAAACACAGATAATGGTGAGAACCATTAACAAAAGAGCTGGTCAGAACATCTTACACAAACACAAATTAGAACAATAGGGCTCCAACAAGATTACGGTTTAACAAAGCTATCACTTGGAACAGTTTAAGGTATCAAAACCCTTTAGAATTTGCTGCACATTTAACAATCACTTCACTAAAAGTCAGATTACATGTGTATGCAAATCTCACAATCTTATCCACTTCTCACATGCTGAGGTGTCTTTGACTTCTGCCTCCAAGGACTTCAGCTAGCCAGAGCCAACCCAGTGACTGCTTGGCATCACCGCTGAAGCCATCCTCGCCCAAGCAGAGCAGAAGAATGGAGGCTGCAATTGAATCAATAGGAATTGATCCTCTATAGAACTGATGGAGAGAATCAGGGAGGAGTCTCAATTCTCCTGCAACTATAATAGCCTTTACTGTTTCACATATTGAATGACTCTGAGATGAGTGATTTTACACAATGAGTACAGGGGATATTTAAGGCATAAGCAGGCTTATCAGAAGCCCAACGTTGAACTCCTTGTATCTCATGCTAGTTTCAGGAATTAGTACTACAGAACTAAATAAAACCAACAAAAACTCACAACTATCCACACTAACAAATAGATGTATTTACTACATCATGATGTATCTCTGGGCACACTTCTTAACATTTTAAAAATCCATCACAAGGGCTAAGTCAAACTTTCTGCTGCAGGAAATACAGCTTATGGAAACCTAAAATGGAAACCTAAAAACCCTTCAAAGAACCCCAAAAACTCATCAATGCAGAAACTGATCCCTGATAACAGGCTTGTTAAAATCAGCTTTACAAAGCAGTTTTGGAAGAAAACATGTAGCAGGATAAGGGATGCTGGCACCTTCTCTTCCATCCAAGGCAGACGGAGGCTCAGCAATGAGTCTTTCAGATTATCACATATGGTGGTATTCAAGTTCAGAAGCTTGCACCAAGTTATGTTGGGGGCTGGTTTGGTTTTTTAACTGGTGAAATCAACAGTCACTAAATGGATGCTTATATAAATGTTGAATACTCACCACCACGCAAATATCTTCTTTATATCATGAGTGTTTCACAAAGTAGGTATCCTTCCCATGTTACAAAGCAAAACTGATGCAGAAGTGTTTGATGTGCTGTGAAACTGGCCAAGTTATTCTAAACACTGGTGTTAAGACCACTTTTTGCACTATGCTAAAGAAAAAAAAAACATATTTCATGTGTTTACACAAACAGCAACTTCAAATCTATCTAACAGCTCTATTTTTTAAACAACAGCCCTTTGACTATCTCCAATCACTCCCTGCTGTTCATTCAAATCAGAGAAAGCTCTGAAATCCAGATACGCAATCCATATTTCGAAAATACTTCAGACTTCTCATTTAGAAGGGCAAAAAAATAAAAAAAGGTTTCTAAACGTGTTCCTGAACATCAATCTGGAACCAAAACTGCACTCACCCTGTCTCAGAACACAGAACGAAAACCATCTTTCCTTCACGGTGAATGAGCACAATGGGCTGACATACATTGTCTTTTTAATATTTGCAGAGATGATGTCCACACAACATCAGATGGATAACATGAAACTATGCTCTGTGTGGCCAAGTTACCCGAGAAAATTGCAGCAGCTTGTAGCCAAGGGTATCTGTAGGGTTATGTGTGTGGAAAAGTAGCAGAGAAGATAATAAAGTGACAAAAACACAGAGAAACAGTTAAGTATGTCCTAACAAGCCTCTAGCCAGATATAAAGAAATTCCTGAACAAGAAGGAAAAAAAAAAAAAGCAGTATTACATAGGTATTTAGTTTAATTAGACAATAATATCATATTTATGATATAAAAAAACAATGATCTTAAACGCTGATTTAGTAATCAGCTACTCACATCTTTGTTGCAAACTCAAAACTTCAAAATGTATGCTATACGCCAGGAAAAGTCAGTAATGTCACATAAACCAGTGATTGGATGACACTCCCTGACATCTGCCTGCACTACTCTTCTTTCTGTATCTGTCAAAAACCAAATGCACATTAGGCAATATAATCAACCCACTGTAAACAAAGACTGCTTAGAACAAGCGTAGTTAGTAACAGTATTGCTAACTTGTACAAATCACCACACACCATGTATGAGTTAAACGAAAGCACGCTGGCTCAAATCTGTGTTTCCTCCTTCAATATTGCACTTAATTACTTCTGTCCTCTGGAAGATATGAAAGAAGGATGAAAGTTTCAGTTAAGATGCAATTGATACAGACCCAGATTTTCATCTTCACCTTTTGCGTTAGGCAGTTTCCTTACTTTCTCACTTATTTAGACAATAAACAGGAAAAAATTTACAAAATAGCAACAGGTGCACATTAAGAAACAACAAACATGGTTCAAACAGGAATTTTGTCACAGTTTCTCTAAGAGAACAGCTAAACAACACTTAAAGCCAAAAATAAAGAAATCACTGTCGAAACAGCCTGCTTCATATCAATAAGTGGTGCTGAAGTTCAAACCAGTTAAGTCCTGTGTGATATGGGAAGTGGCAGAAAAATAACAAGAGAATATTCCAGTACAACTGGGATTTTCATTGCAGCCCCTGAATAAACTCAGAGGTTTACAGGCAGCCAAAACTTTCTAAACCTCAGTTTTAAGGTTTTACATCATTTTATTCCAAAGCGTGGTTTGCAATTTAAGATTCCTGGGGGAGAGAAGGCAGCAGAGTAGAGAAGATATCATGCAAGCTTCCTCTCAGTTTAGGGAAAGTCTGTTTGACTTGTAGGTAGCCAAATAGAGGCACAGGGACTTGTAACACAATCAGTATTTAAGGAACAATTAGATCCAAAGAAATTTGAATTGAAAAATTCAAATACACCTAAGTGACATTCACCTCCCTCCTCCCAACACCACTGTGCTTTACAATTTCAACTCTGGACCTGAAAT
Source organism: Tragopan temminckii (assembly GCA_028571105.1). NCBI lineage: Eukaryota > Metazoa > Chordata > Aves > Galliformes > Phasianidae > Tragopan > Tragopan temminckii. The sequence continues at coordinate 531,548 of JAOWBP010004513.1, read as the reverse complement.
TCAGCACCTGCCAGCAATGAACTCCAAATAAACACTTGCAAAGAGCTCTTAAGAACTTTATGTCCCCGCCTCTGAGAGACAATTTAATAAAAATTCCTAAATTAAACACATAGAAGTGTGAACATTAATCAATGCAAACAATCAGCCTTCTCAAAATATTTTTATGAGACAACTTTATGTCAGGTTTTTAATCATTATTCTAAGAATTATCTCAGGTAAGTGATATTTTTTATTATCATAATGAATACGTTTGTAAAGTATTTTGGTCAGAAGTTTAATTAAGCAAGAATCTTGGATTAACAAGTCCAATGGAATGCAACATGCAGACATGTACTTTCCAGTCCTCCTCAAGATTACTGTGAGGCTGCCTCAGGTGGGGTCTTTCTGAACAACAGTTGCATTTTCTGAAGCTCACAACAGCAGCACCTTCAGATCGCTCCATCTATCTTTCAGCTTTGGACATACAGAAATGGAGCTTCAGCAGATGGTTACCAACGTCAGAAGTGCAAAAATTACCTTCTGGAAAGAACACGGCTCTGCAACAGCTGCCTCTTTCAGCATGGAAATAAATGTATTTCCCAGATACACTGGTGTAACTGGAGAAATATTAGAATACGAAGGAAGAAAAGAAGGTGCTGATATCACACAGAAGTGTCAGCAAGAATGCTGGAAGTTAGATTTAATGGAAGAGGGGAGGAGAAGGAAGCACTTGTCTCATGTCATCATTTGACTAGCTCTAGAACAAAGTTTAATAGCACAGACTGTAAAAAGAATCAGTAATAAAATAATACACATTAAATACTCTTAATACTTCTGCTAATAGGAACGTACACGTGGAGTTACTCATTCACCAAAAGCCTCTGCAAATGACCTGATTCTATAGTTTCTTTTTGTAGATACTGTAAACATTTAGAATTTCTAAGGCTAAAAACAGGCACAAGTCTTTCATGAATGGTAATTATTCCAAAAAGCAATAAGGAATATTCTCCAAACCTGCTGTTCCTTTTTATAACAACGGAAACAACTAAATATTATACTTCACAATGCAGATTCTTAATTTTTAAAATATGTATATAGCTTAATCTTCACAACAATACTCCTCTATTTTTTTTTAATTGTCTATTACACCAAAATTACACTTGCAGGATCTCTGTGCGGGGTGTTACTCGATCCATAAAGTGGCAGGCCTACATAGTGACTGGAACACTCTGAAGTGTGTAAAATGAACCACATTCTATCAGCATTGCTTACTAGCACCTGAGGCTGAGATCCATTACACCCACTTTGCAGACAGTGGGACTGCAGCCACGCAGTAGGTGACACATTAAAAAATAAATGTCAGACACTCCTCTCCATAATTTCCATGAGGTGATTTTGTTTTGTGCCTCATTAAGGTACCTGAGCCAACAGTCTCGTTTCAGGCTGTTTGGTTGGTTTTTTAATATTGCAGAGGTTTTTCAACCTCTGTGACAGGTCCCTCTTTGCTGAACAGCTAAGCACTAGCCAACGTTTCAGCAGACTGATTCCAATATATGTTAGCAGCAATGCATTTCCAGAGACATGTTGCAAAAATATTAAAAGCAATTGTCATCTAGAAGTCCTTTCATCTCCTGCACCATTCTGGACAAAGCAACTCACCACCAAGTGATCTTGAACTCATAGATTGGACGCTTGCAGTAATAGTGATTTATCAGATGTTTATCACACACACCAATACACTGATGATCCACAGTTATCCCTCTATCAGACAGGTCTGTCACAATACAGTGCAGAAGGTCATACACATCAGCCACAGCCTCCCAAGGTCCAAAAGATACATCCACTTCACAGTGATGTTCAAAGAGCTTTGCCTCACTTTCACTTCTTTCAAAACGTAAAGAATTGAAATGTGGGCATTCATAGGGAGTGATGGGCATCTCCTCTTTGAAGACACAGACTTTCAGTTTCGCAAATCTTGCTTTTCTTTGCACAGCTCTAAGTTTTGCTATTTCAATTATCCGCTCCAAATGATCTAAGAAACAAAAGTTGAAAGTAACAGTGAAACACCTAGAGAAAGAAATTAAATCCATTCTTTTTCCACGTGAAATACATTATTTCAGTGTTTACATATTATTCTTAATATAGTATTAGCTGTAACACAAAGATGGATGCAGCTAGATACATTCTATATTAATTTAATCAGTCTCTGTTGTCTTGTGAGCTTGGTGTCCTCACCATGTGCCTGAACTGATTCCATTGCAGGCTCTAACAGAGCAAACAGGGAAGCACAGAGATGCTCCTGCTCAGTGATAAGCCTTGCATGTTGTGGCCTAGATCTGGCTCCCTTTGAACACAGCATAAAAAATTCACAACCTCAGATGCAGCAGGAACAAATCTCATGCGAAAGCCTCGGAGGTCTAAGCAGCATGGAAGGTACGTAAGAAACTTATGACATACAATGGAATTAGTCTAAAAGGAGGCCTTAAAGCACCACGTAAACTATCTGAATCACGGCAGAAACAACAGACAATAGCGCTTTGTTTATTTACCTTTGTAGTATGGCATTAGGCCCAGGAAAGCTTGCCTCACTTTCTCTCCTTTCAGAGGCTGGACATCCTCTAGATGGTCTAGCAATGGTCCTATGGAATAATACTGAGCTTCCTTGTAAACTGACCTCACTCGCTCTCTGGGCGGCAGGTCACCAGATCGCAGAAAGTTAAGGATGTCTCTGCAAGAAGGACAAAAACACTGAGAAATAACAAGTTTCCAGCAAAACTGTTGTGCGTGGGAAAGGAAACGCTGTCTATTCATTGTTTACTCTACTGAGACAAAAATCCTTAATCTTCAGTAACTGAAATAAGCACGAGTTACACTTCCAGCCGATGTTTTTAACAAAAAGTTGAGGGAGTAACCCCTTAAAATAGAAACGGCCATTTTATGGGAAAGAGATCGCAGTCACTGTATTCCAAATTTCAATCTGGGACAAAAACTTTGATTTTCCTGGAGAATCAGACATGTGGACGTTTTACCCCACTCAGAACCAAGGTTCCATGTGAATGGATGAAGCATTTGCAAAGGAGGTGCTCCTTTCACAGGATCAGGGCCATATCCATTCATACAGTAAGAAAAAAAAAAAAAAAGAGAAGAAAAGAATATTCCCTTGTGATTCTGAGACACTGTTAATCCCCCGGAGTTTTAAAGAGGAAAATAAATCACCTGATAAGCATTAATCAAGTACTACTGATAGTACCATATCAAGTAAAACAAGCATTACAGCAATCTTCACATAACAAGTGCTAACTTGGCTCTGTTCCCACTACAATTTGACTTCAGATCAGTAACATCACAAACGAATTGGTTCTCCAGCAAGATGGCAGGAACTTCTAAATTGCCAAATGTAAAATTATTTTCACAGTGGCTAAATCTATTTCTGTCCCACATTAAGGTACAGTTCAAACATGCCTTGAAAATAAAGCAATCCCTTCAGCAGAGAAGGACTAAGGAGATGTCAAGGACAAACAAGTAACTAAAGTTAAATTGCAAAGTATACTTTGTGACCCTAACCTATGAACACTGCAAGAAATGATGTCTGTCTTTTCTAGTGATCTCACATCATTTCAAACAGAATTGAAACATAAGGTTATTTTTATTAAAAATAAAACAAGCTACACACAGGCTACAAAGTTCAAAATGAATCCAGAAAGTGAAAATATATGGCACTGTCAGCAAAAATTATTCAAAGAAATACTTTTTAAAGTGTTGTTTGCACCTCCCCCCCCAGTTGTACTTTAATCTAATGCATTTCTGAAGAGCTCCAGAGGTTATTCCCTTACCAGACAGCACATGTACCTTGGTAATTTTTTCTTCTTATAAAGCTACAACCCATCACAAGCACAGATACTGCGTTAGAAGTCCACTTTTATTGTCAGAAATGCATTAGTTAAAGCCTAATAATACTTCCCCTTGCATATTCAATTCAGGGGAAATAGATAATGAAAAATGTGATTAACATGAAAAAAGATCTTAATTAAAACAGGAATTTTTGGGGAACTAAAATATTTCTCTAATCACTGTAATTTTAATGGAATAGATTGGTACAAACCAGTCAAGTGCCAAATACGTCATTTTTTAAAGCAGCAGAACAGCTTGATACTCTGAGAGCAGATGTTCCAAAGCAGATGACGTGAATTTGTCCTCTAGAACATTATCAGCTGCTTTTCCTTCTCCACTGTAAAGCTTAAGCCCTTAAGAACAAAATAAATCATTTCCAATGGTGACGTGCTGCAATTCATTTTCTCTCTGGGATGTTTTCAAGACGTGGATGCACACCGACCCCATTTTCCTAAAACCTACTCCACAGACATCGTTCAACTAGAAGAAATAAGCGTAAAACTCAGTTTTCCTTTCCCTTAGTCACCACACTGGAAGCACACAGAGGACACTGCACGTACCCAAAGTAAGTTCCATCTCTGTCAATGAAGTATCTGCCTTCAGCGTCTGTGGGGATGTAATGTCTTCCGCTGAACATCGCCGCCAACATCGTGTCCTCGTAACGCCTCAGCGTTGACAGCCTTGTAGTGAAATACATGCCTCCTACATTCAGTGGAACGACTTCTGGGAACTGCAAAAGCGATCACACTGTCAGAAATGAGCCCCCAGTGCTCTGTAGTTACGCACAGGCCAAGCGAGTGGGGATTTGTAGAAGACCCAGCATACAATCTGTGCCACCCTGACAAAACTTGGTCTGACAAATGCCTCTGCCCTGCTGCCACAAAGCAGTGAGCTTCAAGGGTTAACACCTTGTATACCCTAGATGATGTCTGGGTGAATTTTAGACAGAAATCACTAGAGCTTTAATACCAGATATCTGTTAATGTGTAATCTGTTAGTGTGAATGCCTCCTTTTGGCTCTTAGTGAGGAAGAAAATAAATTAGAAACAAAACAACTCCTCTTCCATGCAGAAAAATAAAAAGGGGAGGAGGTACATACTCCCAGGCCAATCCTGGCACCTGCACTTGGCTGCTGCTCCATTGGTTCCCTTACAACACACTGGCAAATCAGTGATTCTGCACTTAAATAAGGCTGACAGCAGGCCCCAAAATCTTAGCATCACATTGCATCACACTATAAGCTGCCTCGCTGTCAGAATAAAGACTTGTTTGTATCTGTCAAGCTCAAGCAGGGCTGGAGATGGGGAGCAATCGCTGTAATTCAAGGGCTTGGCTCCAAACCGAGCTGGACGTGCGCTGACAGTCCAGGAGAGACGCGGGTTCGTGGCGCTGATTAGCGGGAGCCGCGACGCCCGGGGCTGGGCAGCGAGCAGCCCTTACCTGCTGGGGCAGCAGCGGCAGCGCCTGGCCCGCCTGGGTGGCCGTGGGAGTGGCTGGCTCTTGGAAGTCATCCTCTGCATCCGAGCTCGACATGGCCTCATCCGGGTCTCCGCTCCCTTTGCTCTGCCCTGTGACTACCACCATCCCTCTGGCTCTGCCCAGCAGCAGCCGCGGCACTGCTCACGGGAAGCGAGACCCCGGTCAGG
>JAOWBP010004513.1:514200-525797 GCA_028571105.1 Tragopan temminckii | reverse complement strand
CCCCCGAAACGCACCCCCGGTATCACCTCCCAGCCCCCCTCCATGCGCTCGCCATGCTCCTGCCAGCAGCTCCCCTCCCATATTCAGTCACTGCTTATCTTCCCTTCTTTTCGGGCATTGATTATAGCTTCTAGATAAGGACCGCAGCGAACAAGCAACGCTCACCGGCTGCAGCACACGGATGTCTCAAGAAATACCTGGGAGGAATGAGCTTGCATGGCCACAGCAACAGCTTCAGAGCTGCTCCGGGTGCGAGGTGCTGCTTTCCAGCCACAAACTGCACGCAGCCACCCCCACGCTGCTGCTGGGCTGGAGCAGTGCTGGAGCTGAGCACACAACACCCGGGCAAGCAGTGTGGAAGATGCTATGGGGCATCTCACGGATGTAGCAGAGGTAAGCCTGCAGCAGCTTTGCATCCTTTGTGCCTCCTTTGCATCCTGTCCACAAGCACACAGAGTTCGTTATGCTGATGAATAAACGGCAGCCCTCCCCCGTACCCAAATGGCTGTGTTAAAACCCCAAAGACCAACTGCTGTAGTTCATTTCCATACCACGAGAAGGGTGCAGAGCCCTGTAGATCTAATAGGGTTTGGCTCTGTCTTGCAGAGCTGCGCTACACTGCCCTCAATGCCAAACCCAACACTTTCTCATAAGCTGCATCTTTTACTGCTGTCATGAGATAAAAGCTATCTTTCACTGCTCCAGGCACATAAAGGCAAGCTGTGAAATGAAGCATACAAGATGTACCAGAGAGGGAGTGGTGCCCATCCCTACAGACCCCCAGGGTCAGGCTGGAGGGCTCTGAGCACTGATGGAGCTGTGGGTGCCCCTGTGCACTGCAGGCAGTGGGACCAGATGGCTTTTGGGGGTCTCTTCCAACTCAAACCATTCTGTGATTCTATGACACAGGTTGTAGAAACCACCGGGTTTTGTTGAACAGTGATTCAGGGGCTCCTTTGTTGAAAACCCTACTGAAGGAGCATCACTGCAGACCTGGTGCTGTGCCATGAAGTCAACGAGATGGGACCACTCAGTTTTCCCCACTTACAATGAGGCTGCTTGGGCCAAACCCCCATGAGAAGCCACAGCTTCATAGGCACGGGGATAGCAAGGCTAGGCTGGATGGAGCCCTGAGCAGCCTGATGTGCTGGGGGGGCACTCAGCCCACGGCAGGGGTTGGATCTGAGGTCCCCCCCAACCCAACCACCCTATGGTTCTCCTGCATCTGGAGCTGCACCCTGGCAGGAGAGGTGGCTTTGCACAGCAACCGTGGTCCAGAGTAAATAAATAAAGCACAACCTTTGCACTTACGACACTCCTGTCAGCAGGGCGGATAGTTTATCTGCCGCTCCTGATCACACTTATTTATAGCACAGAACAAAGCCAGCAAAAAAAAAAAAAGCCACCGAGAGCATGGTGTGTTCTCTCATTACACCGACTCAAAGCAGCCACAGAAGGGACCCGGCCTCACCCCAGTGCACACAGCAGCAGGCACCATTCCCCGTGCACAAATGGAGCACACCCAGAGCTCAAGCACTGCAACCTGGCCCATCCCTGTGGAGTTCATGGGCTGAACCCCTCTCTGCAGCTTTTGGACCAACCAAACGTTCTGCAAAAGTCATTGGATCTGCAGCCAATGAGCTTTTCTGACTGAGAGGAGATGCGTGCAAACTGCAAATCAATGACCACAGGAGGAATTGGCTCTTTTCGTGTTGCTTTCTTTTTGACACAGTTCCTACCACCTAATGTATATAATATAAAGGATGCGTTAGAAAAATTCACTGCTCTAAACTGAAGTACCTTCAGAACACGAGGGAGCAGAAGGAGACGGTTTCTCCTCTCCCACCAATGTCAAATTTAAGAACATTCATGCTTTTACATCAAAATGAAAGCAAAACCACTCAAGGCATCATACCAGAGCCAGGACACACCCACAGCCTGCCAGCCAGCAGCCCAATGCTAAGAGCCAACCCCCACCCAGGGACACCCCTCCCTAAGCTGTGTGTGCAAACCTCTGCACCCACACACTCGGACTGAGAGGGGAGGGTTCATTAGGAAGAAAAATCCTTTTTGACCTCAGATCCCCAACCAGGGCTCACATCTTCAGTGGGAAAATCCATTCTGCACATGCATGGTCCAAAGCAGGCATTGACATGAAAGAAGGGGACAGACTCTTTATAGGGGGGCTGTTGTGATAGGAAAAGGGAAAATGGCTCCCAACTGACAGAGGGGAAGATTTAGGCTGGATGTGAGAAACTTGTTTACAGTGAGGTTGGTGAGACATTGCACAGGATGGAGGTGGTGGTGCCCATCCCTGCAGACCCCCAGGGTCAGGCTGGAGGGCTGTGAGCACTGATGGAGCTGTAGGTATCCCTATGCACTGCAGGCAGTGGGACCAGATGGCTTTTGGGGGTCCCTCCAACTCAAACCATTCCATGAGAAGGGGGATATTTCTCATGGGATCTCTGAATGAGGGCCCTGCATGAGCTCCCAACCACCACTCCTACATGCAGCCCATCCCATCACCCAGAACCCCACAGCCTGGCATCAACTCCCCCACCCTGCAGGTCCAGGGGTTTCTTTGCTCTGCTGTTGGTGCTCACAGAGCTGGACTTCAGAGGGCAGCACGTGGTGTCCTAGCTGGGGATGGGATGGTTCGGATTAATTTTAAATGTCACTACCAGAGTTGGGTTAGCGCTGCGTGGGGAGGGCTAAGCTGGCTATTTGAAATACTGCTTTCAAGATGGCATTTAAAGGGATCCCAGAGTTAATGAGATTTGGTCTCTTACTTAAAAAAGCAGCCACGCTTTCAGACACCATCAAGCCCAGCCAGAGGAAAGCCCGACCCAAAGAGCACCTCCAGGGAGAAAGGCCCAAATGAAAACGTATCTGTTTAGAACAAATGTCTACCCATATCCCAAGCTCTGCTCAGCTGGGGGCTGACAGCAGTGAGACAGCACTGACGGAGCGCAGAGAGATGTAATTGTGGATGAACCTAACTCAGGATAAATGGGGCAATATAATTATAAAGAAACATTACACGTACTCAGAGCGGTTTTTAAGGAGAAATGAAAGAATCTTGCACAGATGCAGTATGTTTCCTCCGGGCAATGGATGAAGTTTTCCCTATACACCTTGAATTCGTTCTCCATGATTGGTTTCAAGCAGAAAAGGCAAACAAAAAAGATGAAAAATATATCCCTGTCTCCATCTCCCACAGCAAAGGGAGCACAAAGGTAGCAACATTGGTGCAATCCAGAGGGAAGCCTTCCTCCTCCTCCTCGCTGTCTGAAGGTGCCAAGAGCTGCTCCCACCATCCTACATGCTCCACTCTCAGGTGTTTGCTGCCTTCACTGCCACCTCTCCCCGCTCCCACATTTCCCAGGCAAAAATATGTCCATACTCAAACCCTTAACCCCAAGAGAACATAAAAATACTTAAGCTGCCGGAAGCAATACATCTTCCCTTCACGTGATGGCTTCGGCTTTTTTCCACTCCACGATCTGGATGCTGTGTTTATAAAGGCAGAAGACTGTTTACACAGGGTCCAGAAGTTGTTTAGCAAGAGGTCGGAGCTGCCAGCAGGGCTCACTGGATGTTTGCATGGAGACATCTCGCAAACCACCCTCTCCTTTCCCTCCAGCCCTTTGCAGATAGGCAGGATTGAAACAGCTTGGATAGTTGTCTGCACTTTGGTCCATTGGGAAAACTATAGCCTCGCTTCGCTGGATAGAAATAATCAACAAGCATTTTAATGGAGAATTATCCCTTTGTGCTGCTAAGATTTGCTGCGGAGGAATGGCAAATTCGATGGGTCAGAAGCCCAGGGCTGCATTCTGGTGTTTTTCCATAAGGCTGCTCCATGCCTGAGCCACGTCGCCTTCCTGTCCTCGCAATGGGACACGAGCACATCCCTGTGACGGTGATATCTTTCATTCCTTCCTGGCTGAGGATGGTGCCTCAGCACTCTGCTTACACCCAGCGCTCATCCCCATGCCGTTCTCTACTGAGTTGAACCCCCTGAGCCATCCCCATGCTTGTAGGGCGTTTTGGCAAGCTTGAGCTTGAACCTTTCCAAATGCTTCCCAACACTGCATGGAGACAGATGGTTTGGAGCAGTCAGTCCCATCCATCCCACCGTGCTGAGATTTTGGATGTGAGGCCATCCGTCACTCTGGGAGCTTCTCCCACTGAGGCCATTGAGCACGTGGCTCTGGATGACACACTCCATTTATTTACTCCGTGATTTCTCAGGGTGAGAAATCTTCATCACAGAGCCTGTGATGAAGCAGTGCTGGAGTGGTTCTGCGGACAACATGGAACCACAAAGACACCAGAGACTTAACTCACATTGCACCACAGTGCGTGTCCAGCCATTCCCAGTTTGGATTGGTGGCTTCAGAGGGCTTCGCACACCACGGGCACCAAACTCACCAAATCTCAGCACCAGAGGCGGCGATGCTGATCACATTACCTTCCCAAAGGCATCCACTGATTACCAGTGGGGCTCAGGCCGCCTTTTGTTCAGAGGACAGACATCTCCACCACCACTCAGCCTGCAGGGAGGGCACAAGAGGGGCTGAGCTCAGCGGCTGTTTGTCAGAAACAAACTGATGCAAATCCTATTTGCGCAAAGCTGCTTAAGTGCTCTCACTGGGAGAGCAGACTCCTGGCTTGGCGTGGGGCAGGGGTTGGGCAAGCTTGGGGAGAAGGCTTGGGGATGAGCAAGGTTACAGCCCGAAGGTCACGTCCCACAAAGGCTGGGAATTTGCAGCTCTCCGGGATTAAAATAATAATAATTTACAAGGTCTAGGCTCAGTTACCTGTTTTTCAATGGTGCCTGAAAGGAAAATGAGTGCAGATGGGAAGGGTGGGTAATAAATAAATCCCCATAATTTCATCTCCCATTTGGACTGTGTGCACCCATTGACTGTCCGTGTCTCCAGTAAGCTGTGCTGCCATCAGGGGCTTTATCTGGGATGAAAAACTATTTTCAGGGCATTTGAGAGAACAGAAAATTTAGGCTTAAACTCGCAGTTATGAGCAGCAAAATCCATGCTGCACAGCACAACAGCATAGCCTTGGGTCAACTGCAAAATACAAGTTTGACCCTCCTCATTTTAACTTTGTTAGAGCTATTATATATATATGTATATATAACTATATACACACACACACCATTCTGTTTACAGAAGAGCCTGGAACAGCATTTTCAGGCAGTAATAAGACTCCTGGCTTGTGCTGCACCAAGGTCCCAAAGCTCAAGGTGAAGCTGAGATCCAACCTGGACACCTCCTCTGCCCATGAACCAGAACAGATCCATCTCCTGAGCAGGAACGGGTGAAGCTTTTTGTGTTTGCAGCTTAAGTCTCTCAAGCGTGGTGTAAAACTGACCTGAATCCAAAATTTCCTGGCCAGAGTGAGGCTGAAACCACTGTGTGTTTTTTCCAGCATAGAGTGAAAAGTTGCTATTTCAAAAACAGCTATAAATCAAAGTTTAGCTTGCTTGTGCAAGGAAAGCTTTCTGATTTTGGAAACACTGTTTTACTTATTGGCTCTCTGTGACAAAGCAACTCAAAGCAAGTCAGCTGTCACTGACACGATGCCGTGTTTCTCTTTAATAATACATCTCCTTATGCCTTCCTCCCTTGGGAATAAACAACAGCTTGCATCAGGCAAGGCAGCAGCAGCGAAATTCAATTTCATTTCATTGAAATAATCAAATGCTTTGGGGTCACTTCGGTAGAACACAGCCATGCAAGTCAGGCTGACCTGATCCAGAGATACATCCAGGCTGTGCTCCTGGCAGACAACACAGCAGTGCTCAAAGTGGGATTTGCAGAGCCCTCTGAGCACCAGTTTGCTGCACTCCCTCCTGCTGCAGCGAAGCGCCCAGAGGTCTTACAAGACCAAATCCACACGTGGTTATACTTGTGTATTTGCAAAACCACCACATGCTCATCCAGTGCCCTCCATCACTCCAGCACCCGGTGGATGCAGCTCTGATTTCAGCCTTCCCAATGAACCTGCTCTGACCAGCCCTTCCCTTCTCCTTCCCTTCCCCATCAGAGAGTGAGAATTTTTGGTAGGATTGAGGATTTTCCCATTTCCAACCCAATGATGAAGCCGAGAGCCCCATGCCCAATCGCCAGCTCAACACAAGGCCAGTAGCTGCTGATCCATCAGCGTGCCAGTAAAGTCTTTGGCATAAAATATTACGTTCTCAGGAAGGTAAGGAGGGTAGAAGCAGCTTAAAATATTCCTTGGGATGTCTAAATAATGCAGCCCAGACAGAAAACAGGCTTGTTAAAGGAAGATGCCATCACGTGTTCACTATATACCAATGACGTGGGAATTCCAAAGGGAAGGAATGGCAGGGAAGCAGCTCAGGTCATATGGCTCTGGGAAATCCCAAAAGGAGCAGAAAGTGCTCTTCTAAATGCTTTTGTCTTTTTATTTTAATTTTTTGTGTTTGTTGTTGTTGTTGGTGTTCTGTGCTTTTTTAAGCAACACAAATGGGATTAATATTCCTTGAAGAGGTGGAACAAGACAATAAGAGCTGAAGCATGCTGGAGAAGGCAGGAGGAAGAAAAGAAACGACAGGTTTCTCAAGGAAACATCAGACCAGCTGAAACTGACGCTGATGGACAGCCTAACTCCTTGCACATATAAACAGTGAAAGTTTAGGGCTGGGATTTGGTAGACCAAGCTGGGTACACATCTTGCATCCCTTTCCTAGGGGATTTGGGCTCTTTAGCCTCTGAACTTTGCTTCACAGCCATTTTAGAAAGACAAGAGAAGCTGTGCAGATGAGCTGCAAATCAAAACGTAGAGTGCCCAGAAGTCTCAGTAAGGAGACATGAGAGCACAGCTCCACTGAGCACCAGATGGCAGCAGGGCTGACCAAACACAAAGGCCTCTTCCCTACTTAGTCTTCTCAGCCCTAATCTAAAGCCCTTGCATCTTCAGCAAAGAGCTTACTTTCCTCAGTAAGAAGATGAAGTTGTTATATCTTGGAGAGCCGCGAGAAAACTTATTTGGAGGATGAGATGAGACATCCCAAGACCCAACAGTCTCAGGCCTTGCACCAAATATCTCCAGTGCTGCTCCTCTGTCAGTGGGAGCTGATCGATAGGTGGGCTGGGGTAGCCTATGCTGACCAGAAAAGAGGTAAAGCTCTTCAAAGGAATTTCAGGTGACCCTGAGCAGGGCTCAGAGCCCCAGAATAACTATTTTGCCAATGTGTGTTGACATTTGGGGCACAGGTGTGCAAGATATCCTGGTTCCCAAGTTCTAAAACTCATGGGGGAAAGCTTTGGGTTTCTTTGCATCGTGCTGAAAGCTATTAGCAAGGAAAGAGTCCAGAGTTCCACACAAAACCTTCAGAAAATAAATCTGTGCTTGGCCACGTTATGAAAAGGGCACATCAGGCATTGGAACGTCAACCCACAGCCACACCAGGCTTCCCTTTGGTGCTGTGCAGGATCACCCTGGCCATAAATAGAAGGAAAAACCTCATGAAATCATCAGAAAGTTCCACTGCCAGGCACCTTCTGGTCCTCACTATCAAGGCAACAATCATCACAACCAGCCACATCTCCAACGCAAGCACAGGAGCGAGGCCAGCTGCCTGCAGATAAGTGATGAATGGAAGGATGGGTACTAAGGAGGGAGGGAAAGTTACAGGCATGATTCTTAGAAGGCACAAGAAGAAAGAGATCAAATCAAAGCTAAACGCTGCTGCTCTTCCTCTTGTTATAACCTTTGAAATAATCCAGGAGTGCTTTGAACTCCAGCTGCTCCTGCAGAGCTTTGGAAGCGCCTTATTTGGGATTCAAGCTACAGTGCAGAGCAGGGAGCACCAACAGCTTTCACCCACAGCACATGGGGTGCATCAGACCCTGCCTTTCTTCTTGGCCAGCCAGGGGAATTGCATTAATTTTGACACCCCCAAGAAACCCTTCCAACTTATAACAACTCATTTACCCAAAATTGATGCAGAGAGATGCGCAACCGCCATCAAACAACCACAGAGCCTCACACCAACACTGCTCCACGCTGCTTTATCCACCCTGTCCCCAGCAGGGGCTCTTCCTCTCTTCTCAACCATAGGGCAGAGGGCTTTTATCCCCATTTTGGACTCAAAGCATGAGGCAGACTGGAGCAGGAGCACGTGGTGGTCTCCAATAGCCGAGCTCAGGGTCCCCATCAGGCTCACCCTTCCCCAAGCCCATGCCCTTGCCAGAACTGCAGAGCTGATTCCTTTATTACAAAACCCCAACTGCAGAGATACAGCAGTGCTTATTCAGAACTGCCTTCTCTTGATGCATCCCTAGCAAGGCATTTCCCAGCTAGCAACAGCAGCCCTAAATTCTTCATGAACAGCAGTTAGTCTCGCCACGGTTTCCATTGTGTGCCATGAATTTTAATGGAAATACACACAAACTGCCATCCCTCAGCACCAAGCGATCAAGAATGCAAGGTTTGTACAAGGTGAGAGGTCCTACTGTTGGCTTTTCTTTCCTTTTTTCTTTGTTGCTGCCTGTTTATAAACGCAGTCACAGCAAATTGTTGCAGTGGGTGAGTGAGAGCGTGGCTAAGCAGTCTGGGAATCACCTTGGTTGGGCCGTGCATCACAGCAGGGTGTCCTGCACCAGCATTTGTCAAAACTATGACAGACCAAAAGAAAAGATGCAAAAAGCAAGCAAAAAAAAAGAAAAAAAGAAAGCCAAACCAGCGCCACCAGCAGCCCTCACTGTTAGCAATGCTCCTGCATAAGGAAGGCAAAATGCCCCAAACGTACATCCTGAGCCAACCCAAAGACACTGAAGAACTTAAACACTCTTTCTACCATTGCTGGGGGACTTTGGTAGTAAATAAATCAATCTCTTTGCTTTTCCTTTACATCAGCCTCTAGAACAGCCCCGTTCAGACACTGTGCTGGTACCACACAAGCGTGCCTTCCCACAGGCAATGGTGATTCACCCTCTGGTTTCAGCACCTCTGGAAGTATGAGAAATTAAAATTTCCCCAACGTATCCTTGGCATCTCCTCCCAGAAGGTTAAAACAAACTAATAAGCAGAAACAAACACTTTCCTCGCCAGGAGGAGCAGCAATCTATGCACGCACTCAGCACGATCCTAATGGAGAAGCCTGTGTGACGTGATGGACTGACAGTTTAATGGAGATCTTCCCATTTCCAGGAATGGGCTTGTTGAAGGTTGTGTTCACTTCAGCAGCTTTCTGCAACAACAAAACCCTCAGATGCCTGTGGTTGGAAGTGACCTATTTTGGACCGACAGAACAATGAACAAAGCACCCTCTCTCCGGCACAGGGAGCCCCACGGAGGAGTGTTTCGCAAAACCTTTTGGCAACAAGGGACCCTCTGGTTTTGCAATCCTTGTTGCACTTCTGGGCAAAGCTGTGCGTCACATGAAATCCTGCTGGGAGAAGTTGGAAGCAGCCAGCATCACCAGGAAGCCCTCAAACAGACAGACCCCACCAGCAGGATGCTGAGCTCCTCACAGGCTGTCCCAGCACGGACTGGATATTAGGAATGCACTGGCACAGCTGCCCAGGGAGGCAGTGGGATTTCCAGCTCACTGGAGGTGTTAAGAACTGTGGGGATGTGGCACTGAGGGATGGTGGGGTGGGCTGGGGTTGGGGATCTGAGATCTCTCTTCCAGCCTAAATGATTCTATGATGCAGCAGCTCTCAGGGACATCGCAGTTCCAGGGAATCACCTGCAAGCTGCTCTCAGGAAACCTGACCAGAAACAGCAGACATGTTGTGCTCCCTCTAGATTCACATCAAGAACAAAGGCTGATGCTCCCTGCATGTCAAAGACCACTCAGCTCTAACCCAGCACAATTCAGAGGTTCCTGTAGGCAGCCAGATCAGCACAGCACCAGCTGGGACCTGGGGCTTGCAGAAGTTCAGAGGAGAACCCAGTCATGGGAGAAGCCCCCTGTGTACAGAACTCTGTCTCCTAGGAGCTCCACCACATCCTCTCCAACTCACGCCGTGGAAATCCAGATTTTGTTATCGGGCCACAATGAGTTTAAGCTCAAATGTAGCTCTGTCTCCTGCTACAATGCCACCAATGAGTAGAGGAGAAATCCTGATGCTGCAGTATCTGGCACACGGACTCAAGGTTGTATTATTCACTGTTCATACTCAGCCACTTAATTTTCAGCAGATCTGCTCAGATCCCAATTATTCAGCAACAGGGAAAAGCTTCTTTAAGTATTTTGACTTTCTCAGGGCAGCTGTGCCTGCACTGACATGGTGTGCTCCCCCAGCAAGGAGGGGCAGTGGACCTGAGCAGTGCTGGGCTTCAAACAGCTCCAAACACTGGGGACTCCTTGAAGTCACTGCGCTCAAACGCAGCAGTTTTCTGTCTGCTCTAATCAACAGCAGGGTCCCTGCTGGCCTCCAGCTGCACTCAGGATTGGAGATGATGATGGCCACTTCTCGTGCCAGGGCTTTGCACTGCGGTCACTTGTTTGCTCCAGGCATTCACAATCATATCTGGGTGGGCAGAGCTTTTCTGCTGCAAAACTGCTTCAAACAGATCCCATCTGTGTCCCTTCAGAAGAAGCCAACGAGACATTAACCACAGCAGACAGCTCCATACCTTGTATGAGCACACGGCCACGACGGGCACTGCTGGGACATCTCCAGTGATGAAAGCTTCCTGTGTTCCTACAAACCACTTTGTTCACGCACAATAAAACAGCATAAATAATTCCACGCCGGCTGTGCTCCCAAAGCACTGCACGGTGTGCCAGGGTTTGCCTCACTTGCTTTGCTGTCCTGCTAACAGCCAGCGGGAGATGCATGTGCGTGTTCAAGCAAGATGCAAAGCAGGGGGAGAAAGGAGATTTCCCTGATCCACTACAGCCGAGAAAACACAGAGATCTGACTTTACGTCTAACAGGAGATGAGGAAAAACTCAAATCCTCAAACAAAGAAATTAAATTAGGTACCTAATTCCTGTTGCCTTCAGGGCAGATAGGCACAGGAGCCAGATCTTGGTCAAGAGGCATTAACTTCTTGCTGCTAGCAAACGATTGAGTCATCTGCGTGGAAACAGCACCTCCCTCCCCCTCTATCAGTTCTGAACGTGGTTGACCCCACGCTCGTTAGCCAGCACCAACTCCAGGGATGCATTTGGGGTCAGGAAGGCTCTGTGTGAAACTAGAACACGCAGACATCCAGGGGGAAAGGTGGGATCACCCGAGTTTCCCCAGAACCCTGGGAACAGCCGCAAATATCGCTTCTCGACTCGAGCACAGCCCCGCACAGCGCCTCGCTTCGTCCCTCCCCCGGGTCGCCCCGCAGCCCCGAGGCTCCACGCCGGGCTCTGCCGCCCCCTGGCGGCGCCGAGCGGGCGGTGCAGGGCCGGAGCTCACCGCGCCCCCGCGGGAGGCTCGCAGTTCGTCCCGCGGCCCTGCGAGCTCCAAAAAAGCTCCTTGCAGAAACTACGGACATCTGAATTAAACTCATTTCTCCCCGTTGCTAGGTTTTTGTCCGCTGAGCCCGGTCTCGCTAGGGATCGCCTCGCAAAGCATCCCCGCCAAGTTGCTCCCTCCC
>JAOWBP010004513.1:496247-514100 GCA_028571105.1 Tragopan temminckii | reverse complement strand
CTCCCTCCCCAAGGCTTAACCAACACAAGCAAGCTTTCAGGCTCAAAGATAAGCGCTCAGCCAGTCCCGGCTGCTTTAAGCCGAGCTCTCAGCCTGCAGAAGCCGCCTCCCGAAGCGCTTTTGGGATCCAGCTTTGCCACCCCATACAGACATCCAAACGAGGACCTGCCCACTGCCCAGCACACCACAACCACCGCTTATCGAGACTTACCTGGGAGGAACCCAGCAGCTCCAGCTCCTTTCCCAAGCACTTCTCCCACTACACTCACACCAACTTACTGCCTAAACTGCCTCTCCCCCTATTAAAACCTCAGGTGCCCGCAGCGCAATCATCACCTCCCCCCGGGCAGCTGAGCTGCAATCAGAGGCGATCAGCAGCTCCTGTGGCACACAGATGATACAACCCTTCCTCCTGGGTCCGGTCAGCAACTCGGCCTCAGCTGCTCAGCAAAAGGCAACAGAAGAAACCAGAATTCAGCTCCAGGATAAAAATCCTCCCGTTGGTGTTGAGCCACTGGGAGTGCTGCTGGATGAGCTCCAAGTGGCCGCATCCCTGTCTATAGGTTGCAAAATTACTCTCCTTACCCACTTAGGCCAGCTAGGCAGTAATTTTGTTTATACGGGGCTCTGGGGTCAATAGGGAAAAAGAATCTCATGGGTTTATCAACATTTTGCACTCTATCACCTTGCCTGAGCTGCTTTAAGGCTCTCTCCCTCTTCTCCAGATGTGGTTGCAGGGTAGGATCAGACTGAGCATCTCCATGGTGTGGTTTGTGCAGAGCATAGAAAGGACACTGCCAGCCTCCTCACTGCAAAGCCCCTTTTGTTCTACGTTGGAGGTCAGAAGATCTTTGCCAATCAATGCAGTGTATTGGGAAATACCTTCGTAATGTCTACAAAAGGTCCATGGATTTGACACCTTACATTGCTACTTGTCTCATTGAGGTGCACAAATCACAGTGCAAGGAGCAAATGATAGAGATAATGTAAGGAAGTCTATGCTCAGGTCCTCAAGTTTTAAAGGACATCTTTAAAGGATGAATGGGGAATATTGATTCTGTTGGGAAACCCTGCAGGTTAGGAAATCTCCACCAAGGTCACAGCACCTCAAAAGCCCTTAATAAAGGAGAAAACTGAGACACAGAAACACAAAGCAAGTTGCCCAAGTCACCTAGCAAGGCAGAGCAGGGAATCAAGAGTGCTGATGAGCAGGAACACTGCCTGTATCAGTGCTGAACAAAGATCCAAATCCAGCAACTCTGCACCCTGGTTCTTAGCATTTCTGCCATTTATTTAGCTGAACATTTTTTCAACACAGCACTAACGGGCACCTCCAGGTCAGTGCCCCACATCTGAGCGGTTGGCAAAGGCTCACAGAAAGACTGCTCAAGTGAGCAGGGGCCACAAAGAAACCTTTGTCCACACAAATCCTCAGGGATCTTCCAGGAGGATGTTGGCAAGCTCAAATATCAAGTTTTGAAGTCACTGAGCTAAATGGTTAAAGGCAGACAGACCCAAAAGGGTTTAACACATCTGTGTGGCTTTCTGCTTCTTGCTACAGATCTCTCCCTCTACCAGGCAGTTCATCACTAGCAGCATTTTGATTAAGGCTGGATGGCAGAGAAAAACTTGCAATCTACATTTCAGCAGCTGCCAGCATACTTATTCACGTTAACTCCTGAGCACAATGTTTCCTTGAAACCCTCTCCTTCAAAAAGGCAGTGACAGAAAGCTGCTTGCAGGACGAAGGCGCTGCTTCAAGACAGATGCTGCTCCTCATTTTCAGCAATACTTCCACATAATACCAAAATATTTGGCACAAAACATCCGATTAAAGAACTGCCATCGCTGCTGGCAGATGGTGCTTCTCAGCCCAATCTGCAGCCGCCTGCTAACGTTGGATGTAATCTGATTGCAAACACTGTGCACGCATTTTTTCCAGCTGAATAACCTTTACATAATTTTTCATTTTAGTTTGTTAACCAGCATCGCTGTTACGAAGTAAACAGCCCGATTACAGTGTTATCAAATGAATCCCTTCTGCTCACCCCACCCTTCCAGCTTTGGGAAATGTCCTGTTGCACATGAGCCCAGCAGCCAGGTTTTCTCCCATTGCACTGCCCGCATAAAACATCCCTCGGGCTGCTCCTGCTATGAGGAGCCAGGAGAGGGCCCTGAAAGAACTCAGCTTAATGCTTTGGCACTATATAATAGCAAGACTTTCCCTACGTAAGAGGTTTGTCAAGTATCCCCGACAGCCTTTGCCCTAGAAAAAAGACAAAGGATTAAATCATAGAACGGTTGGAGTTGGAAGGGACCCCCAAAGGCCACCTGGTCCCACTGCCTGCAGTGCACAGGGACACCCACAGCTCCATCAGCGCTCACAGCCCAGTCAGCCTGACCTTGGCTGTCTTCATTTATTGCTTTCCCCAATGGGGATTCACAGCTGATCCTCCTCGCAAGTTTACTCACACGTAATGCTACGCAGTAGTAGCTCTAGAAAAAGGATTTTCTTCAAGAAAGTTATGCGTCTACAGAGCTTGCTGAACATATGTGTGCATTTCCCAATCAGAGGCTGTGTGAGTTATGAAGGAGGGTTTGTTTAACAGGAAACAAGCACAGACATGTGCTAGTGTCTCTCTTCCTCACCGCTGACAGACTGAGTGCAGCAGAGGCCAAGAAGATTGCTTTGCTAACTCATAGTGATGGATGAACTCAGAGACCATGCTGGCACAGGGCATTCATGCTAACTCTGGACAGATATTTCAGAACTAGCCAGACTTCCTACAGCTAGACCAAAGGGATTTGTCACAGCTATTCTCCTAAATACACTTTTTCCCTCCCTTATTAATTCTCAGTTTCTCTCCCCAGCAAAAACAACAGCTTTACAGTTTTGCTTTTAAACAGTGCTCCCATTTGTCAGAGAATTTGAATAGGCCCCATCTGGAAACACCCAGAGTCAGAACACTGCGTGAATGCTTTGAACCACATCCTCCAGAGAAGCAATACAGGCTGGCCTTGTGTCTGTCAAACACACGGTGCCCAGCTTTTAACAAGCTTTGAAGGACGACCCCAAGTCCTTCTTTCCTACTCTCCAGCACTGAAAACAAACAGGTGCAGCTTGTTCCACCTGCACAGTAACTGGAGCTGGAATTTAACAAGTTCTATTATCTTGATTTCAACAGCCATCCATAGATGCCCTTTAATGATCCCAAGCCACCTGCAGGCACTGAGGAATGCTCAGGAACTGGTTTGGGTTCAGCTGGGTAACACAGCACCTGCAGCAAGGAGGCTGGGAAGGAGGGCCTGATAACCACCAAGGCCAGCAGGAAGCTGAGAACAGAGCAAACAAGGGTTCATTTCTGTCTTACATTCCTTTCAGAGGACCTTACTGCAGAGAGAAATCAACACACTGAGTGTTTTGCTGCTAAACCTAAAGAACATTGACAACATGAAGGACAAACAACATTTGCTCCACCTACGTATTCAGCACAGAGACCTGTACTGTATCAATAAAGCAAGCTTTATGTACCTGCAACTGATGAGCAGAGCCCCAAAAAAGCAACAGCAGAGATAAGTAAGTCATAAATTCTCCATTACAGCAACTATAAAGCATTATATTCCCTGCCCCACGATACATAAAAAACTCTTCATCAATTCTACATGCACTGTAAGTACAACAACGTTTGAAATTCCAACCTATTACAAACTTCACTACCAATTTCTTCCAAGAGTCGATGTAATGTAAATGGTTTCTGAAACCTCCATAGCAACTGGTGAGGAGAAATAAAGACAACAGAGTAAACTTCATTGTTTTTATTCTGCAAAGCAATATGC
Source organism: Tragopan temminckii (assembly GCA_028571105.1). NCBI lineage: Eukaryota > Metazoa > Chordata > Aves > Galliformes > Phasianidae > Tragopan > Tragopan temminckii. Next base: position 510,263 of record JAOWBP010004513.1, on the reverse strand, counting down.
ACATCATACAAACACAAAATTAATCTAGGAGAGAAATGTCATTTCCAAATCAGCTATGAACTGTCATGCAACAAGACAAGTGAAATGTAAGAACAAAACAAAAAAGCCATCTTAACCCTACAACCACCTGCAGAGGGTTGAAAACCAAGGCTCAGATTTTCTATGTAATGCCAAAGAAAAACGCAAAAGAAAATGGCAGCTTTCTAAGAACAAGAAAACACATACAAATAGAATCAAAACTGATTCAAGTCATAGTTCAAAAGAAAAAGAAAACAAACAAAAAAAAAAGGAAAGATCAATATGATCTGAACTCTAATATTAAGTTTTTATTTTTCTGTTTGGCTGCATTTAACTTGTTTTACATCGTGCCTAGGAACAATCTGATATTCCTCAGGATTGCAGCAACCCAGCCTGATGGACACCTTCCTCCCTGCTGCAAAAATGGGGCAAAGGGAAAACTAAGGCTAAAAACACAGCTCTTTAACATTTTCCCTTTTGCTTCCATTGGTCACAATCTCAAGTATTTCTCTGTATTTCCATACAGTGGGTGACGAACCACAAAGCAGGCTCCTCTCACTACCAAGTAGCAAAACCAGATTAAAATATATATATATACATACGTATGTTTTTCCCCAACAGACCAATTTGTAAATGGGACATCTGGAAGTGGATTTTTAGTTTGCTGGAAGTAGGTGGGTTTGCTTTTTTACAGGAGTCACTATCAGTGTTCCCTAGCTATTTCTAGAACCTGCAGCACCACCCCAATCATCTTCCTCTTCCTGCCTTTGGTCCCCACATCAAGCAACCCTCTCAGGCAACTCTCACAGTCAGCACTAAAGCAGAAGGTGGTTTGCATGGATCAGGAACAGCTCAGACAATTTCCATGAGAATCTGTTTTACCTTGCTGACCCATTTCAGTGAAGCAATATTAGCCCATAGCAGCATCAGGAGAAAACTGGAAGCTTCGTTTTATCCCTAGACTTCAAACTGGGCCATCTCTTGAGCTTTGCTTTAACATCACTGGAGAAAAAAATATAGTAGTTATCACTGCTTAAGTAACTGAATTCTGGAATGGAAACGTTCTAATCAAAAAGTGTGACCTTTGACTGCTCTTCAGAGCATTTGAAGCAAACTTACTGAATGCTAAAGTCCTATATATAGGCCCACAGACCAGCAGGGTACCATTCACAACAGTGTCTATTGGTAATAAACTAAGAATCTTATGCCAGCACAATGGAGACTGTAAGATTTTTGACTTGAGTCGTCTTGTTTTGTGTAGTTTAGAGTGAAATTTACCAAAGGAAGAGAGAGAGAAAAAAGCCCGTAAGTGTATTTTTGCAGACCTACACTACAAAGAGAAGATGAAAGGTCAATTAAGGCAACCAGTGAGATTTTAAAAGCAGTGGTGGAAATGTCTGCAGGAAAACCACAACTCCTGAAAATTAATGAGGTTACTGAATAACACGAGGGAAATAAACAGCAAAAGCCAGAATGGAAAAGAGAATACACATAATAAAGCTCCTCTGATTGCAGAATGGACACAGAGAACAGTATGAGTTTTACTGTGTGGTTTCTTTGACCTTGATCACGACAGCCCTAGTTCCCTCCTTGTCATCTTCCCCTGAGTGGACAGCATTAAATGGAGATTGGCCTAAGCTAATAAAAGTGTCATTTTCCGCTGCCCTTCAGAGATGGATGGAGAGCCCCAGAGTGAGGCTTTGTAACAGAGGACAGGATTTCTTTTCCTTTCATTATTTGCACTTGCCTGAGGCTGTGCAGAGACCCGACAGACAGCACAATGCATCTTTTTACCAAGTGTCACTTTCTAGAAAGAAGGCTGACAGAGAGCTGCTCTGCAGCACAGATGCACGTTCTGGGTTTGAGGGCTGCGGATGGGAGGCCAAGCAGAAAGCTTCCCAGGCAGTCTCAGTGCTGACTGACCCTCTGGCATTCAGCAGGCCAAATGGAAAAAAAAAATAACAAGAATCAAACTTAGTTTTCAATATAAGAAAGATTTTAAAATGGGACTTCACTTCTTAAGTTTTTACTATGAATAAAAGCACAAGTTTGTCCTAAATACAGCACTATTAAAATGTGTATATGTATTTCTTTTTTCCCCCAAAAATAAACCTAAAACTGTTGATATCTTTTCTCGCAAGCAAGGAGCAAATGGAAGAAGGTATCAGGCCACACAAACACACATTTAACTCATGTAGTAGATTGGTGGCTCTGGAAATGCAGTATTATATCAAAGGTGCATACCGTTTCAAACACACTGTACATATCAGTGGGCAAATAACAAAGATTCGTTGGTTTGAGACATTTGCAAAGGCATCTTAACCTGCCCAGATGCAGCTAGACAAAAATATCTTGCTCTGACTATATGTAGCCATATCACTAAACATATCTACACCAACATTCAGCTATGTCCACAGGTAAAGACTGAACGCTTCTGGCCGCACTACAATGCGGAACAAGTGCATCATCTATTCTGAATACACCTTTATAAATATGTACAAATCAATTACAGGCACTTGAAATGTCTTTGGTTGGAATAAACCAACATTGCAAGATAATGTATTCACAGAGTGTTAAGACCCATTCTGGGTTCAGCAGGCAATGATTACGGTTCTCAGTCATTCTCAGTAAGATGAGAGGATGGATTATGCTTCTGACAAAGCAACCTGAACAAAAGAAAAAGAAAACATTTCGTTAAAGTCAAATTCTTAATCTGGTAACAGTGATATTTCTTATCTCCACACAGCTGGCATATCTGTCCTCCAGCTTTTCAAAGAACCTTGAAAGTCTAACTCGGAAAGGATCAAAGTCTGAAAATGTTTTGTGCTTCACATAATCTGTTTAAAAACAATACAGAACCAAACTGCTTATACTATAAAACAACATTAAGATCAAAAGGAGCCAGCATTCACTTCCTACTTTACAATAAACATATTCATATTTAATCCTGCAAGCAACGTGCAGCTCCAATGCAGTACTGAATGACGACTGTTTCAGTACCTTTGTGATTGCTTTAATTCTGATTAGCAGCCACTAGAATTATGCAGTATATTTTATTCAAGGCTTTCAGTCAGTTGTGAAAAATAAACCCATTCAGTGCTATCTATTCAATGCTACATACAAAATAATGAGAATAACATCAGAAGTGGGGTGGCAGTCGTATTATGGCACTGACTGAACTACACTAATCCATCTCTGCAGGAGAGAAATCTACCTGAGGATGTACACAGCACACATCTGTATTTTGCAGCGCCCTTCCTTACTGCCCACGATGAAAAACTCCTGTCTCTTTGAAAAGGAATTAAATCTACATTTCAAGAGATAAGAACAACCAGTCTGCAGTACATACAAAAGGAGGCTTTATGTTATCACAGTCAGTACTTTGTTATTACACAAACTCACCTTTTCAGAGCAGAACTCTGTATTGCTTTGTCTCAGTTTGCTTGGTCTGCCTTTAATAACTGCATAGCAGAACATTGTAATCACCATCACAAAAAGAAAGTAACTGGTATGCATGAGATGTAGGTTTATTAGAGAGCGATCATCCTGCATAGGGAATTAAAACCATTCACTGACAATGCACCAGTAGCTGACAATTTCTATTAAAGCAATAATTACCAAATCAGCACAGAAATTACTTCATGAATCAGCTTTCTCCCCTATACAAGGCTGGCATTGTAATGAAACTGATTGTGGCACATAAAGAGCCAAAAATGCTCCTCATGTTAAAAATCTGTCCTAGAGATCTCTTCCCATATACCAGCAGTGCTTTTTGCCAAATGACTTCAAAACATAAAAGCCACTTATTACAAGTTGTAAGGGCCATGGAGATAACACAAAGAGCATCACACCCACCACAGGTAAAGCACACCTAACTCTGTCTCAGCCCCTGCACTACACAGTAAGCCATCACTACATCTGACTACTTTAGGACATGAACAGAATGGTATTCACTTAAACTACAGCTAAGCATTTCCTCAAAAAAGATAGAAAAATGTTGTGGCACTTACATCTGGAACTATAACAGTTAGTTTGGGATTTAAAGCATGATACACTTTTCCAATTGCTCCTTTGTAACACCAGAAGGGGTTATAATCCTGTGCATACTTGGTATTAGAGTCCCTTGCTGTGGTAAAGATCTTGTACCAAAGCGTAGCATTGCTGTATGTTTCAGGAACACAATGTGGTGGCTGACTGCAGAAAAAACAGAAATAATTAGCACGCTAATTGCCATTCTCTACATTCAATAAGGCTGAGTTACAAGACAGAGTCATGCTTAAGTCTTTGCAGCTGCATAAAACACAGTTTTATTCTGGATCTCCAAAACAACAACAAAAAAGATTAGCCAAAAGAGCATATAACACCATATGATTACTATCCTAACATTAGAATTTAACTGCATGTTGTGCCAGTAAGCCAACACCCCACAGCTTAATTAGAAAAACAGTGGCTTTCATATGGCTTTGTACAGTCAAGAGAACCTGTCTGATGGTCTTCCTGAGTACACTGCACAGTGTCAGGGGTTCAGAGGAGACAAAGGGAAATGATTCTGATGAAAGGGCTGTGCTTAGTGGGCTTGGCAGCAAAGCAACATTCAGCTTCTGCTGATCTCTCAGCAGGGAAGAGGATAAGAACCTCCGAGTCAAGCCTTAGCTCTCACACCGGGCAGTGAAACTGCATTATAGGATATCTTAAATTTCACTGATTCTGTTGTTCCTACTGAAGTTTAAATCACAGGTTGCATGCTGAAAGGCAGGTATGCCTGGAGTCAAAACACTCTCTGAAAAATCTAGTGTTGCAGAAAGACAGCAAAACCCTCCAGACTCGAGACAGGGTTCTTTCAATGGGGGAAGGAAAGCAGGCACACCGTTTGCACAGTCACAACATCGTCCATCAGGATGTGCCAGCCTCAGAGAAGCTGCCGAGAGGTTAATCTCCCCGCAACCAGTCTATGAAAGTGTTTAAAATCCACTTACACTGTGACAGGGAATACATTGCTGGCTGCTGTCACAGTCATGCAGGTTGTGAATACAACCTGCTCACAGTGACCATGAAGAACACAGTCGTCTGAATTCCAGGCAGCCGGCAGTGTGAACGTAACGTTTATCTCCTCATGGGATTCTCTGCCTTTGAGAAAAGAGAGGAGAGGAAGAAAGCTGGTTTTCAATCACAAAAGTATCTGAACAACAACCACTAGGATAAGGACAGCGTGCAACTGATTAAGAAGGCAACCTTAGCCTGAGTCTATACCTTTGAAGTCACCCGGCATCTCTACTAACAATGCAAAGAGAAAGCAAAGAGAATGTTTAAAACCGAATAAACAAAATGGAACAAAGCCCCTGCAAACAAAGAAACTGCAAAGCAAACCAACAAAACCAACCCGGGAACAGCAACAAAAGCCAACAGCTGCTGGCCTATCTAATCTCTCCTGCCCCCAAAAGAAGTAAGGGCATCAGGCTCCTCTCAGAAATGAAAACCTCAACACTTCTAAGTGAATTCATACACGTTCAGAGAACTGTATTAGAAAGTAAACTAACATATTGTCTTTCTCCTGCTTAAGACTTTGTTGAACATTCGCTTTTTCAGAAGTTCACATTTCTGAAAAGGTGCTAACATGTACTGAACTGCAGATTGAGCACTGTACTCCACGTGGACATATTCATCTTCACATGGAAAACAGATCCAGGCTACTTGAAATGGAACTTGCATCCGATAGCTCATAAAGCAGTAACAAAATAATATACAATACAAGAACACAGATTTACTGCTGTGGCTACTGTTTCTTTCCAGATCTCTGGGGCTGAAGACACCTTCTGACATGATTATGAAATGCAACCTTGCTAAAAGCTTATATTCACTGAGGTTCTATTATTAACAGTGTTATCTCCTGACAAAACTGTCAGAGCAGCCACATAAAGGTCTTCACACCACAGAAATTTTAAGCATTTGTTGCTGTCTGCAATATTAAAATGCTATATATACTTTAGATATTAAATCTGTATTTCTTAGAAGATAGATCGCTGAAGCACACACCATTAATGCCTTTGAAATGTGACAAACATTTGAAGTTGTATCAAGACACAACTCTCCAAAGGGTCACTTGTTGAAGGTTTTGTTGCTTTCAATTTTTTGGCTTAAAAATAGCCTTCCATTGTCATTAAGTTTGTCGCTTCACACTGCAAAGCCTCATACTGGTAAATCTGAAGACTCTTTTCCATTCTGAATACAGGAAAAAGTTTCTCTAGCAAAGAAAAGGGCTCCGCATAGGACTGCACTCACAACATATCTGGTAACATATATTTTTGAAGCTAAAGAGACATTTTCAAAGCTAAAGCTGATGGTTGGACTGAGTGATCAATGGTTGGCCTAGATGATTTTAGTCTTTTCAACCTTAACGATTGTTATTCATGACACTGGAGAGTTTAGGGTATCGTTCAAACTTACAAAAGCCAAGTCTTGCATACCTGAGAGTCCAATCTGGTGTCCAAAAATGGTAGAACTTAGATGTGTAATGTTGCGGGAATATCCACCAAATGGTCTGAGTGGGTCCAGTGTCAAAGTGATTGTAACAGAGATGTTGATGGGACCAGAGTCCTCAAGAGTCTGTGGGGACTGCGTGGAAGATCTCGCCTGCCCGCTGGTGACTGTACTTTCTGGAGTTGTGGTGTCATTGATGAGATGCTTCAGGGTTTCATTCTCAGATATACAGAAGTCCAAATCATTAAATCTCAGGAGGAAAGTATTCCAGTCCTTAAAACAAACGCAAAGATTTAGCACAGATCAGCAAGCTAACCACAGGCTGCCCCTCCTGCAGCAGCACAGACCTTGCTATGTACCATCTAGCTGCAGTTTCAAGCCACCCAGTGTGAGTTACACAGCTCAGGAAGTGAGCACAAACACCTCCATGGCCATCTCAACAACAGGCAAATAGTTTATGAGCGTTTGGTGTTTAGTCCCAACCACTGCCTGACTGCTGCTTGGCTCAAGCAGCAGGAACATCCTCCTTTAAACTCCAGAAAGAATGTACTGGCTCGGTCCATTCTCACCAAGCTCAAAGTATGAGCACTTTCCAACAAGGCTTTCCTCATTATGGAACAGCAGTGCTAGATAAGATCAGAAGTTTTACAAACAAGCTAGCTGACACAAGGGATTAAGGAAAAGAATGGCTCCTGGTTACTCTAAGGAAGATCCACGTCAGATGGTTCGGCCTCACCCAGAAACTAAAATAAACTATTCAAACATTCACACCAATGTCACCTTCCTATTAAAATTAGCAGGGAGTATATCAAAGACAATATCCCATAAGACCGTGTACTTCCATAAAAGGGCTCCTGAGGGGGGAAAATAGAATTCATTAGCGTGGGGATGTTTTACAAATCAGTACTTGTACCATACCTCTGTCATTTCTGGTGACTTGATCTCCTTGATCTTAAAGAAATAACCCAGTGTCAGAAAAGCTATTGCCATAGCGCTTACGCTGATCATAAAGACCACGAGCGGAGGCCGGCTGCTGATGTAAACCTTCAGGTTCTCCAACAGGTTTATGTTGAACATTATTCTGATTGTTCACCTGAAAAAGAAAGAACATCACAACAGTGATTGGGCTGTGCGCTACGTGGTGGGGTGGTCGAATAGGAAAGAAGTCTGGCAATAAAAACATCAAATTGTATACTAAAAATGAGATGAAATGATATAACTCTACTACTGGTCACTGAACACAGACTGGCATGTCTCACATAAAACAAAACACGTTCACATGAATCAAAATATATTCAACCTCACATTCTTTGCTCCCTGGGAACAGATTTTAAGAAACAAGGACAACTTTTAGCATAGATATTGGTGATGAGCAATGAAACCAGCCACCTCCCCACTTACCCATGCAGAATATACTGTGACTCTTTAATCCCAGTAATATTCAGACTCCTCAAATGCAGGTCGTAATGCAGCCCACAAATCAAACTCCACACATCTCTGCTTCAACTGCTCTTCAAGTCTGAGCTGAAGCCTTAAAACACCTCTCTTCCCCCCCGTCCCTAAAAGACAGGACCTTCAAAATGGGATTGAGAAGCAGCCCAGGGGTATTTTAGGCTTCTGCATCAGAAATCCTACTGTCAGAAACACCCAACAACAGCACTGGTGGGGAGAAGAGCACAGCTCTTTGATTCACACAGCTAGGGAACTTCTGCTAGAGTCTGTGAAGAAGGAGAGGACTCCAAATATGCTGAGGAAACGTACCGAATCATTACTTTTGTCCAAAATGCAATATTTTGTCTGATTCACCTCCTGGATTATTATTTTTTTTTTTCCATTTGCAGAGTTTGTTTTGTAGGCTTTGTTAAATCTGTGTCAGCTCTCCTACATCCCCGCACAAGAAGCAAAAGTTCAAGCATTGGAGGCAGCCCTGCAGCCACCAAGAGCTGCAAGAAGGAAGGGTGAAGCAAACCTCTTACTGTTGTCTGACAGCATGGGTTACAAAGGCTCTAACCCCAATTAAATCATAAGGAAGGTGGCTATTCCTATAGTTACAGACCGCCTGCCCCAAAAACTCCCAGGAAAAGACAAGCTTTGAGACCAGTGTCTGAAGAATTCAGTACTGAAGTGGTTAATGTTTGAGCACTCACACAGATCTGATAACCTTTAATTAAGCTGGAGACTGCTGCCTGCAGGTCTGTATGGTTCTCATTGACTCTTATCAGAAGCACATGTCACTTCCAGCCCAGCTGGACCCTAACCAGTGGAAGGATGCAGGGGGACAGGTTTGGAGGAGGGAGAGTGAGATCTGTGCTCTGACACAGGGAGCCAGAAGAAAGCAAGAACAGGAAAAGGACAAGTTTCCAAAGTTTCTTCAGATCCCACCACGTACAACAACTGCAACTTTCTTCTGTTTATTTCTGACAGCAGAAACATCGACTAAACCTGCACCGTGGCTCCAGAGAAGAGATCATGAGGTGTGTGAGGCAGCCCTGAGCTGCAGCGGTAACACAGCACAGAGCCTTCCCCGTCTGCTCCCCACACACTGCAGAGAACCCTGCTGAAAGAGGGAATCAGGGCTCATCGCGCAGCACAAACTCACAACCTGGGTTCATTTTTCACGCCATCGACTGATTTTCGGCCCTTCTGCAAAGCCCAGGAAAGCTGGGAGCAAAACGGAGGGGATGCTGCAAGCACCTCATCGCACAAACAGCGTGTCCTGCATGGTGCAGAGAAAGCAGAGAGAAGGGAAAGAAGGAAAGGTGAGAGCTGATGACAAGCACGCGCCTTACCAGGACTGCTGTCCTCATCCAGGAGCAGCAGTAGCTCCACCAGAGAAGCCTTGGAGGTGGCAGAGAGGGGCAGGGAGTGCTGTCACTGGGAGGATCCATGCTGGGCTGCTCAGCACGTCCTGCCTCCCATCCTCCTGCTGGCAGCCCATCTCCTACACCAGCCCTCGTTAAACCCCCCCAGCACCCCATCTAAAAGCACAGTGGGATGGAAATAGATCAGACAAACCAAAAGCAGGCTTATATTCAGTGTTCCCTCCTGGATTTCCTTGGGAAAATAACACCACAGATGCAGGCTTTATTACAGCCGTTTATCAAAGCTGAACGTCACTCAGAGCACACACAGGCTGTGATCCCCTTTTAGAGGGGCTTCCAACTGTTCCATTAGGGTTCTTGTTTTACCAGAGGGTCTAAACTCGGCCATAAAAGCCAATGTGCTGAAAAGCACGCACACAAAAATATTGGGGCTAATATTTTTATGTAACAGATCACCAGCTTTACAGTGCCGGGTGCCTAATGTGCTTCCACAAGTCAGCAGCTTTGCAAGCAATTAGAAAAAGCTGTAAGCTGAACTGTAATGTGCCTTTGGAGAGAAAAGGGAACAACTGTGGATTTTAATACCCGAGCTGCCACGAAAACAGCAATTGGACACAGCTCGTGCAAAGCAGAATTATGAGCAGCATCGCCACTCTGCTGCCCCAAGAAACAATTTTTAGGAAAATAATGTTTGAACAGCATTAATTACCAATGAATTTGTGCAAGAGATCAGGACAGAGAAGCCAAAATGTGTACTCCCACACAGCTCTGGGTTTGGGTAATGGTCCATACACTGATGCTGTTCCCTTCTGCTGAGCCTGGTTAGGAACGCAGAGCGGCTGCACCTCTCCTCGGAGCTCACAGCTTCCCCTGTGTAAATGAATAACCTGAAGGATGCCATTGAAACTTCCATTTCTCTTTCACACAGTTAAGAAAAGAAACGGAATGCTATTACCTCCTGGCAGGTCAGGCAAACAAGATCACATTTCACTTTTAGCTGAATGAATAAGTAATTGAGAGAGAGGCCTGAAGCGCTGCTGCCGGCTGCTCTCCCTCTGGTTCTGCAGTTTAGGGCACTTTTCCACCAGGATAGCTCAGGGGTTAACGCAGCAAACTCAGGAAAGCAGCACAAGCAATCGCTCCTGGTTCGTATTTAAAAGGATATGGAGGAAAGGTGATGGCTGTATAGAGCCATGAGTTTTTCCAAGAGTAAATTACAAATAAGGGAAATCTTGATGTCTATCGCAAAGACCAAAAAGTGAATGAAGTAAATCACAGCAGAAGGGTAAAAATTCACTTTTTGGGGTTCATATCAAAGGAGGACAACTCATAACAACAACAGAAACTCATGTTGTATTAATACAGGTATTAGGACTAAAACTGCCACTGCCAAAAGAAAAAAACAAAAGATGAATTTCGAAGTGATGAAAGTAAACATATGACATAACTTTTTCACATCTCTTGCCATAATGTTGCCTAACATCTTTTGTACAGGCAGCTTTGAATCAACTCATTTCCTTCAAGATATTTCTCCTTCCACGTGTTCTATCTCTGCCCATCTCTCTGCACTTAAAAGCACATCACCCCCACTCTGCAGTTCATTTTTATGACCAATTATGTTCTCCACGATTTACCACTACCAGCACCACTCTGGGCATTGGAGATGGGTCACTTCAGGGTTAACCACCCTGATCCAAAGTGATGTTCTGTGCCAGAAAAACCCTCCAGCACAAATCAGCTGAGCTGTGACTGCCCATGAGCGACACACAAACAAAGACACAGTGCTGATCTCACACCAGAGCACTTCTCGTTTCAGAAGAGTAAACAGCAGCGGGCACCAAAATTATCTTGGATTGAATTTGGCTTCCTTCTCTTCGAACAAAATGGAATGTCTAGCACCTAAAACACCAAAAGTCGTGAGATAAATATTTTCTTTTTTCAATCAAAACATTTCCAGAAAACATGCAGCTGGGAAAAAAAAAAAAAAACAAACAAGAGAGCTTTCCCACTTATGTCATAGGAGGACTTACTTTTCATAGAACCACAGAGGTTGGAAAGGACCACTAAGATCATCAAGTCCAACCTCCAACCCTTTGCCATTTTCCATACTGATGACTATGGAAGAATAACATAAAGGAGGTTCTTCAGTTCATCTTTTAGGAACCATATGGAGACAGCGTGGGGTGAAACTGCTCAGCCTGCCGACATCTCTGCCTTGGGACTGAGGAATCCACCTGAACACAATGCTTTCCCCAAAGGCTGATTCTCCTCCCCTCCTTCCATCCTTCAGCCCCAGAGGAAATGCCATTGGTCTTCTCTGGGAGTTGGACTAGATGACCATTAAGGGCCCCTTCCAACTCAAACAACTGCATGACTCTTCAGCCAGGGAAAGACTAACAGCAAGGCAGGCTTACCGAGGACAGGAGAAGAGATCACATCCCTTGGTATCTTTCCATCACCGTAAGCACAATAACCCTGAGCCCTACAGGCTCATGGCAACCTCTGCTTGTTCTCAGACCTATTCCACCCCACAGATATCTTTCCAGATAAAGGAACATTTTCCCAGGAAGGAGGAAGCACACGACACTGCCATGGAAATGGCCAACTGAGGAGCACAGACTGAAGATGCTGCGCGATGTTGAGTGACCATGAGAGCCTTATTGCTGAAAAGGAGATTATTTCCTGATATTACTGTGGTAACGGGGTCGTTCCACAAGCAGATTATTAAGAAAAGTGTGAGAGCCCTGGGACTCAGCAGAGCCAAACCCTTCATACTTGCACCAAGTGTATTTTTCCACCTCTTGAAACACGTTTTGAAGCATAATTAAACATTTCAACATCCTCAAGAGCTACAGAACCAGCAAACATCTCAGCTCCACCCGTAAAACAAAGGCAGAGAAGAGAAGCGATCAGATCATTAGAGTCAATCTGAAGGCTCAAATAAATACTGAATTTCATAAGCCCAAGTTCCTGTGCGTAACTTCCATCAAAGGCAGGAGACGGAATAAAGGCAGAAGGGTTAAAAAACAAAAAGGAACATTTATCTGCAAACTTTTATTCATCCAAACAGCTTAAAATAAAAAGTAAACCCAACTTCTGCCTGAAAACAGCCATTTTGCTGCCAAAGTGCAGAACACAGCCCCGTCTGCCAACGATCTGAGCAACGGGAAGAGTGTGTTTTCATATGCAACAGTTCTGGCTTGGGCATCTCTTAAACCTTCCAACTGTTAGAAGCCAAAGTGATGACTTACGGCATGACTTATAGTCTGGATCACGCAGACTGCAGCATAACAGCAGGATAACATAAAATAGCATAGAACCTCAAAGTCCTCGCATCTAAAATTTAGATGTTACAAATTATATATCACAGGATCATTAAGGTTGGAATGAGCAGTAAGATCATCTAGCCCAACCATCAGCCCAGCTCCTACGTATGACAGCCTGGGAGTGGAAAGCAAAAGGCAAATGATTCATTTGTATAGGATCTACTCAATAGAAGCAGATGTTATAAATTTCCATTAGAAAGCGAATTTTGTGTACCGTACTGATGGCAGCCGAAAAAACCACAGTTCACAGAAAGGCTCTGCTCAGGAAGCAATGAAAATCTCAGTGACATTTTAATACACACTGGTTTAGCAACCAGTGTACGCAGGTTAATGGTTGACTTCATTAAGGCTACACATTAAGGAATGAGGTATGGAATTCTACAGTAAGAATACCCAAAAAAGCTTCTTCAGACAATTTGTAATGAGAACTGTAATGAGACAGAGAGCAGACAGGTATGCAGCCTGAATTCCAAGAATGACGACTGAGGAAATGGTGTTAGTGGAAATAAATGGCAAAGTAGAGCTCTGCATGGGGACAGAGGGTAACACTGACTGCGAAGAAGGGCAGAAGCAAAGCCAGCAGCCACAGCGAAGGAAAAGAGTGCAAATATGGCAAAAAGGACTGAAACAAGTAGGCAACAGCTGATATCAAATATCAAAGCTGGGTTAGTAATATTGTGTCAGTATCCACACCTGGCCCAAAGAAGCATAACTGTAATTTGCTTAACCCAAACTGGCCTGAATACGGTCATCATTCTACAGATGGATAACCAACAAAGCCTGTCAGCCAAGACACAGCTTTCCATACACAAAAGTGGGGAGTTCTGACATCTGGGAAGCAGTTTTATTCTCCAAAAATAAAACTCCTAATAGCGGCATGCGGAGATTTGGGGAAAAGCAACAAACCGAAGGTTTTCATTCATTCATGCTTCGTTTGGGGCTCATTTAGTAAAACAGGATCGCATCTAAAAGAAGTTAAACTGTCAGGCAGCGCTCACTGGGGAAGGGAGCTGCACCCCTGGGTATGAGCTCTGCCCTGGGACGATGCAGCCCCAGCCCCTGCCCACATGAAGGACACCTGGTCATGTAGTTGCTGCCCTGCTCCCCACCTCTGATGGCACAGAGCCAATCCCACGCTGCTGTTTCAATTCTTGTCTTTCAAGCAGAAAAGAAATTCCTCTGTGCAGAGCCACTCCTCGAATCACGGGAAGCAACAGAGCTGCAGAGGCCTTAATCCTCTTTAGGAGGAGTGAACTCTGGGGTCAGAGAGCACTCAGTTTCCGGGCAGGACTCACGATTCTCTTATCTCTACTCGGCTGCTGGCAGTGCTGTCCCCTGTCACTGTGCAGGTGTTGCAGGTGTGTGTGTGGCAC
>JAOWBP010004513.1:484311-495494 GCA_028571105.1 Tragopan temminckii | reverse complement strand
TGCCAGGTGAGGATGCAGCCACGTCACATCGCCCCGATCTGCTGCCAGCTCGTGTTAAGCTGATGATTCACCCAGTTCCGAGCAGCTGGGCTGAGTCAGCCCCTGGATGTTGCTGTCTCTATCAGTTAGCTGCCAAGAAAAGCCCTTCTAATTAGCTTATCTGAGACAGTTCACGCAACCAGAGCAGGAATATCCCACTCATGCTGCTCTCACCTTTGTTTTCCAGCCCAGGAAACGCACAGCTCAACTCCCAGTTCCTCCACCCAAGAGCAGCCCCAGCTGTTTTGCAGCAGGCATTCACCAGTATCAGTGAGGTTTTTGGGTTCCATTAGGTCCCCGCTGTTTTGCTGGAGGCAAGCAGGAGCTCAAACACCTTCTGTGTTTGGGAGGGGACAAGAGACGTCCTACAGGCACTCAAGACTTTCATTTACGTATGCAGTTGTTGTCTTCATATGCACTGAATACTCACACGTCTTTGTAATAAGTATTTAGAGAAAAGGGAAGAGGTTTCCAAGCAGAAGACAGAGATGTCAGATGGGGAGGAATCACTCTCTCCATTACTTCCCCAGTGTGGGCACACAGCTAGCCCTTCCCCACAGAGCAGCATTCACCATCGCATGCCTTCCCCATTGGAAATTACAGCACATGCTATGACCGATGAGAGTCATCCAGCCTTAGTAACGATCCATCACACAGCCAGGATGAGTGACTGCTGTCTGTCCATCCTTCCACCTCTCTGTCCTTCCCCAAGGAGCCCCAGTCAGTTTCCTCTGACAATGGCAAAGGGGCAAAAATCTCAATGGTAATTAAGTTCCCAGAAATTTTGGGGAATCGATGTCAGGGAAAGGATCTGGAGAAGGAGCAGGACCTGGCTGCAGGACACCCCACATGGCAGAAATGGACAGATACCAGGACAGATGGCCTGCAGCTGAGCCAGATGTCACACAGCTGTTGGTAGGGCTGCCCAGCTGGGACCACAAGGAAGACACTGGGAGAAGCTGGGTTTCCCAGAGCCAAGGTTTGCATCAACCTGCAGGAAAGCCAGCCTCACTTGCCCTGCACTGTCCCCATGTTGTGCCCAAAGTCCCCTTCACTTTGCACTGAACCTGCAGCATCAATATTACCATGTCACTGGGGGCCTATTGGACCTTCTCTAGTGCCCAGAAGAAATCAATCCCCTCCTGCACATATAATAGGGGCTTGCAATCCAATAACAGCTATCTAAAACCTGGTTTCACTTCCAAGCCCTAGGTTGATTATTATTGCATTAGCTACAGAAGGACGTACTGTTACCGTTCAATAAATGTAAGCCATACTTCAAAGGGACCAAATTTCAGTGGTGGTAGACTATACAAATGCTTTGACAATTGCTCTGGGATCCTCCAAAGCAGAGAGGTGCTAAAACAAACCCCAAAATCTTCCCAGGATCACAGAATCATAGGGGATGGAAGGGACCTCTAGAGATTATCTAGTCCAGTGCCATGCATGAGTAGGTTCCCTATCAATCCTATTGATACAGGCTTTGGTAAAAATGAGTATTGCTTATTCTTCAACACAGCTCACGCCCAGTGAAGGCTCTTAAAGGGAAGTCATTGAAAGCAATGCTCAGAGAGAGGGACCTGGAATTGAGATCATACCCCTCTGAGTTCTGAATGTTCTACCCAATGTTCTTCCCCATCAGGTAGAACAGCAGTGGAGCAAAACAGGCAAATCCCACAGCACCGACTCATTTTCTTACCTAGGACAGAGCAACAGGAATAGAATAAATGGTTTCCACAGCTTCTAAGGGCTTGCCAAGGAGGCCGGCGGAGCACACGTAATTAATATGGACAACGTGAATTTCAGTTCTTTCATTTGCAAATCCAGCATCATGGTTAATCTCAAGCGTGGCCAAAGTCCCTTAATAAAGCAGATTCTTGTAATGGGATTCAAAGCACCAGTACATCAACATATAACACCCCTATATGGTGGAACAATCTATGCTTCGCATAACAATCAGAGTAACTGTACTGCTGGGTATTTACATGGAGACACCCTGAAGATCAGCCCAGGCCACCTAAGGAGCTCAGCAGGATGTGGTCAGGTTGAACTTCCCAGCAATAAACCCTGATAAACACGAGCGTGGAGCAGTTGCAGAGCAGAGAGGACAACCAGGGAGGTCGTTATTTCACATGCAAGGCTGGCACTCCTAACATCACCACCCAAAAAAATATATATCGTGTGCCATCTCATCTTCATGGGAACGACAAGAGGAGGCTTCCCAGATCGCTCAGTATTGGTAGCGATCCAGTGCTTTGTTTTCACTCCGCCCATGGCCAATGGAAAATCAGCAATATATTAATATACATTTCACTTTTCCCAGCTCAGCGTGACAGCACCCGGCCCTGGGGCTCCTCTCCTGTGGTTTCTCTCTGCAGCCTGTTGGTTCTCCCTAAGAGGACCACAGCACTGCATGATTTCCCCTTCACACGCATTTCTTGCATTGCTAATTCCTCCTCCCCAAACCTCCATGTGAAGCCTCTGGGTCTTTCCCATGGGGTAGGAGCTGCTGTCCCCTTGGGAGGGCACTAAGAAACGTCAAAGTTTCCCCTGATTAAAAAAAAAAAAAAAAAAAAAAAAAAAGCAAATATTTCTGTTTCGACAGTAAGTTTCAGCACAGGCTTTTGGTCCTTGCAGCTCTGTTGCAAATTCCCTTCCACCCAATCACCATTGCTTGGGTGCAAGAGGAGGACCAGAAGGACACACTCCGCACACACTCCCCATTGGGAAGGCAAAGCCCTCAGCCTCCACACCCTGGGCTCTGTTCCCCATAACCTTACACTACCCCGGGAGCAGAAATGCTGGCAGCAAGGGAGAACCTGATCCCATCCTGTCCTGTGGGTGGCTGAGCCATCCTGGGAAACCCAACCAGACCCACAAGATGCTGTGGCTGAAGGATATTACCACAGGTGCTAGAACAAAGCCTTCATCTCCCAACTCCCACCGCATCCCTGGCGGTAGAAGCCAGGAACATTTACTTTCCAACTCCAAAATAGCCAACACTAATAGTTGTGACTGCCAGCTTTTCCTGAAGTTAACAACAAGAGGAAGAAGAACCCGAGAAGCCTTCAGGATATGGGATCAACTCCTTCACAGTGCTTTCCAGATACAACAGCAGGGCTGAATAAGCGCTGAAACTCGATGCAAGACAACGAGCTGAGCAGGAGCAGAGCCAGGATGAGCTCATTGCACGGCCCCAGAACCGGCTGAGCCTTCCCTCACTGCTCCCACCAGGACGACCATGACCCTGGGCTGAGACATCTCCATTGGCCATGAACAGCCAATGGTAAATGGGAAGTGACCTCAGCATTAGGTCCACGCTGAGACGTGAGTAACCACCACCAGGGGACCATAAAATGGTTGGGTTGGGAGGGACCTAAAAGCACATCCAGCCCACCCCCTGCCTTTTTAGGGACACGGTTAGCGAGCGTGGTGGTGAAGGGCTGACGATTGGACAAGGTTGGTCTTTTCCAACCTTGATGATTCTATGACTTGTTCTAAGCACCCCACACCCAGCCAGAGGCCAGGCTCCAAGCAGGTTCCCAGCAGTGCTGTCCCTGTTGATGCTGTCCCCATTGCTGTTGTCCCCAGTGAGAGCATGGAAATCTGCACTCAGTGCCTCTGGCATGCAGGCACGTGGCACAGCAGTGGTTATTTGCTTCAGGAATGCAGGAGCAAAGCACAGGGATAAAAGCCCTCACAGTGCAACCATTGTCCAGAAGCTGGAGGTGAGGTTTTGGCTGCTCGCAAGAACGCCCATGTCATATAAATGGCATTTTAATCCTTCACGTCCAATTACTCAGAAGTTTTTGCAGCATTTTTTAGGATGCTGTAAATGTAAATAAGAAAGATGACAAGCTGCTGGGGGTGGAGAAATCTGCAAGCCCAGTAGTAAGCTGTCACTGCTTCCCTGAAATCAAGGAATTCAAAATGCCTGGGACTCTCCTGCCCCAGGAGTGTTTAATCCCTTTGGGGTCAATGCAGGTTTCCATAGCTTTGCTCCAGCACCATTGCTGCAGGGAGATGCGAGCAAACACGAGTCCTTCTTATAGAATACATCTGAGTTACACAGTGCAGAAACACCGAAAGGGATTAAAAAAAAAAAAAAATGGCTTTCAGGAGAGGAGTTTTGCTTATTTACTTTCTTTGTGTTTGTAGAGAACAGCAGCTGATGGGCACGAGATGACAGCAACACACACAGAGATTCCTCGCCACGTTTCAGGGCATTAATCTCAGCTGAGCTGCTGCTGTCTGCTGAGCGGGGGAGGGTGCGTGGGTGCAGCTGGGCTGCCCCGAATTCCCTCTGCAGCTACAGGGTGGGAGGGAAAGCAGTCTGCCACCGAGCGAGCAGTGCCACGTAGCAGGACGCTGCAATGAGAGCAGCCGCTGCCTGCAGAGGAGCAGGGAATGACATCGTTGGGCATTGCACTGACGCTGCAATCCCAGGTCAATGCACTCAGGATGTTTAGAGCAATCCTAAAACCCAGAGCAAGCTTGTATCCTGCAGCACGAGGCAGCCTGGCAGCAGTCAACTCATCAGTCTCAATCACTCGTGGCACTGAGGGGCATGGTGGGCATGGGTTGTGGTTAGACCAGATCATCTTAATGGTCCTTTCCAACCTTAATGACTCGGTGATCTCACAGCCCAGCAGAGCTGCTACAGGCAGGAACAGAACACCCAGGGACATTCATCCAACAAGTGCTGGGTTGGGGTCTTTACCAGACCCGCTGCAACACGAGCTCTGTGCCATGAGCAATAATTGCAACCTGCTTGGATCACCCAGCCTGAGGATGCTCTGCTCCTAATACTGAACACACTGAAAAGCATTCTGATTTGGATTATAAATATTGCTTTCAAGTGAAGAGAGGATGAAAAGCACTAGCTCCCTGCAATTGAGAGAAGGCAATGGCAGCAGGCACAGCACAACACCTGCAATAAGCCGTGCTGAATGCTCTTAATTCCTCTCCAAAGCTTTCCTGCATGGACAAGCTGTACTAACGCAGCCCTTTGCTCAATTTGCCAGGCAGGCAGGCTGTAATTCTCATTACACAGGCTGGTAACGACCCCCATAACAAGGCAGTGATTTTGTCTGCTGAGATGAGGGTTTCTCTGAAAACAGCCTGAGATGAGAGGCATGCTGACTGGGAAGGCGATGGTGGAGGTGACAGCTGCAGCAGGTTAACCCCACTTTTCATAGAGTGCTCTCAAAGCCTCCCAGTTTCCCAGAAGGACCACTCAGAACTGGGAACCTTGTACCCATACATACATATATACATGTTTACACACATATATTGTTGAGTGAAAATGCCATTTACTCTAAACCATGCGTTTTAAACAAGCAATTGAAGAGGCTGCCCAGGGAGGTGGTGGGGTCACTGTCCCTGAAAGAAACATAGAGATGTGGCACTGAGGGACGCGGTCAGTGGGCATGATGGGGACCTGAGAGGTCTTTTCCAACCTGAATGATTCTATGATGGCAAGACACAGTCAGTTTGCCTGAAATACTTATCACGCTTTGAGATTTTATCAGATCAAATCCCATTTAAATGCTAGTTTTCTGTGTTTCGATCCCTAGTTTTCACCTCCATGTAACTTGAGTTGCAAACAGAACACAAAAGCCAACAATCAGTCACGTAAACCCCAAATCCACCACTCCTCACCAGAACAATGCTATGCACAACTCATCACACAGCTGCCATCTGCCTGCTTAGGGAAGGAAGCATCATGTTGCTCCCAGTAGAATACACCTTTTACAACCAAATGGGAAAACATCCTCTCGCTTAAAGAATAACCAAACAATCCTCCCCTTAAAACCAGGCCCAGATCCCCACATCCAACCCCAGCCCACCCCCACCATGCACACTGACCACATCCCTCAGTGCCACATCTCTATGGCTCTGGAACACCTCCAGGGAAGGGGATTCCCCCACCTCCCTGGGCAGCTGTGCCACTGCAGCACGTCTCTTTCTGAGTTGCTCCTAATATTCAACCTAAACCTCCCCTGGAAATGCTGACCAAGGGTCTCAACCAGCTGAGTAAGGAGGAGACCTGTCCAGGTTGTGCTCTTCAACACCAGCAGTGAAGAAACATGGGGTTTGCCTGGGTTCTCCTCATACTGTCTTTGCAGCAAACGGAGCCTGCCTGGGTGCGCTGCATGCGTTGCATTAATGCATCCCCCAACGCCCTGATTTCTGTGCACATGCTTCCTGATCCTGCTGGAGGCACAGGGAGTTGTGGGACTGAGCCAGAGATGAGTGCACCGCATCTGCCCTCCCTCCATCCCCGCATCTCAGAATCCCACATTCTTCTCAGGACAAGCAGCAGGAGCCCCCTCAGAGGGCTTTAATTAAACCAGGGCTGCTCAGATGCTGAGCAGACAGCGGGGCGCATCCACCCACACATCCCATGGGGAAAGGGAAGAGAACAGAAGGAACCACAATGGGAAGCAAAGAAGCAGTAAAAGGACAGTGCAAGAGAGCAGCTTGCAGCAGAGCACAGCAAAGAGACCAGAGCTGTCATCTGCTGTCAATGCTTCCAGCAACCTAAGGGTTAAAAATAACTGCAGGGAGCACTGTTTTCATCAGCAGCTGGGACCAGAGGAAACCAAGCAGCAGTGTGGAGCTCTGGGGCCTCTCAGGCTCTGTTGCCCAATTTCCACCTCTCTATGTCACAGCCATTGGTGACAGCGTCTCCAGCCCAGTGCTGCCAACTTCCTCCTCCTGTCCCCGATGCTTAGCACTCCTGGGGCAGAAGCAATGCTGCTGGGGTCTGACAGCATCCCAGGGGCTGCAGGACGGATGGTCCCCAGGCCTGGCACATGGGTAGGCAGGGCACATCCAAGTGGGTATATTCAACTAATTGTGGCACCTGTGGGGCTGAAGTCATGCTTGAAGGCTGGTGTGAAAGTGTTTGGGGCATCTTTCGGGCAGCTGGTTTGAATCTTAGAAGTGAAGGTGCTGAAAATCATCCCCTTCGTCCTGCCAGCACCTAACAATCATGACCAGTTCATCACACACAGCTATACCACGCAACAGCATCTGCCTCCCTAAAAGGCAATTGGGGAAGTAACCTGGGAACAATCTGACCCACCACAAGCGATCCCAACGCGCTTCTCTGCCAGCTTCCCTCTGCAAGCCAAGAGCAGAGCTCTGAAATGCAACCAAAAAAACAGATGGGGAGGGACTAATTAAGTAGAAAAACACCACTTAGAACAACCAACAGTAAACACACAGCTGAAATAGAGCTCTGAAGCCACCCGTGCCCTGCTCCAAGGAAGGCTGCTATCTCCAATCCCAGCTTCACTGCCTTCCCCCAGTGCACCAAATCCTGCTGAGACCCAAAGCCTCAGGGCAGGGGAAGGGCTCAGTGGGCACCAGACCACATTTAGCCCCATCTCATTCCTCCAGACCAAAGCTTTTGGGGTCTCTAATCCCTCTCCCCAACCCCTTTGCAACCCACAACCGCCGCAGTGCCAGCAAGAAGCCACCTCACAACTCACGAAGCTTTGCTGCACCTCGGACCTTGCAGTTAGGCTTCCATCCATCTTCTCCCTCCTGATGCTTTTTGGGAATGCTTTGCCCTGTTCTCCCTTTTTATTTCACTCCCAGCCCCTCTGTGCCCCACACAGGTGACGGCTGAGCCCTGGTGAGAGTGGTGAGCTGAGCCAAAACCAATGGCAAATTCCTCGAGTGAGACGTAATGTGCTGGGAAGTGCCTCACCACTTCGCTTGGGAAAGCGATCCGTTTGGCAGCTGAGAGGAGGAAAACATGCTTTGTTTTACAAATCCTCTCCCCAGCAGGAGAGACACTCCCAGAATTTAATATACTGACAGTGCTTGGCTGCTTTAACCACCGAAACCCAAGAGAGCTTCAAAAAAGAGAAAAAGCACAAAGCGATGCTCTGTGTAATGCAAAAGCCCATCATTTCCCGCAATGGGTGATGGGCACAGCCATCCACCAGCACAGTTCTCCCACCTGTGTGAGCTGTTGGGGTTAGGATGATGGGTGAGAGAGTGGATTCAAGGTTTTCCCAAGTGCTGACACCTCCACTAACCCAGTTTTCACCATCTCCCTGTGGCAACTGCCTATGGGAAATCGGAGAAGCTCATAGAATGAATGAGATTGAAAGGGACCTCAAAACCCACCCTGTTCTGATCAGTCTTGGGCTGGTTGTCCCCCAGCAGCACAGGCTGCCCAGGGTCCCATCCGTGGCATTGTGCAGCTCCAGGGATGGAGCAGAGCACCCACAGCTCCAGGCAGCAATGTCAGGGCCTCCTAGTCCTATTGAGCAAAGGATGCCAGCGGGTAAATCTAGGAAGGTGCCTTGCAGCAGAGAAACTAGATCCAGCAGAAGGATTATCACCATAAGAAGCCAGCGGCCCCATCCCAGTGACTGGGAGGTTCTTGTGGCCATTGCACCCCAAGCGTTGGCCTCACTGCAATGAAAGCGTTCCAATGTATTTCCACTTCTCCCCAGATGCATTTAACTGCCAAAAGCAAACTATGCGCAGCACAGGAGGAGGGCTTACAAGAAAACACACATCATCAAAAGAGCGCAGAGGACAGCGCTTTTCGGGGAGGGGATTTTAATTCTGCAGCTTGGAGTTGAGGTAGACCTGCAGGCTCCGAGGAGATGACAGCATTACCAGCACAGAGGAAATAACAAGAGGGATCTCCAGAAAAGACAAGAAACCATCGATATATCAGACTGAGCAAAAGGAGCATAGAATGGCTCGGATTGGAAGGGACCTCAGAGATCACTTTGCTGTGGGCAAGGTGGCCATACGCAGGGTTTCATTGCCCTGCCATCTTGCTGATTGCTGAACTCAATTTTTGGGGGGCTGGCAGGCAGGAGGGGTTCCCACAAGCCTCTTCTTGCAGCCCATGGATGGGGCAAGGAGTTCAGTCAAAGAAAACCAAGAATCTGCTGCCTACCAGCACGCTCATCCCACTCAACCCGAGGATGGAGCACCTCCAGGAGGCAGGGACGCTGCCACCTGCCCCCACATCAGCAGGCTGAGCTCACTTCAAATCTTGGTGAAATCAATTGGAAAGGCTCCCAGTGACCTAAAACAACAGTCTCAATGCAATTGAGAGCACTAAGTCACTCGGTTTGCTGGAAAAAAAACCAATTTCACAGCTTCATCAGCATCCCCACAGCCAGAGGCAGCCCAAAACAGCCCACAGCACCGGGATCTGCTCGGCGGGGCATCCCACGGCTGCTACCTGGAGGCGAGGAATAACGCTGCCTCATTACAATGTGCTTCAGCTCTATTATAGTATCTAGGACAGAGCGTTCCCTATTTTGACACTCTAAGATCTATTTTATCCGTGGGAGCTCTTCAGAACCGCTCGTGCACAAAGACTGATCTGACTCTAACAGGTTCGTCGCTGCCATTTTTCAATGGATTTCTAGCTGGAGACTCCTTTTTTTTTTTTCCCTAGACAGACAATGGGAAAAACCTGGACCTGAAGCAGAGAGAATATAGAGTAAGTCATGCTATTTCACAGCCACAGAGATTATTTCTTGTGAGGGGATGCAGGTGTGATACAAGCACCCTCTAAAATTAGCACCATTCTAGAAGGATGAAGCTTTGGCATGGATGAAGTGGTGGAACTTCAGGGCACGGAGCTGCTGTCAAATGGGGCGAGGGCACACTCATCCTAAATCAGCAGTGAGGTGCAGGGCCATTCCCATAAGGGACACAAAAAGAGCTGAAACCATTTGGGTTTCCCAGCCGGGCTGCCCCAAGACTGGCGTTAAGTCATGGATACCACTGGGATGCAGTGAATGGAAATGTGCCTCGGGGTGGGGCAGGTGATGGGGTCAGGGATGTGATCTCAGTGACATGTGGAATAGAAACTGAAGAGAATGGCTTTAGTGTAGAAGGGATCTTAAATATCATCCAGCTCCAACCCTCTGCCATAGAGTTGCCAACCACTAAATCAGGTCATCTAGAACCACTTGCAAAAAAGTTAACAGGACCAGAAAATGGGGTGAAAAAATGCAAAAAGCAAAGCACCAACACCAAAACAAGAAGCACACGGGACCTGGGAGCAGCTGTGCTTGATGTGGACAGGCTGACACAGTGCAGAGCCATGGGGCTGGGAGCTGCTTCTGATGCCCAGCAAAGAGCGGAGCGCTCCCCAGCTGGTAGAACAGGTTGTACTGAGCCCTGGGGATCTGGGCAGAGAGAAATGCAGCTCAGTCTGCTGCCTGTTTGCATGCAAAACGTGCAGTTTTTTAAAGCTCAGCATGCCCCAGAGCCCAGCTCTTGGATCTCGTTATCGCATTCTATCAGCAGAAATTGTTACATGGCCATTTGCTGGATGCAGCGCACCACTGCTCTGTTTGCTCAAATCAACTTTCTGTAGCGCTGCTCCTCAGCTCAAACAGGATTCCAGGGGGAAAGGTCTCAGGCTCTGAGCAATTCACCCCCTGCTCCCACCAGCCCCGGCCAACGCAAGCAAAACTCCACCGAGCGACGCATCGAAAAG
Source organism: Tragopan temminckii (assembly GCA_028571105.1). Taxonomy (NCBI): domain Eukaryota; kingdom Metazoa; phylum Chordata; class Aves; order Galliformes; family Phasianidae; genus Tragopan; species Tragopan temminckii. The sequence continues at coordinate 484,957 of JAOWBP010004513.1, read as the reverse complement.
AACGCACTAAAAAAGCCAGCTGCCAACTGTTGGCATCGCTAAGCCTGGAAGAAAAGAGCTGATTCTCCAACGCTGCTGGCTCTGATTGCCTCCGAGCTCTGCAGAACTGCTTCAAACCAGAGAACTTTTGGAAAGTTGGGTGGGAACCTCCCTGAGTGGGCTGTGCTGCAAAGCCCAGATCAGCACGAGCAGCAAAGGGAGGGAGAAAAATGCGGCCAGGAGGGTGACCCTAATTCGGCTTCTCCCCACCCCAAGCAGGCAGCCCCCCCTGGAGAAACCTGTGCGTCCTCACCTGCCGCAGGTGCCTGAGCAGCTCGGTGGCCTCCTCCTGCTTGCCCTGCTTCACCAGCCCCAGCATGTCCTGGATCATGCAGATCCTCCGGTGGTATGGGGGGAGGTTGCCGGCCCCCTTCCCAAACTTCTCTCCCGATTTCACCACCAGCGAGGCGAGGAAGTCACCTCTTTCTCTAGGGGATGTTTTCTTGCGGTGATGAGCTGGAGGGCTCTCCCTGGCGCTGCCCGGCTGGCAGCCCTTGGTCTGCTTGGTGCCCATGGTGTGCTGATCCCACAGCCTTGGGGCTGCATGCAAAGGTGGGAGCTTGGGGCTGGCCAACACAGGGTGGGGTGGGGGGGCACAGAGGGGATG
>JAOWBP010004513.1:473893-484211 GCA_028571105.1 Tragopan temminckii | reverse complement strand
TTGGATGAGGACAACTCCCTTCCTTCTGGTGTACTCAGATGGAGGAAGAGCATCTGGGCACTCATCTGTGGTTATCACCAGGTGTTGAAGACCATCTCAATTAAATCTCGGCCCAAATTAGGACCAGCAGTAGCAGAGCACTGAGAGAATAAATTTGTAGAAACAAAGACAAGAAGTAGAAACCAATTTTGCAACCCTAATGCCACCATAAGAAGCACTCAGCACTTGCCTTGACAAAAGGCTGAAGTACAACACGATGGATTGGGTGTTGACATACTGAAATGAAAAGCAAGGTACAATAGGGCTTATCAAAAGGACCAGAACTACGTGATGAATGGGATTGCGTTGACTCAGGAAGTTATTTAAGAGAATTCAAGAGTAATATTACATATGGACTTTGGAGAAGCAATTAAAGAAGGCAATAAAATTCAAGGTGAAGGATGGCCCTGAGGGGAGCATGTGAAATAAAGGGAAATTGCAGAAAGGAATATAACAATCTTGTTCAAGATCTACTGGAGGGCACCCAGCTCAGCTCCTGCTGCAGAGGACAAACGAGCAGCCATCAAAGCAAGGTGGGGAACAGCCAAAGACCTGCACTGAGCACTGAGCTTGGGATTCAGTGCCATGTTAGAAACCACTGCAGTATTATCATAGAATGGGTTGGGTCAGAAGGGACCTCAAAGATCATTTAGTTCCAACCTCCTAGAACGAGAGTATGGGAAGATCAAGTCCCTGCTGCACTAGTACCAAATAACCCGGAGAGCGAGGCAGCAACTTGCTGGACTTTGCCCAGAAATCACAGTCCCTGCTATCCAAGAGCAATCACTGAACTTCCCTCTGGCAGCCCTTCTATCTGCAAGACTTTGACTCTTTGCATTTCCTTCATTCCCTTTCCCCTAGCAGAGATGGAGCAGCGGTGTCACCCTGTGAGGAGCTGTCACATGCGTGTACCCTGGGGAAGGACATGAGAGCACATGGGAGCTCTCTCTCCATCAGCACGCCAGTCCTGTGGCTTCTCACCCACCTCAAATCCACAGTTCAACAAAGAATTGAAATCTGGGGCACAAGCAAAACAAAGAGTGGTGAGGTGCTGGCACAGGTTGCCCAGAGAGGCTGTGGATGCCCCATCCTTGGAGGTGTTCAAGGCCAGCCTGGAGGGAGCTCTGGCCAACCTGGTCTAGTACCAGATCTGGAGGATGGTGGCCCTGCCTGTGGCAGGGGGTTGAAACTTGATGATCCTTGGAGCCCCTGCCAACCCAAGCCATTTTATGATTCTATGAAAGAGATTTTTCAGCATGGCTCACTCCTCTGTCCTGCCCTCATCTCCCCATATTCCTCAGACACTGGGGAATTGCCCCTGCGATGGAATCAAACAATCTTTTAGAGCATCTTTCATCAATTTGGATGAATACTGAGCTGGGTTTTTCTTGCAAATCCAATGTGCCCGTGGCAAAATCCTTAGCAGCATGCTATCAACACTCTGAGATTGTCAGCAAATCCTCCTTATTAAACCATCCATTTCTGCAAACTCCCGCTGCAAGCAGACCGTTTACTCACTTAATATTCACATTTGTAGGAGTGAGGCTCAACCAGATATTAAAACATCCATCCACGTGCCCAAGGCACCCAGGACAGAACCTGTGAGCAGCCATAAAAAATCCCAACACGTGCTCCAGGTACACCAACACCACTCCCATGAGTTGCCAGGCAATCAATAAGCTTCCTTCCTACATGGTAAATTATGTTCTGATTAAAAGCTAAATGAGCTGAACTCCAATGTCAATTACCATCAGAAAACATCAATAAAACGCGTTGTTATAGTTTAATGAGCTACCTGGCTCTCCATCCATCATTTCCCTCAGAGACACTCCATTTTATCTGCAGAGGCTGCAGGTGGGAGTGTGCAGGATGGGAACAGCTCAGTTCCATGTTGGTGGCCTCATCCACGTGGCATCAGTTGTGGGCAAAGCTCCTCTGCCAGGGGTGAGGTGTGAGGGGACACCTCCTGGAATGTGGCACAAAGCCCCACACACCCACAGGACTGCAAACACTCCTTCAAATTATCAAGCAGCACATGGTATTATTCACAAGATAACCCATGAGTGTGCCAGCTCTACTGAAACAAGCTCAGCAAATGCCTTCTTCCATCATTCATCCTCCTTTGTCAAATGTTTTCCAGTCAATATTCCACATGTGAGATTCTCTGGGAGCAAGGGGCAGGACCAGCAAAAATCTGCTTGACCCAAGCTGGTTTTATGGCATGGATTGCATATGAGCACTTCTTTGACATGCGTCCCAGGTGACGTTTTTTGGAGGGGAGCAATGCATCGAGTAAGAGGCCAGGGACTTGGCTCAGATGTGGGGTGGCTGAGCCCCAAATAAGGCAAATTGAGCCGCCACCCATCAAACAGATATTACAGCCTTCCCCAGGAGATTTCACCTACACCAAAAGGGAGCTCTGTTAGCCATTACCAGGATCTCATGGCATTTTGCTGTCCACCATGAAAGAAGGCCACCAAGACACAAGACAAGAAGAGCCCAACCATGGGCTTCAATCATGCTCATCAATGAGCATCAGTGGGAAAGCCAAAAGTGGGCACACAGCAGAGGCAGCTTGGGTCTATCATCTGCTGGTTGGGTTTTCTCTAGAGGAGAAGTAGTTGGGAAGAAAAACAATGAATTGTTGAAGAAAAGATGGAACATTTGCTGGGAGAGCATCACAAAATGTCTTTTGCTTTGGGTTCCTTTCCTTAATCACCTGCTCCAGTCCCAACTCGTGCACCAAAGCCCTTGCACAGCACCTGACATTTTGGAGCTTTGCAAGATCCATCCCTGAGCTGGCAAAATCCACCCTGTGGCATTTGGGAGGGTTTGCAGACGGTGGTGCAGCTGTTAGGAAAGGTCAGCTTATTGTTATGGGAACTGAGACGGCGTCAAGATTTTGAGTTGAAGCAGTGCAAAGCAGAGAAGAAGATAAAAAATTGAAAAGAATGACCTTGCCATACTGCACGGGACCAAGAGGATGAGCAGGGGGAAACAAACATTTAAGATTTATTACTTTTATCATTTGTTAATGCAAACATCATCCAGCTGGTCTAATAACACAAATGTGTTCATCCAGCCTCCTACACTCAGAATGGTGCTGTGCAGCACTTCAAGACCGTGGAATCACAGATTCCCCATTCATTGCCCCCACATGGTACCGTTTAGGTAGTGAGGATGTGAAAGGCTCCTTTGTCTCCCCACGCTGCAGCAAGAGCTGCACGTGCTGCCGGGCCTTCGCCCAGTCCCACAAATGAATCAGAGCTTTTAAATCCAGGGGAATTCTTCCTGTTGCTGATAACACCACATGTGGATGGGTTTCCCCTGGCTCTCCTACACTGAACACACTGAACAGCCATCGTGTGCAGAAGTCTATATCTGAGTTTCTGATTTCCATAGGGAAAAGTAAGAAAAAGCGAGGGACGTTGCCTCTCTCTCTGCACCCCATTCCATATTAAAAAAAAAATCACAATTTTCCCCAGCAAATTTGCTGGCACTGGTGCCATCACAGCCCATCTAGACCTCACCATTATTCACATTTAGCCTTGATGTTAAAATAATTGCAAAGTGCAATTGCCTTCTGTGCAATTTTCTCATGTTTCCAAGGCGCTCTGCTCAGCTTTAGCTCGTGCACAAAGGCTTTTGAGAACGTCTCTCTTTTTACAAAGAGCAGAGGGCACAGCCCTTTAAATCGAGACAGAACCAGAGTTGCTAGCAGAGCCTGAGCTTCTCAGCCAGTTTCACGCTGCAGGATATTTTAATGTATTGCAGATGTCTTAAATACCCATAAAGTGATCTTCAGACTTGGAGCAAAACTGACGAAAAAGAAAACCTAAGCCATTAATACAGAGTACAACTGACTTAACTGGATTCTCTTTGCTTTTATATCAGATATTTGGGGGATTTACAGGTCGATGGGTCATCACTTTTAGTAGCTTATCCTATTATAAAAATTACTGTGACGTCAGAAACTTGTCAGACAATTTGAATTCAGGAGCAAATACCAACAAGCATGGTGGAGGAGTTGGGTTATCAGCTTGGTTTTGATGGTCACGGTATTCCAGCTATATTCACTCTGTATAAGCTGAGTTTGTTAATACAGACTCACCCACGTGTCACAGCACACAGTGCTGTAAATAAGAGGAAAGATGCTCATATTACTTTCAGCACAGCTCCATCAGAAATAACACGCTTTAAAAATGCAGAGCATCAAAACCCAACATCATCTGTAAGTCAAATCCTTACACCCCAGGGCTGAAGATGAAATAGACCATTTCAGTCAGGTCGTGATAACTACTACTTCTTTATGCTCTTTTTCTTGCTTTCATGGTTGATGATCCATCTAATCAAACCCACACTGCAGACCTGATCGATTTAGAGCTCACACGGGAAATCTGAGCCAGGGACCCATGGATTCTCAAATGACACAAAGTGAAGAAGAAAAGAGATCTTCACTCTATCAAGCCCTGCACAAGCAAATCCCATCCTGCTTCCCATCTCAGCCCATCACCTCCCTGTTTTCAGTGAGGAGACAGAAGACCACATTTTCAAGCTGACCTGTTTGTCCACATCCAGCACCCTACAAATGGGGTTCCATTTCTCACCTCTCTTCTCAATGGGCTTGCAGAGGAGCAGCCTGGCAAAGCTGGGTTGGGAATAGGTTTTTGCTCAGCTGCTTTGCCAGCCCTTGGCACCACCATGGGCAGAAATGTCTTCTTGCAAGGCCAGCCATGAGACAGGGATAAACAAAGCTAGCACTTCATCTTGCATTTACTCCAGCTTCCCCCCAGCCAGAGGAACCACTGCCCCAAGGCAGCAAGGGGAAAAGCAGCTGTCCCCCAAGGCTTCACTGTCTGTTCCTCCCCAAGCCCTGCTCGGTGCTCATCCCACGTCCAACAAGTCCTCAAGCAGGGGAAAGCCTGACTCACTCACTATCACAGTCATCAGTCATCCATACATATGGCTGCCGTCTATGGAAAAAAGAAACCGCTTTAATTTTCCAGTAGTTTATGGCCAGATATTCCCGTTGGCAAAAAGAGCTGATTTTTTTTTTTATTTTATTTTTTCGCAAGGGCCCTTTGCTCCTTGCACACGTGTGTTTTCAGCTCCTTTGCCAGGAAAAAACCTAAATGAGTGTAAGAAAGATTTGGGGCATTGAGTAGCCCATGCCCTGTGGCGTTGCCACCACTCTTTGTTCCATTTTCCCAGTCAGAGCATGTCCCTGGACAGGCAGACATCGCACCATAGTGTCTGCAGTGCTGCAATCACCTCTTGAACCCACTGGGGGTTTGGCAATGGCTTGGCTGTGGGCTGTGCCCAGGGCAACAGAATTGCATTCCCAAGCATTGCGCTGGCTCCTTGCCACGGTGCTGGGGAGAAAGAGAAACTGCAAGATAAAATACACAGCCCCAAGGTCAAGGCTGTGGGGAAGGAAACACTTGTTCAAATGTCTTTGATTGTATGCAAACGTCAGTCAAATTGCGTTATTCATCTGCAATAGAGGACTGAGCAAATCCAGCCCTTGACCTCCAGGGGTTCCAGAAGAAAGCTGGTGCTCCTCTAGCAAAAGTCACCCAAGCTCCAGCACCTCAGAGATCTCACAAGTGCAGAGCCCAGCCCGTGCTCCAAACACACGGCCATCCCTACGAGAGCAAACCCAAAGGGTTTCCATGTTTGAGCTCTCCAGCCTCCCCCACCCCAGGCTGAGCATTTCCCCTCGCTGCTGGTTTGAATTTGCTCTCTGGAAGCAGGAGCTGCTCAGCCACGTCAGAGAGCCCAGGCCAACTTTTCCTGGCCATGCAAAGCAGAATGTGTTTACCCAGAGCTTGGAAAAACCCATTCCATTTTTGTTTTAGCTGGGAGGAGAGGCCAAGGGGTCACCTTTAAGCTAAGGTGGTATAAATAGAGGCTGAACATTGGGGTCTGCAACAGTCCAAGCTTCCCACCTCCCTGCGGGCAAGTTCACAGCTGCCTCATCCTATACGCATGTATAGGAGATCTAGGATGTATGTATATTTGTGCCAGGGGAAGCTATGGATACCTTTGGCTCCTGGCCCCACGTTCCCCTGCACTCTTTGGCTGCCAAATCTCTGCCAAAGAAATATAGGAAGAGCAAGAAATCTGGAGTCAAAGGGCTGGAAAACAGCCCAGGTGGTGAAGGCACACAGCCTGCTGGGGGACATACAGAAAATCAGGGGATGAGGACCATGTGTATTCAGCGAGAGGTATCCCATGCAGAAGAAGAGACCCAGTGCTGCAGGGGCTGCCATTTAAATGTGTTTAAAATCAGTTTCAGTAGAGGTGGAGGTTATTATCAAGTGAAACACCCACAAGGAATAGCAGTGAGTAAACCTCATGTATTTTACAGAAAATGAAAGAGGCAATGCTGCAGGTCCAGCTAAGACCCCTGCATCCTATGGATGGTCCTTTCCAAAAAACAGCTTACAAACAAAGCATGTGCATGGGATGCAGAGTACAACACGTGTGTTCCTGGCAGAAATCCAGAGGCCTGATGAGCTCATGCAGAGAGACACACAGTCCCTCCAGGAGCACTGGGACAACATCTGGGGTGCACAGGGCGGTCCCCACGCTGGGCTGGATCTTGCTCTGTTGTCCCCCCAGCTGTCCCCACAGCTCTACGGAAGCTACTGGAATGCAGACGTCCCACCAGGACGCCCCTAACTCCTCCTCCACGCTTAGCAGAAAGCATCCCTCAGCCTCTTCCTACAGCTCACATCATTTCTTTCAGACACAATTTGATGCACGACACGTCGCCGGGACACTGCACGTCGTTCTAGGAGAGCTGTGCCATCCTCCTAAATTTGCAGGTAGGGGATTGAGGACGGGAGATTAAACCCCCAGATCTGCTGCGTCTCCTGCAATCATGTCTGGTAGCTGCTGGTCTTCCCTCCTCCCCTCACCCCATTATCCATTGCATTCTGAGCAATCAGACGTCTCGTAACACTCTTAAGCCTACGCTGTTTTCTGGATCAGACACTGACAATATTGCTTATTTAAAAGGAAAGCCTGGGGAGAGAGAAAAACCCTAATTATCCTAACAGCCAGCGGCCACGACGCAGAGCCACATTTATCATAGAAGAGAAGCGAGCCAGCATGGGATTTCCAAAAGCCCAAACACTGCTATTGCTGCCAGGGAGTAAATGGGGCTGAAGGGTTTGAAAGCTCCCATTTGTGTGGGGCTGTGCTTACGGCAGAGCCCAACCAGCAGCCCACGAACTGGGCTTGTTCAGAAACCCGTCCTTGCAGGACAACCAAGGACTCTCTTTGTCATTTGGGGTCACGATAAATATTCACAAGGGTGAGAAAGGATCTGGTGTCCTTGCAAGGCAGAAATTGTTCCCAACAGGACAAGTTCTTTAGCACAGAAATGAGTAAAAGAAAGCAGAGATAACTTGCAAAACCAAGTACCGAGACCCAAAGGACCCACATTAGGTTAATTTCACTAAAGTACCTGGAAAGCCCACTACCCTGCAGTGAAACCACAATGTCTGAGCACATCCTCTCTGACCAAAGACCCATCAGCACTGAATTAAGGAGGATGCCTTCTGCCTGGCACTTGGCAAAGCCTTGTGCTCCCAGTGGAGACATTTTCCAAGCCAGCAGCTGTGGGCTGTGATGTTACCTACCGGCTTGGGGCAGTGGATGTACCTAGCGAGGCTGATGATGAGGTCATGAGTGATTGGATCCACCAGGTTCCGAAAGCTGGCATATCGGTAGAGGACATCATCCAGAGAGGTCGACTCCATTCCTAAATCCTGCAGAGATAGGGTACAGAAGCAACATTATACACAATACCAAAGCCAGTAACTAGCATGGATCTTAAATTCCCCTGCACTAATGGTCATAGAATCACTGAGGATGGAAAAGACCTCTAATAACATCAAATCCAACCATCAACCCATCCTCACCATGCCTGTTAAAACACAAGGAGGGAGGAAGGAGCCTAAATTTGCAGAAGGGGAAGCAGAAGGATAAACTCAGGAGCTGTGGGGTGATGAAGCACTGGAGCAGGCTGGGGAAGGGTGGAGGCAGGGATGTGTCAGGAACAGTTCAGATGGAGCTAATGCTGCTCTGGGGAGGGTCAGACCACTTGAGGGCCCCTCTAAGGCTATTTTCTCCGATTCTCAATCTTTAGACATAATAATTTGAGGAATTTTGGCAGAGAACTCATCATTCTGTGAAAGACATTAGCGCACAGGGACGAGGAGAGGAAGGGTTATATATAGTGTATTCCATTTGCTTCAAGTATTCCATCTCCACAGTGTTTTGCTCTTCAAAATCAGGGGGTACAATTCACTCGGATGAATGCACATTCCAACGAGGTCCTTCCTGACACCCCAAGAGCTGAACAGCTTCCCAAGAAGCCTCACAGTAGAGATGCAGCCTTTACCCATACAAGAGCAGTCAGGTTGGATGCACAGAGCAGGGGGACCCCCAAAGCCAACTCTTCCGGCCTATCCTCGTAGTAATGTAGGTTGGACTTGGGGATCTTAGAGGTCTTTTCCAACCCTAATGATAATATGACTGAGCAAGTACCAGGTCAGAGATGGATGTGCAAACAACACTACCATAGGGGCTGATTTTGGGGCTAGGCAGCAGTAATCCCACACGTGTTGTTTTCAACACACCGGGATCTTTCAGGATCACACCAGGCTTAGCATCTCGCCACTTCCCTTTGAGCATCTCAGAAGGCTGACAGTTTTCAGCTGAGATTAAAACACAGAACCAAGCAATCTGAGCATTTCTCTCTCCTGGGAGAGCTCACGTCTTTCACATGGAGCATCCCCTCCTCCCTCCCCATACGCATTCCTTATGTGCAGATGTCTTTCTCAGCTGCTCCCTAAATCTCTCTGCCACACCAGCACTGTCTCTTCCCACCACATGTAATATTTTAAAGCCACTCAAGGCTGAAACTTGTCCGAGGCCAAGCGATGAGCTCATCTGCAATTTAATAACTTAGCACCAGCTCGTGCTGTCAGCAGCAAATCGCAGATTGTGAACTTGGGAGAACACGCCCAGCATCTGGTTCCAATCATAGGGGTTTTTACAGCACGTTCCCTTTCCCCAGAGGATCCTTACCTGGACAGCAAGAGCAGCTTTCAAGTTGTAAGGGTATATGGGTGAAAAACGGTGGTATCCGGGATCCAGTGAGACTACAGCTGTCTGGGTTTTGGCTAGAGGGGTGTTTTCCTAGCATACGCCCAAAGACAGGCACAGGGCTGAGATGGTTTGTGGTAGAAGAGGGGATATCCACATCCCTGGTACCCCCAGGGGTCCCAGCAGGAGGGAACCAGAGGAGATCTCAGTGCCTTGTCCATGCACAACCAACAGCCCTGTGCTGATGTCCAGGTTTAGATCCTGGCTGAAAGCACAGCCCTGCTCAGCTCATCCTCCCTACCCTCACCCTTCCTACAAAGTCTATGGCTTATTTCATGCTTTAGGAGGCCAAGAGAAAGCCAAGATGCCTTCAGTCCCTAGTGATGAAAGTAGGAATTTAACTCGTAAGTGCAGCAGGAAGAAACAACTCCTCCTTCCAAAGCATCCAGCAAAGGAAAATTCCTGGGCATAGCGACAAAAGGCACTGCCAGAAGTGGGTTATGTTGGAAATCCAGCAGACCTGGGTCCCCCTTTTGCAAGCAACCATCAAGAAAGAACCCAAACCACTGCCCAAAACCCAAACTCAGAGCTCACCATCGCTTTCACCAAGCAAACACTACATGAGCAATGTCATTTTCCCTGTGAAAAAGGAAAAATAAATGCCAGCAAGGCATCTGGAAGCCATAAGCCTCATTTATCTTTCCCTATCTCTGGGCACAACACCTTGCTGTTCCCCTCCTGCTGCCTGCCAGGAACTGCAGCACAGCAGTCAGCTCTCAGAGCTCCACAACCCAGCATCGAGGGATGCTCCCTGAGCCACCATAAGCACTGGAAACCAAGCATGTTTTTCTCTTATTAAACCATCGATCACTGCAAATTGAATCACAATTAGAGGAAAATTCAGCTGGTCCATGCAAGAAGTCGTGAGATAAGGCGTGCTGCTCGGTTGCTGCCTTTATTAACTCAAAGGGAATGCAGTTAGCGGGTGCCCAAATGAGGTTACTGTGCAGAACACCACCCAGAGCTCCTGCTATCACTGCTGCTCATAAATAGCCCCAGAGCTGCTATTTTGGCAAGCACCCCTTCCAACACTGGGCCTTATCTCCACCATGAGTGTAATGAATTGCTGAGCAGAGAGGTTGTATTATAAACAAGCAGT
>JAOWBP010004513.1:452890-473793 GCA_028571105.1 Tragopan temminckii | reverse complement strand
GGAGGTGTTCAAGGCCAGGTTGGATGGGGCCCTGAGCAGCCTGGTCTAGTATTAAATGGGGAGGTTGGTGGCCCTGCTTGTGGTGGGGGGGTTGGAGATTCATGATCCTTGAGTTCCCTTCCAACCCTGGCCTTTCTATGATTCTGTCTTGTGTGACTCCTTCTATGATCGGGTGACTGCATGGTGGATGAGGGAGAAGCTTTTGATGTAGTCTACCTGGGCTTTAGTAAGGTCTTTGGCACTGCCTCCCCCAGCTCTCTCCTGGAGAAGCTGGCAGCTCAGAGCTTAGGCATGTATGCTCCGGGAGATGAGCACCATGGCCAAATCCATAGATAAATAAATGAGTGCTCCCTGTGGCCCTACAGAGACTCATTAACCTGAGTTTGACGAGCTGCACCGGTCAATTTGTTTCCCAAAGTGAATCAGAGAGCACAGCTACAATCAAGACCTGTCAGAGGAAGTTGGCATTGAGGGTTTTTTGCTGATGAATTATTCTGACTGAGTTAGGAGGAAGGAAGAGCCCTACGCATGCTAATTGCTGCTATCAGCCCGGTGCTGAGCCCCTGGTGCTCATCCAATATGGTGTGCAGGTAAAGGCTTTGCTCCATGCAAAGATGTTAGGGAAGGGACAGGGAGCACAGAAAGCCATTTGTGTTCAGGGAATACCCCAGAGGAAAGAACTAAGTTTCTTTTTCATTCATGGCTCCCTGATCCCTTTACAGGCTCACATGGAGTGATGTGAGTTTTCTGCTCTAATAGAAAGGCACCTGCCTGTTGTGCTGGAAGCAAAAGGACTGAATTTCACCTAAATGAGGCTGTGAAATGTGAAGGGCTCCTTTAGGAAATCATTTTTCTCCTCTCTTCATGGCCCAGAAATTTCTCAGCTGCTGTGTGTGTGAGCGGAGGGACCAGGAGATACATTGCAGGCATCCAGGGAGCACAGCAAGTCTTCCCAGGAAACACACGGATGGCACCAATCCAAATGGCAGCTGCACAAATTAATTTCCTGGCCTCACAATACAGGATTGTGCAGCAGTCGACCAATTCTTTTTTCATTTAGCCATCATTAAGATGTACCTAGGGGACTGGGGAAGTGACCATCCACCAGGATCTTGGACCATCACCAGCTCCTGCAAGCAACAAATAAGAAAAGCAAGGACTTGGTGCTGAAATAATGTTATTTATTTCCACCAGGAGTGTCTTCCCAAAGCCCTGCTGCTCTTCAAGCCAGAGTCAAGCCATCAGGCCCTGTCCCACTCTTTCCATGTCAGGAGTGAGACTGGGTGAGCTTTAAGGTCTCTGCCACCCCAACCACTCTGTGACCTCAATGGAAGCCATGGGACATTTGAGGAATGGCAGAAAGCTGGGCTGCCTGGCAGAACCATCACCTGCATCCATCTATCATGAGATATCAGGAGAAAGGTCTTGTCTGTCAGCAGCAGGTAAGGTGCAATCTGTAATGGGAATCTTGAGAACCAAAACTGGGAGGGAAGGGATGTATCCTGCATGGTCAGCTAGGACACAGAGTGATGGATGAGCCAAGAGCTGCTCCAGAGAAGCCAACACTGCTGGAGGCAGAGGGAATGCCATCTTCTGCACATGGCATCAGGAGCAAGGAAACCAGAGAACCAACACGTGCTAGGGTTTGTGTATTACATATTTAATGTGTGGTTTTGCTTCTCCAGCTTGGACAAAATCCAAGAGGGTTCTCCAGCTTATGTCTTATTGGCTTTATTTGACATAAAGTGAAGTACGACCCATTGGGGTGAGGGCACAGTGGGGAGAGGAAATGACTAACAAGAGCTGCTCCCACCCTTCATCATTATCTGTGTGTTTCAGCTGCCAGTTTGCCCTGGGGAAAATTATTCACTGAGCGGCCAGACAATTTTTATAAGTTTCATGTATTTTAAAAAAATTATTATTAATTTTGATGCAAGAGTGCCATTAGCATGCTCCCATCTGGGCTCCTTATCCTCCAAAGGAGCATGCATCTGCTACACCCCACTATGATGCTTTGCAGTGAAGCATTTGGGAGAGGGGTGCGCCTCAGACAAACAGCTCACCCAGCCTCAGGACCAAAGGAAACGTTGGTCAATGAATTGGTGCCAATCCCTGCGCCTGCAGTGCTGGGCCCATGCTGCTCTGCCATAGGGATGTGCTTGAAATCTCTTCTGGCATTTTTTTTATTTTTGGGTGGGCAGCAGTAGGAATCAAATGGATGAAATAATGTATTTATTGTTTGAAAAATAATAATTGCATTCATCTGCTGGCAGCTACTTAAGCTGAAAAAGCCAAACTGCTCTCATCTTGCAGCCTGGGAGCTCAAAGCTGGGTACACCAGGAGCTCATATTGAGTACAGCATGTGAAGTCCCCGTGAATGAGTGATAACCCCTTAAAAACATGGCAAAAAGAGCATGCAAGCATCGAGCTTTGCTTTATCCAGTGTAGAGCAATGCTGCCTGCCTTGGCATGACATTGTTCTATTGATGTATGCATACAATCCCTGCCACAATGTAGGAGCTCCTTAGGGATCTCTTTCCATCAAGAAGGATTTGGTGGATCCCCAAACCAACGGATTGCCTTGCACTAACAGCCCATTCATCCTGAAGACTTGCAGCCTGCAGGGAGGAAATCTCTGCAGCCCATTTTGGGGCAGCCCTGCACTGGGATTGCTAGCTGCCTTGTATCTGCCTACGTCCCCCTTGTCCCTCGGGAAACGAGCAAACCAACCACAAACATGATTAATAAAAATAGCTCTGGAGGCTGTGAACTGTCTCACGGCAATGAGCGGGGTATGATGTTAACAAACAGCTGTAAAAACTTCTATCCCTGCCATAAAATTTGCCACAGAATAACCCCAAGTCTCTATAGGAAGAGCTCAGCATTATGCAAATCCCTGTGAGTTACAGTGGAGGATCACTTACACCCACTTGGTTTCATCCTCTCGCTTTATGGGGATCTTCCATAGGGAGAGACACAGCTTTCTTCCCAGATAAAAACTGTATATGGGGTTTTGACCCCTGTGATGATAGGGTTGGGCATAGAACCATGCCCTAAAGCCCTGATAATGCTTTGTTCCCCCATGCAAAGCAGGATGCTGGTTTCTATTGAGAAAGCTTTCTCTGACAGCTGGTTCGTGTGCAGCACTAGATCAGCTCACAAAACGTTCCCATGGACAAGAATGTTGATGTTTAGATCAAAGAGAACTAGAAGAAAGGGCTTTCCTCATCATTTAAACTCATGACATTTCCCTAAAGCACGACCAGAGACATGCAACACCAACGTGTCTCATAATAAAGTGTAATTGGAGAATTGAACCACTTCCTTGGAGGGCAAAGGAATTGAGAAACAAGAGGCAGCCCCAGAGAGTGAAGAACTGCATTAAGAAATGGAGATGATGTCACCAGTGAGAAAATTTTCTCCAGAAATGCCAGCAAAAATTACTGAACATGAGATGACATCAGCCTTGAAAACATGCCTTGTATTTTGGGCATTTACCTTTTCCAACTTTTCCTCGTAATACCAAGTTGTTAAAACACCCAAAGCTACAACAGCCTCCAGCAGCATTCCTCAACTCTTTGCTGTGATGGTTCAGCAGTTGGGTTTGTGCTTTGCTTATTGCCATGGAAAGGGTTAGGGATTATGAAGGGTGCAGCCTGATGTCTGGCTTTCACAGCCTTTGCAAATGAATAGCTGGGAAAAGTTTCACTCCTGTCCTTAGAGAGATTTGGGGTAAAGAGGATTTTAAAGAAATATATAAATATATAACATTAAAACTCCTTTAGAGCTTACCAATAAACACTTACAAAATTCCTCTTTACTCTTAAGAAGGAAAGTACCAGTGGGGATTAGTTTGTTTAGTCTCTTCTTGCTCAATGAACATTTTGCCGAGGTTTGCAGTTTTCACACCATAAAATGCCCACATCCCTGTCGTCAGCATCTTTCCCCTGTTATGGGAATTACAGATCAGTCCTCAGCTGAGCACTGTGAGACATGGGGAGAGGTAGGGCACAACACCCAGCATGCAGCTCTTCAGCTGTGGGCTTCACTCCTCATTTTACCCCTGATGTGTGACATCAAAATGATTTTCCTTTTCCATTTATAAAGCAGTTCCGGCTGCTAGGAACCATCTGTAAGAAAGACATCACACGACAGCCCTAAATACTATTGCAATGGCAGCTCTGAAGACTGAACACCAGGTTATTTCTCTGCTCTAGCTCTGCATTTTTTAAGCATGCCGGTAAGAGCACAGCTGCAGGGTATTCTGCAATTTTCCTCGCAGATTTCCTCTTGCAGCAAGCAGGACACCCAGCTCTGCATGCAGCACACCTCCCCTGAGTGCCCGAGAGCAGGGCTGCTCCAGGAATAGCTCTTTGTTTTCCTTTCCAAATCCAACTGAATTTTCTTTGGCTCCTCACCAAGCTATGCAGGCCTGTTCCTCTCCTATTGCAGGCTCAAAGCTCACTAAATGCATGGGATAGTTGATGGGAAGAGTCGTTTCTGGGCACCCAAAGGCATCCCTTGCACCTAGAAGAGCTGACAAGGGTCTCAGCTTCGGCCACAATGCATTACTGGATGGGCTGTTGGCATCATAGAATATTTTGAGTTGGAAGGGACCCACAAGCATCATCAGAAGAACCTTGACCAATAAATCCTTCCCATCACAGTGAGCTGAGTTGAGAATCTCTGGTTTACATTTCATTACTGAAGATGGACATTGCCCCGTGCCCATGTAATGTCTCTGTGGATATACTACATTCTAAAAGCTCAGGATAGAAGTAATGAGAAAAAGTCATTTTCATCCACGGATGAGCACTGACCCTCTCTCCATCAGCTCCTGCATCACTCGATGGAAAGCCATCCACTAGAGAGCAGTGTCACCCAGCCCGTGGTGCCTACAAGCCACTCGTCGCTTTTACAGCTGGCTCTAAATGCACCTCAGCATCCTAATATTCAAAACAACGTCTGCATGGAGGAAAGAACCTGGTATTTTGAGTGCAGTGTCTCTTTAGAGAGGAACAGCATTCAGATGAAGAGAACAAAAGAAGCAAAGACACTTAATTTGGGGCTTACATCTCCCACGTGCCTCCAATTCTAGAAACCTGAGGAAAACCCATATGAGTCCAACTCCCAGAGCTCACACCCAGGCTGCCAGGGAAACAACTGCATTTGGGGGATCTCTGGTGACCTACAGGCACTGAGAGGGGTACACAGCAGCAGCCTCCAGCTCAGGTAGGTGGGTTAAACCAAGCCAAAGGTCTGGGATGGACCAAAATTGGATGGTTGGACTTGGTGAACTCAATGATTCCGACCACGGAAAGAGCACCCACTGCTTCACATGGCCGTGCCATCAGAAAACCACTCCTTCCCTGCACTGAGATCACTGCTGTGCCCATGGCACTGCATCACCCTGATGTTTAGCATGAGAAACCCAATTAAACCTCTAGAAGCAACGAGACTCTCAGAAAATGAAGCGCTGTTAGCCGAAGAAGCAACTTGATAAATATCTCCAGCAGGGATAATTAAGCAGAAGAACAGCTTTCATTTGCACATCGCACAGCCAGCTCCTCATCGTGGTCCGGAGCTGAGGTTGGATCCGAGTGGAAAGCAATCACTCTATGCAAAAAACACCATTTATGTGTTACACAAAGAGGGATTTTTCCCAACTTGTTTTTAATTTCCTGCCAAACAAAATTCTAAAAATAAGCATTTGGCATCCATCAAGACACTCTGCTGTAATTATAGCCCTATTTAACTTCTCACAGAAAAATGTAAATATTTCACTGTTGGAGTACTCCTTTTTCTTCCCTCATTCTCCCCAAAATGAAATGTATTTATAGCCTTCCTTCTATGCTACATTTTGCACTCAACAAACCTGCATTTTCCTATAGAGAAAACGTGCTGGAGTATTTCCAACAAACTCTACTCCGGCGTAATAAGAAACTGCAGCTGACGCCCCATTAATAACAGGCATTTGAAGGAAAGGCAATTTGCACCGGTGCCAACAGAAAACCAATCAAGAATTTAAAAGAAAACAACATGTTGGGTTTGTTGCTTCTGTAAGTGACCTCCTGGAAGAGAATTTGACCAGAATTTGAATTTGTTCAAGTTTGCATTAAACAATAGGAATATTTTCTTTAAATTCTCGCATAGAAGAATTAAAAAAAAAAAAAAAAACTGAAAAGGCCCTCAGAAAGGGAATTTTATGATTGAGTGTATTAAATAAAATCCAATTGGGTTTACATGAGCAGCTCCCCAAAACAGATAAGGGAGGCCAATGTGATCGGAATAGAAGACCTCTGAATTGGGTTTTAGTCCTTGGTGTCCAAAGGGAAGAGGCCACTGGAAAGGAAGTCATTAGTAAATTGATCACAAAAGCACACTATTTGCTGCCAATGAACAGCAAATAAACACAGATCCAAAATGGTGAACTGAAAGGCAGAGGGAAGGAAAAGGAAAGGAATAGGGAGCGTGAGAGAAAGGCAGGGGCTGGGATGGATTGGATGGATGGGATAGCAGAGGCTGATGGTCCACATGTGGATGGAAGGGTCTGGTGCTAATTATCATCATCTGTTCCTGCCTGGGAAAGGTTCCACAAAAGCGCACAGAAAATAACACATAGAAAACTAAACAGGATTTTGCTAGAGGTTGCACGTTCACCCTTCGTGGAGCTTATTTGCCCTTCCTGCTCCTTAACATGAGTTACATTTCACCAGCACAAGGGGAAAGCAAACAAGGTTGATGTTTGGGGCCGGGGATGGAGAGGAGCTTCAGCTCTGCTCCTCCAGCTCAGTTTTCTCACCAGAAACCATCTCAAGGAATCCAAAAAAATCCCCTCTCCCGACTTCTCTTCCTGCAATTAGGGAGCGATCAGCTGCTAGAGTGTATGCCTGGGGTTTCACTTTCCCTAAACTGTTTATTTTATTGGAGCACAGATCACATTTGGAAGAGTTCAAGCAAGCAGGGGTCCCCCATTGCCTCTACTGTGCTGATGAGAACCAGAGCACAAGCAGCAGCCTGGCTCCCAGGGCTCTGCTCCTCGCTGGGGCTGATGCCTTTGATTTTTTACAGTAAGGGTATTGAAGCACTGGAGATTGCCCAGAGAGGTGGTGGATCCCCACCCACAGTCAGGCTGGAGAGACTCTGAGCTGTGGGTGTCCCTGTGCATTGCTAGGAGTTGGACCAGATGGCTTTTGGGGGTCCCTTCCAACTCAAACCATTCCAACCTTTAAGGTTGGTGAAGACCTCCAAGATCATTTAGTCTAACCATCCATCCATCCCACCATGCCCACGAAACAGAGTTATGGAACAGTTAAGGTTGGAAAGGAGCTGTGGGCACCAGGACCTCCATGGTGAGAAAGGCTCCATCACAAGAGTAACCTGCAGCCAAGCAGAGAGGAGGTGGGCAAATAGAGGAAACCAAGGTGAACGCTCTTCACCCAGCCTTTGCCCTTGCTGTTTTCCTTTTAACAGACCCTTTCCATGAGCCTGGGGTGCAGCCACTACCATTTCTGGGGACGTAAAGCCAAATGGAAGGAAACAGGCAACGAGGAGCATATTTAACCAAGCCCAAAGAAAATACGCTCTTCCAGCAGAGCTTCATTTCTTTTGGCAGACCATTGCCCCACTAATGGTGGGGATTTCAGCCTTCATCTCCCTTAAGAAGATGAAAACAGAGCTAATATCAGTGGGGACGTGAGCTGCCAAGAATTCCTTTCAGCTGGGCACAGCAGAGGTAACACGATATGCTGTTCCGTGCAGCAAAGCTCACACAGCCCCTCCTGGGCTGCACATTGTGCTGGACAAGCAGGAAAACCACAAAAACTTTCCCCCATTTTCCCTCCCTGCCTGTTCAACATCCTTGCTTTTCTGACACGAGACAGGCCCTGCTATCAGTTGTATCAAACTTTGAAAGCTTCGGGAAAAAAAAAAAAAGAACAACAAACACAACCATGAGCAGGCTGCCCTCTCCCATTCAGCTTCCCAACTGCAAACATTTTGCCCTTTCTTTCTGTTTTCTGTACCCACTGGTGATGACATTTCACATGCTCTGAGCCAGCTTTTGGAGCGATGCTCCAAAAACCAGCACAAACCTTCCCAAGGTAACTTACCTACATTGCGTGAACACATATACATATATATTCTATTTTCCAGCCTTCAGGATGATGAGCTGCATTTTAACACCCAGTGTCCCAAATGACCAAAAAGCTGATGAAAGCAGGAGTTGCTCAGTGATGTGTTGGCATGATATGCAAAAGCCAAACCACACAGTTTGGCACTGAGGTGCTGGCAGCCCCTCTCTGGGATGCAGAAGCCCCGTCTGCACTGGGTTGAGCACTGCCAGGATGGATGCTTGGCCACCCCAGATGGGCACATGGCATAAGGGGCTTTTTTCCCCCATTTTTTTTCCCCCACTTACTGGCACATTCAGACAAGGGAACACACTACATTTAATTACAAAGCATTTGACATGAAGGAGACAAGTCCCACGTATGTATGGGTCACTGCAGGGTGAGCTGGGACCTCATCATAACGCTTTCATCACTCCCAGCATTATTTAAAGCATTATTCTCATACAGATTGGGCAGCAGCAAACCCAAAAAGCTGAGCAGAAGCACAGCCTCAAGCCCAGAGCTCATGTGATGCATGAGCTCACTCAGCACCTCCATTTACTAACAGTGCACAGTGTGAAAGGGCTTTAAAGCACCAACTCAATGCTCTATCAAAGCTTCATCAGAGAGTTTGATCCTCTTAATTGGGGAACATAGCCGGGGGCTGCCCAGGAGCCGACTGCATTGGGCAATTCTTGCAATGGAATGGAATAGGGCAGCAGCTGCTTGGGACAAGGCAACCCATCACGAGGTGCTTGGAGGGCTTCCAAGGAGGGGAGGAAGTGTGTGGGGGGAGTTAATTATCTCAGCAGCCAGTTCCTCATTTAATAACAATTCCTTCTAGTTGCTTTCCTGAGTTTTGAGGGTGGATTCAGACGATGTACTGAAAGCAAATCTAATTTCCACTCCCTCCAGACACAGAGGAAGTGGAGGAGTAATTATTAAATAACAAAAAAATCACACTTTTAATAGCAAAGCCTTTTCTAATCAGGCACGGAACCAGGAAACACATTCAAAGAGCAAGGGACATCAGTGGGGCTGCTGGTCCTCCTCCCTCCTCACCCACCCAGGAGGAAAAAGGAAAGGACCAGAGCACAGCTCCAGCTCCCTTCAAGCCAATTATCACCTACAGATGTTCCCTCCAAGGGGAGGAAAGCCCTGGTGCTATAAATCACCTCCTTCCACCTTCACTGCCAGGAAAGATTTCTTCTCCTTTAGGAGATTTTCTACCACTTCTGGCTGTCAGTTCATTTGTTCAAGCTGGGAAGAGCTAAGGCAATTCAAGCATTTGTCAAAATCAGTATTCAGTGGTGGAAAAAAATAAACAGTGCTCCACCGTTTGGGTTTTAAATTCTGGAGCATCCCAGTAGGTTTGCATAGGGCAACACACAGGGAAAGGGCTCAGTTTACAGCGACTGAATGGAAAACACAAAGCCCCTTCCAACACTACATCTCACACGCACCCGGATGGCGTTTCAATATGCATGCATAATTTACTGTTTAGCTCCAACAGGCTTAAAAAATTAGGTCTGTGTGACAGTGGGAGCAGCCCCGGTGAGCTGCGATGTGTTGCTGTTGCTGCAGGGCTGTGTGGGTGAGGGAAACACGAGGGAGAAGTTGGAATCAATGGAAATCCTCATTGCTATGCATGGAATAATGACCATGTGTTTGTATGCGCCATGCTCTGCAAATGAGAAATCCTGAACACTGCATAGAGAAACGCTCAAATGCTGGGAGATGCTGACCCAAGGCCATTGAGCCCCACTGCAAGGCAGGGCTCTGGCTGCCCTGTGCAATGGGACACGTGGACACAAATCCCAGCCAAAAATCAGAGCTGGCTGTCACCTTGCAAAGCATCCCTACCAGGAGCTATTTCAGGCAGCAGAAAGCCCTTCAAAGAGGCACTTGCTGTCCATAAGCAAAGGGGTGCTGTCCATAGCAGTGGCTTAGGCAAATTCCCTATTTCCAAGTCAACTGATACAAATTCAAATTAGTGCCCAGCTTAGAGTAAATGTTTGCAGGTTGGCTGGATGCTGGACAGACCTCACGTGGCACACAGCCTCTTTCTCCAGCTGCCATGCCTGAGCGCTGCATAGCCATGCTTGCCCACATTGTTCTTCCCCCAGATTTGGCTGAAAGTTTGTGAATTCACACCCATCTCACACCAGTGCCCATTGGCATTCCCGCTTTCTGAGGTCTCAAAAGAGTCCCAGGGCAGCCACAGTACTTTCTGATGGATACTGTGCTCCTCACCCATGGCCAGGAGAGCTTTGTAAGTACAAACTCATCAGCTTTCAGAAGGTATTTCTGGAGGTGCAATGTTGGGATTTGGCCTGTTCAACCACTGCTCCATCTGCCCCAAATCCCATCAGTCCAAATATCTTGAAACTGCAAAGCCCCAGTACATTCACACTATGAACACCAACAGCATAGGAACGGGGATGAACCCTTCTTTGGACACCTCAACCCAATTCCAATGCATGATTTTGGCATGCAGAGGGGCACAGCACCCCTCGCCCCTCACTGGGGCTCATGCTTTGTCCCAGCAGACTGCAGCATCAAAGGCAACACCACACCCTTCAGAGCTGTGCTAGGCTGTGAACAACCTGCTGGGCTGCAACAAACAGCTCGATGGAGCAGCTGGCCTCTGCCAGATGATATAAACTTATGAGCATCTGGGAAATTACAGCAGTACTTCCATCTCTGTTGCACAAAATGGGCCCCAGGATGAGCAGTGTTGGCTGGGAAAGCTGAGGGCAGCGACCCGGAGCAGTCCCTCCCACCAGATGCTGCTGCAGAAACAATTCATTTCCACCCTACAGTTGCGTATCTGGTGGCCAGATAACTCCCAGTGGGAACAAATGATGGAATGGGGAATTTGCCACCTGCTGATCCTCTCCACCGGGCTCTTTCTGGGATGTGTTGATACCCCAAGAATCATAGACTCATAGAACCATTCAGGTTGGAAAAGACCTCTCAGATCCCCAAATTCAACCCCACCCCACCATGCCCACTGACCACGTCCCTCAGTGCCACATCCCCACAGTTCTTAACACCTCCAGAACTTCCTTCTGTTTGTTTCTAGTTTGCAGCTCATGTCAAATCTTTGATGCAACAACTTGCCCCCTCTGGTTGGGTCCAACGTCCTTTTGCAATGTACTATGGAAGGGGGGGAGGCAAGCAGGTTGATCTGGTCTATCTATGCCTTGCAAAAATCAAGAGCCACAGGTAAAACTTGTAAAACAGGTGAATTCTGCCTTCTTTTATAATTATGAAAACATTCTTTGTTTCAAAGAGATAATTAAGAAATCCTTTAAGTGTTCCTAGCTTGCTGCCTACCACAGGTATCTGCCCATCAAACACCCAAAAGGTCTAAAAAGAACACATTTAGTGCTGTTTTCCAGCAGAAGAACTTCAGAATGTCATAGGAGCTGAAGAGCAGAAAGGTCACAGAGGTGGGAAAGCTTAAAAAAAAAAAAAAATCCTTCAAATGCCAGCTGGCTTTCCTCCTCCTTCCCTACAGGGCAGACACAGCACCGGCTGAGCCACGCGGCTCTGCTGCTGCTTCCTCTGGAGGAATCGTGGCTTATCGCCATTCCTCAGTGCTGCTGCTCTTACAGCCAGGGCAAGGAGTGATGAGAGAGGTCATGAATAGGGCTGAGCAGAGTGCTCTGAGCTGACAGCTTTGCCTGAGAGCAGCGCTCTAGGAGAAAAGCTGAGTGAGCCGCGGTGATGCATTACACGGGATGCTGAGCGCGCCCAATGCTCAGCATGCAGCCACTTGGGCAGACCAAGCACCCCAGGGGACCCTGTATGTCCTCCCCTTGTCTCCCACTCCCCCAGAGCTATCGCTCTCATCCATGTCACACCAGGTATTCCCATCAAATGAAGCCATCCTGCTGTTCCTAGATTACCTCATCTGCAAAACCCAGGGGACAGCATGACACGATGGGAGACTCTTCTGGCGGCCATTTGGTTTTCCTTTGCTGTCTTGGCCAGGTTTGAGAGCCGAAGCACAGAAACACACAGATTAAATCCTGATTTCCTACTCTCTTAGTACAACCAATGGCAAAAATATGGTATGATGAAGTCAGAGACAGACTCTCCTGAGCTTTTAGGGCAATTAACAGAAAAAAAACATAGTAAATAAGCACAGTATTTCTAATGCTCCAGGATGCACATGGGGATGAGCATCGCCCTGCCCCAGCTCCCGTTATAATATCACGCACAGCAGCCAGCACTCAGCTTCTGCCTGGAAACAAATTGCTTCTGCCTGCAGACAGCCTTGGAAATCACCTGCACTGACTGCAAAGCAATCTGCAACACAGCCCAGTAGCAAAGCACTGTGCAACCTCCCAGCATGGATTTGCTTCATGTGTTGGACCACACAGTCCCCACTCCACCTCCTCTCACTGATGGGTGGAGGCTGGAGGTTCTGAAGGAACCATTTGTTACAAGAGCTTTAACTTCTGCCATTGCTCGCCTACAGACTCCCAGCACTGCTGAGGATTTGCATCCACAAACATTTGGTTGCTCTCTGTTTACAAAAGGAAGGGCATGTTATTCATGCACCAGACTTCTCCTTGTCAAAACTCGTTGTTGATTTTTTTTTTTTTCCTCTTTGATTTTATTTTGCTTCACAAGGGCTTTGTATAGAAACACAAGCAGACACTGCAACAAGCATGAGCAATGGGCAGCCAGCATTCCTCTGGAACAGAAATGTTTTGTGCTCTCGATGCAATCAGGAGTGGGGTTTGAAAAGACCTCTAAGATCATCCAGTCCAACCATCCACCCATCCCCACTGAATAGAAACAGAAATATTAAGGTTGGTAAAGACCTCCAAGATCATCTAGTCCAATCATCAACCCATTTACCATCGTGCCCACTAAACCATAGAACCACAGACTCATTAAGGTTAGTAAAGAGCTCTAAGATCATCCGGTCCAACCATCCACCCATACCACCATGCCCACAGAACAGAGTTATATAACCAATAAGGTTGGAAAGGTGCTGTGGGCATGGGGATCTCCATAGTGAAAAAGGCTCCATCACAAGAGTAAAACACGACCAAGCAAAGAGGAAGTGATCAAATAGCGGAAGCCAAGGTGAAAGCTCTTCACCCATTGTTTCCTATCAATAATTAAAAGCTGTTTAACCTCCATGAATACACCACTGGGTCAAAATACACTTTAACAAAGCCAACATCAGCAGAACTTCTTTCACTTCCCTCCCCTTCCTTTGGACAGGTTGAAGGGGGCTATAAAAAAGAGGGACAGAGTCTTGAGCAGGGTCTGTTGGGATAGCAGACATGGCAGTGATGGGCTGGTGGTTGGAGTGGATGATCTCAGTGGTCTTTTCCAACCTTTATGAGTCAATGACAGGACAAAAGGAAATGGTTTCAAGCTAAAAGAGGGGAGATATAGATTGGATATAAGAATAAGTTCTTTACTATTAGGGTAGTGAAGCACTGGCACAGGCTGCTCAGAGAGGAGATGGGTCCCCACCCCTGGAAATACCCAAGGTCAGACTGAAGGGGCTCTGAGCACCTGATGGAGCTGTGGGTGTCCCTGTTCATAGCAGGGAGTGAGATCAGACGGCCTTCAGGGTGGGGGTCTCTTTCAACTCAAATGATTCTATGGTTTGTCCTCAGTTTGTATGTGTAGAAGCCCTTCCCTAAAGGCATGATGCATCCTGACCTGCTTGGTTGGAAATATTGCTTGGGCACTGCCTGGAAAAAGAGATAAAACACAGTCCTTCCTGCAAAGGTTCAGTCGAAATGTTTCTGATGGTAAAACATATAGGACACTTTTCCCAGTCATCTCAATGAGAAGAATCACCTGGCACTGAAATGGTGCTGAATTCTCCCAAGGAAGAAACTGACTGTTGTTATAGCAAAAAGAAGGAATTTTCTGACCCTAAAGAAAAATTCCCAAGCAGCTTTGACACTGAAGCTCAACAGGAAACATTCCTCCTCAGTGAAATGCATTTTACTGGCATGTTCCCACATCTCCTGTAATACCCTGGGAAACAAAGCACAGAGGGGTGGCACAGCTGGAGGGGTCACTTGGTTTGAGGAGAGCTAGATGGACAGGCTGGGTGTGCCGGTGCTGCAGATGGGAGCTGGGAGCTCTGCCTCACACAGGGGCAAAACAGCTCCAAGCACAGCAACGATAGCAGGATAGCCAAGTCCTAGGCTGCAGCAAGTGAAAATAAACCCAAATGTAGCAACAATGGATGCAGAAACAAAGGAAGAAAATCTGCTTACCTCTAGAAGGCCTCAGGTGTGCAGAGATCTCCAGCAAGAGATACCTTTGCTACCGCTGCCAACCCTTAAATGAGGTCTGGGAAGGGGTGGATCCTGGCTCCATGCCTTCCAGTCACTCAGGTGAATTGCTTGCACCTGAGCTCTGCTGGGTTGGCCCTGCCTTCCACCAGGTGCTCAATCACTGGTTCAGGCTGTGACTCAGCATTTCCACTGAGCGGGCATGGTGGGCTGGGCTGGGGATCTTAGAGGTCTCTCCCAAACCTAATGATTCCATAATTCAATGAAATGTATGGCAACAGCTATGAAATACCTGCTTGCTGCATTCATTCCATTCACACCAACACCCACACAGGGACAGAAAACGCCAGCCAGTGTCAGACACTTCTACGATTACACACATCCTCCATCTCAGAGATTTACATCCCGCCCAACTTAAATTTACTAACTTGTCCCAAGAGAAAAATGATGGATATTGAGTCACAAAACTTGCAGAACTGAAGAAAATCATCACTGCAGCAAACCATGAGCCAAAATGTGCAAGATGGGCACTGGAGGAGTGCAATAGTGTCCTGCAACAGTGGGGTGTTCCCTGGGGCCTTAGCCAAACCCAAGAGCTGTTGCAATAACATCACAGATCAGCATTAACAAGAATATTCCTGGAGTGAACCAGGAGCAGTGTCATTTTTTCACTGAATGACATTATAGCATAAGGCATAACGAAGCTGGAATGTGCTCTAGCATTGACTGGCACTACTTGTTGGGCAGAGATGAAGGGATACTCTGTTTAAACTGGAATTCAGCCCAACAAGACGGAGTCGTGAAACAACAGAGGGATTTTGGGGCCGAAATGGAGAGATGTGGGAAGGAACCACATAAGGGAGGTGGCTGCAGCTTAGGGCTGCTGACAATTGGATTTAGAAAAGCAGCATTGGCATTACAGCCAGCTGCTAATTACATTGCAGAGCAGAAGAGGAGTGTTGTTGGGTTGTGGATGGCCAAGAGACACATGCAGAAAAAAAGTGAATAAACACAGTATTTGAAAATCCCTTAAACATCTGACAGCAAAGCTGAGTCAAGCCAAGGCTGGGGACAGGATGCCCTTGTAGGTCACACAGGGCACTTGCAAAGACAGCAGGGTGCAAGCGATGCCGAGCCAGGTCTGTGGGAGACGTGGTCCTAATCCTATTTGCCCCCCAGTCCTTTATTCCCTGAGCCTGCTTTCCTTCCCTCTTCTCTTTTCAGACTGAGCTGTCTCATGGGATCAGTCTCTTGCTATGGCTACAGATAGCATCTGCTGTGCCAGGAACCAAAACTCTCTCGGGATCATAAGCAAACACCTGGATAGAAATCCTAACCTGCCAGATTGCAGTTTCTTTTGCATTTCTCACTTTTCTCACTTCCTTCAAAAATTACATATGTAATGCATCACCTCACTGAAAGCAAAGTGACCTTTCCATCCCCATCAACCTCTTTCAGACATATTAAGTTCCAAGCATCAGAACATCACTGGCCAAGATCTTTGCTGAGGACCAGGGCATTGGTTCATTTATTCCCCATTTATTCCCACGACTGGGCACCAGTGGGTTGATTTCCAATGTGAACAAGGACTCAATGGGGAAAGCAAAGTGGAAAACGAGAATGGTTGAATGTGAAGGAACTTGATGACCCAATGATGCATGGGGGAAAGGGGCAGGGGTGGAATGGAGATCAATGGGTGGCTTTGAGAGCCGACTCACCAGGACTGTGGCTTCCTTTTCATGATGCCTTGACGTCTCCACTGTGAGTGGGGGCTGAGGTGGTAGGTGAGCTGCCTGCAGAGCTTCTCCATGGCCCCAATGTTGTCTCCCTCCTGCAAAGACAATGGGAAGACAATAGGTGAGGTGGCTGCACCATGATTATCCTTTCAATGGGATGCTCTAGCCATGTCACAAGGGACAATGCTAAAACTGCAAGGAAGGAGGACAAAATAACCCCAAACAATGATTGCTAGGATGCTGCAAGGCCTGAGTGTTGCACCAAGAGAAAGCACAGGCATGAACATTGTTTGTGAATGGGATTCTTCTGCAAATCCATCTCCAAACACAGATGAAGGCTGCAAGCAGCAGCTGGCTGCCCTGCCACAGTCATAGAATCATTAAGGTTGGAAAGACCAATAAGATCATCCAGTCTGACCTTCTGTTCATGGCTGTGACTGCTCTAGACCACGTTTCTCAGTGTCACATCCTCACTTTTCTTGAAAACATCCAGGGATGGTGACTCCTCCCCCCTCAGGCAGCCTGTGCCAATATCTCACCTATCAAGACTCATACAAAAGGAATTGCCCATCACATATCCATTGCCATTAAAACCATTTTGCAGAAGAACATGAAGAGATATGGTGAGATGATGAAGACCTCAGGAAGAGTGCTCACCAGAAACTCCCCAAATATCTATTTGATAGGAAAAAGAGCTTCAAGGAAAGCAGTGATTTTGATGGAATCTTCTCAATTCCAGTTAAAAATTCCATACAAAAGGACAGCATGAAAATGAGAATGGATTGACTCAAAAAAAAAAAAAAAAAAATTAATATCTCTGAATTTGGTCTTAGGAAATCGGTCTCAGCTCATCACTGCTCTTTATTCATGCTGATTGCTCAAGGGCTTGCCCTGTGACACGGGTGCTGCTGGAGATGCCATGTCTCACCCATCAGGATGCCCAATTATCACTGCCCTCCCACCCCCTCCTTCAGCCTGGCTGGGAGCCACGTGCTTTGCAGTGTGATTTATGCAATGCTTTCTCCCACCTCACCTCGCAGTCAGTGGAGCACGACAGGCTCTATAAAGACATTATAAATGTTATATTAACCAAGGAGCAAACTGGATTTTGACTAACCACATCTGGGTGTGCAGGGAAACAATTTCATCAGGTTCTTCTCGAGTGAAAAAAAAACAAAACAAGCAGAGGGCACATCTGCAGGCGCAGAAATATCAGCATAGGGCTGTAGCCCCTATTTTTCATCACCATATTTAACATCACACTTAAGATACAAACCTCTTTAAATAAGGGGTTTAATCCCATAGATTTTTACTTTGGTAAATGTTACCGTTTAGCACTGGGAAGAACACTCAGCCCACCTCAGGGGCTGCACTCTTGGTTGGACCTGCCCAAAGCCACCAGGACCCAACACCATCAGCAGCACATGGGACAGCATTACTATGGGACTGGGCCCTGAAAGTCATGTGCAAAAGTCACCCTGTGCTTCCCCAACTCGAGCTTCCCAAAACCTGCTTGCCAAAGCAGTGACACAGTTGAAGCCATGCCAAAATCAGAGCTGGACGCTCACGCTACAGTTTAAACAAAGTGTTTTTCCCTGTTTATTATCCAGGTCTATTAGGAAATAATCAAAGCTGGCACACGCCCTGGTGGGACTGAGCCCAAAAGTTTGTTTGGAAACTGATGCAGCTGAAAGAATCAGTGCAGCTCACTCGTGTGGAGGAAGTAGAACCTCGCTTCCCTCTGAATGGGAAGTGCTGGGCAGAGGGGCTTCATGCACCCACAGCAATCCCCCACTCTTTCCCTGCTCAGCCCGTTGTAGGGCTGGGTTTTTGTGGTCAAAGGGCATGAAAAATCTCAGCCTGCAAGAACTGAAAGGCACAGCACATGCCTTCCAGTGTGGGTGATGGGATGCTGAGCATGGAACAAGTGGAGAGCAGAGGTTGGGCCCCTCACAGGGCCCCTCTCCCCTCCTCCAGCCCTTGGAGGAGGAGATTCATGAGGCTGCAATCCCTTAACCAAATGCAGCTGGGGCAGCCATGGCCATGCCGCCCTCCTGATGTTGTGATGGGAAGCAAAGGGGTGACACCATGGGAAAGTAAACGTCAGTGAGCTTTGTTCTTGCTGGGGCTCAACAGTGGCCAGATCTCTGCATAGAATAACCCAAGCTGGAAGGGACCCACAGGGATCATTGAATCCTTGCTGGGTGGCAGGGCCAGAGTGTGTTTGGGATCATGAGCACAGGGATCCAGTCCTGCTGGCATCACTGTGATGGGACCACACTGTCATCGGCATATTGGGTGAGGGTAATCCCAAAAATGACTCCATGAGAAGAGAGATGGGGTTGGGTAATAACCAGGTGTGGGTTTGAGCTGGGAGGGAGAGCAGTGTGATGGGCTTGTATGGGAAAGGATGCACAAGGCTGAAACTGTCAGGGGTTCCACAAATATCTGCCCACCTCACTCCTCGTAATGCCTTGCAATAAAGACACGATAGCAGATACATTTGTTTTCATTAAGAACCCAATCATCTACTCCTCCCCCAGCAGCAGAGCCTGGGGGGCAGCCCCCTGTTAAATGGGTCAGTGGTAATGACTAGAGAGCTGTGACAAAGCCCTCCTGCTGCAGCACAGCGGGGCGCCGGCCCAAATTAGAACAATTAGCCATGTCCCACGACAGGTTTTCACTGGCATTATTACACAATCTCATGTTGCTGTCACTCCCAATCAATCTCCGGACAAGAAAAGGTGCTGCACTGCAGATCTTAATGCGCGACAAGTCCCAGATTGGCCTTCCAAACCAGGATTTGGGCTTAATTAAGCTCTGCCTGTGCACAACCCACTGCCCAGGGAAGCTACACTCATCCTGGGAGCACATCCTGCACATCGGATATTTGGTGCACAGATCCCCAGCCATGATGTTTTCCTTCCATATGGGTCAGTGGATGTTGACTCTTATAACATGACCTATTTCATATCCCTAAACAAGGGAGGAGCTGATAGATTTTCCCCCTTGCTTTATTTGTCTTAGGTGATTAGCTAGGATTGTCCTTCCTTTCCTTCGGGTTATTCCTAATAATCCAAATAGTTCAGATTATTATGAGGAAAAAAAGCAGTCAAGAGAAAAAATCATGCTCACAACGGTAAACAGAGCTATTACTCAGTAGCACAAAGCCATAAAACAGCGAGATGCTCTAGAAAGCACTGAGACGGATCATCCTAAATGGTTTTTGGCACACATCAGAGCAGTTCTTACAAATTAGCAGGCAGCCAAGAAGAGCAAACCCCCAGCAAACCACGCTGGGATTGGAAAGGAATGGCAGCAAAACAAACCTGCTCCCACCTCATTTACCTGCAAACACGAAACGTAAAACCCCGAGCCAGGGAAGGAAGACTTTTCTTTGCAAAACACCAAAGAAACAAAAGTGATTCAGCCACTGTTTATAAAGATGAGCAAAGAAATATCTGTAGAAGGGAAGGGAAAGGTTTCAGCACTTGGGTCCCTCCCTAAATGCCTCAGCAGTGTTTGGAGTGGTGAAGCCAGAATCGTGATGCATTCAGTGGTGACTTTTTATTTATTTTGACATTTGGATGGCTGCAGCAGCATCCTGGCATTCAAAGATGCTTTGACTGGCTCCTGGGCTTGTCACCTACATCCCTTCCTGTGACACCTATGAATGACCCTGCCCCAAAGGATGTGCTTCCCAAAGGGCTTTCCCCACATCCTGCTTTGATGAAGCCAGCACTGCTGAGCTTAAGATGCCTCCCCTTTCAATGTAGTCATGCGGAATTGAAGTCATCTAATGGGTTTTGAAGTCACCTAATGGGTTTCTGGTTTTCTTTTTTCCCCTCCCTGTTGAAGCACAGGGCTGAATTGCAGCCTATTGTTGCTTGCAGACATCTGCGGGCAGAGCAGCGCCAGATTTGCCTTTTGAAGCCCAGAGGGACCTTTCTCCAGTAGTCAGACAAGTCCTCTCATCCTGCCTAACCTCCCATAGGCACACAGCCCTGGGCTGCCCACTGCCTGTGACCCCAACAAGACTGGCACCAGCACCATCCTATGACTTCTGCAGGGAAACAGTGCACCCCTGAATTAATTTGCTTTATGAAATGGCCAAGAAAGGACCAGCTGGAAGAAAATGAAGGTCTCCTGTGTGAGAAGATTTGCCTTTTTGCAGGAAAAAATGCATTTCTTTTGCCATGGGAAATTCAGGTTTGGGATTGCTAGCCCCTCTCAGTATGGCTCCAGCAGCCATGTCCATCCCAAGCTCCTCTTACATCCCATCCCATCATCCACAGAGCAGCAGGAGCCTCCAAAAGTCATCAAAAAGTCAAGAAAAATAAACCAGCTCCAAATTTCCCACTGCAGAAGGGCACTTGGTGGTGGAGCCAGCTCTGTGGGGTGCAGGATTTGGGCCATGGACCTGCGAACAGGGGGCGAAACCACCATCCACCACTGGTTCCTCTTCTGGGAGCCAACCCCTGTTCTGCAGTTTTGTATTTTACGTGAACACTGCTCACTTCCCAGGAACACAGTAGAGCTTAAAGATGAGCAGAGCATCTGGTAAGATGCTACATCTTATTTCAAGTCATCTAACATAGAGATGTTTTTGTATACAGCTATCTGAGATATTAGGAAGGGATTTGTAGGAAATTCTACTGAGAGATCTTTGAAAGCTGCATAGAAATAGAGACCCATGTAAATAGGAGTTGCACAGAAATGCAATGCAAAACCAGCAAGCAGAACTCCAGATGCTGTCTAGATAAAGGATGTT
>JAOWBP010004513.1:431434-445279 GCA_028571105.1 Tragopan temminckii | reverse complement strand
AGTATTCTGTCTGCTGGGTCGGTGCCTTGCAGCAATGGCATTTGCAGTGGGAAAACTGGCCCTCGCAGCACTTACAGCCAGTGAGACACTCTAGTCTCGCATGGTTTGTATCAACCACATTAACATCTTCAGTTTGATACTATTTAGAAACAGCTGTTCTGCGTGGGTTATAATGTAGTCAAAGTTACAGAATTTGCTTGCTTGGTCACTAGAGAGCTGTATTTGGAAAACAATCCAGGGTACAGACAAGGGTTCGTTACTTCAGTGTTTAATTTCAGTTTACAAAACTTACTGAATCCATTCTGATTTATGTTAGAGAAAACCAGATAATTAGAAGAACAGGCTTAGAAATCAACAAACAAAACCAACAAGCAGTGCATAATACCAACTATCCAACGCACTGATTTGCACTGTGAGCTATGAAGCCATAGTGACTCTATTACACCTTTTGAAAATCAATCCAGAAGCACACAAGTATTTTCCATTAGTTTATTAAAAATAAAATCCTCATGAATTCACTATCAAATATTTTACAGATGAGAATTAAGCCAGAAGAGTCCCCAGAGTGATTTCAAAATAGAAGTAGTATTTGCTTTGTCAGTTCACCACTTTTGACAGTGATTTGTACTGTAATGCATACGAGTATTGAACAGTTCTAGACTAGTTAGATTGGCCCTCTGGAATTTATCTTTTTCTGAAAGCAGTGTAAACGTTTTAGTACATTTAGTGAATCAAACACTGCTTTAAAACTACGCCTTAAAGTGCTACGCATTTATTTTTCAGCACTGGTATGGATGTTTACACTTCAATAAGCCTTCTATTTGTGGATAAAGAGTTACTGGTGTGTTAATAGAAATTTTAAATTAAAATTAGCTGCTATGTCTGAAGCATCAACAGTACTGAATAAATCAATCTAGTGTCCACCAGCGTCTAGAATTCTGAGGTTGATTTGTTCTGTCATTTACCATTAAAATGGTACATGTTTGTAAATCATAAGGCTGTCCCCAGCGTGCTCTAAAAAATCTGTACTGTGCATAGTTAACTCACCATGCAAAGTACTACATAGGATTTCTAGGACAGAAAATTCAGGATGGAAAAAAATAAAATGGAGAAAGCTCCAGGATAAATTTGTGGGGAAAAAAAAAACCAACCCAAACAAACTATCTATACATTGAATTGTCTAAGGTTGATGTTCACTGCCTGAGGAAGAAGCAACATAAAGGACTGGAGAGAGCTGTAAATGCTGTCGTAACATCTCTGTTACTGCTCTCTCCAGCTGATGCTCCTGGCAAGGTCCAGTCTGCTGTGCACATGGACATAAGCAGGCATTACAACCTATAATCATGTACTAGTTCTGCCACTTGACACACAACTTATCTACTGTCGTACCCTGAATTACGTGACCCTTGATTAAGGAATGGTGGTGTTCAGTCCCAGGGGTTTGCAGGTTATCAGAATGCTTATACAAGCAATACCGCTTTCAGCCTCTGTCGGAACACAGTCTTGATGGCATCTGCAATAAAAACAAGTTGAGATTGTTCCCATCTGCAAGCGCAACTGTTGAGCCACACTCAGCTGAAGTCCTCATCAGGATTCTGTTGATCCAGCAGGCGGACATGTGTGAATGGAAAGTGACCACGTTTGCCATTACATTCTCCTTCCCACTGACCACTCATGTTAATCTTTGTGACCTTTACCAGCTCACCGACCTGCAGGGGAAGGAATAAGGAAAGTTACAATTCACACACACACACACAGGATGAGCTGCTGCTCCTCCCCCTTGGTGCCGTATCAAGTGTACCACATAATTCTATAAAAACAGTTTCACTCTTAACCATTTTTGATGCACCAGCTTACCACCTAATGTTTCTCACTCATGAAGAACATATAGAAAGAAACTAGCTGGGCTAGGTGAGAACTACCCTCTAGTCTGCAATCCAAGACCAAACTTTCAGAGCACATCTGGGCCCTGACATCAGCTGCTATCACAATAACTGGATGTGGCTGAACTGACAGAGGTTTGTGCTCTGCTGTACTGCATCAACAGCCCCGCGAGGGAAGGGAGTGAGGGAATGCAGGTGGATGAAGGAAACACTCATCTACAAACTAAATGGCTCCTTAACGCTGAAATTCCTCCAAGTGCTCTCCAGGTAGTACTGACGGAGTTTGGGATAACTGGGGGCTGTGTTTGTGGAGTCACAGATTATAAAGCGCTAGGAGAACGTTTGGAGCAGTACTGCCTTAACATTGCGCTGCTCTTACTCTCTGAGCATCCACATCAAGCCATTACCACGGGCAGGGCCAGATGACCTTTCAGTCTTTTGTCCATGGATTCCTCAAATAAATTCCAT
Organism: Tragopan temminckii; assembly: GCA_028571105.1. Taxonomy (NCBI): domain Eukaryota; kingdom Metazoa; phylum Chordata; class Aves; order Galliformes; family Phasianidae; genus Tragopan; species Tragopan temminckii. The sequence continues at coordinate 442,928 of JAOWBP010004513.1, read as the reverse complement.
GGGTACAGTGAAGACAATTGATGCCCTCCTCCTATTGTACCCAAAATGTTTGACTAGAAAAATAATAGTTACTGTGGACTAACAAAACAACACTCTGTGTTTAAAAGCATCCAGTTCTATGTTCTGCACTAACTAGAAGCACAGTAATGCATCTCATCTTCTAATCTCCAGCATAATTCATAACCAATTAAATCTAAAGGAATTGCCTCCCTTTGACAAGGGCAAAGAACTGCAGATATTTTCCCAAGACTGACTTCTCATGTCGTTCCATAGTTATGTAGCTCCAAGCAGAGCCGCAACTTTAGGCCTGATCAGTTCCCAGCTCCTCTGCATCTTAAAGGAGACGTGAACAGAACTTGTACAATGATTTAGAAAGTCACTGAAAGATGTGTGACATCAAAAAGCTGCCTACCCATTTCTACCCCTCTGTGTAAAGTTTTATCAGTAGTCTTATTTATGAGGAACACAACGATCTTCAGAATTCTTTCTGTGCCACAGACAGAAAATGCTTTGGGGACAGATATACTCTATTTTCTTTCACTGATGCCGTAAATAAACTCTCAAGGCACAGCTGCAGTGTCTTACTGCATTTAACCCAGAAACTCACTGAGTGTACAGTTATGTACATGCTCAGCACTGTACCCAATTCATCCAAAGCAGAAGCTCATTATTCTCACTTCCCAGGCAGTGAATGAAGAATAAGGAAAGCAATTTCAGATGCTAGTAGTCTCTGTTAACTGTACAAGTTCTAATCCCTTGCAATCTCTTGCCAAAGCAGCTTTTAACAGTGCATACATTTAAAACACTGCATGGACATTTAATTAAGCTTCCCATAACTCTGATGATTACTTATCTGGTAATGAGAGGCACACAGGGGACTCTTACTGCAGCTTTGTTTTCTTTCCCTTTGTAGTAATTAGCATAGACATTTTCATGAGCCATATTCTGAAGAAAATCCTCTTATGTATTTGCTAGAGGCAAAAAGGAAGCTTTCCTTGACTTCTGTACGCTAGCTTCAGCTCTTTAGGAATTTAATCATGCAGTGTGTATCATTTTGCTACTGCTAATAATCACTGGGGGGCTGTAGCAATAAAAATACTCTGTTGACCAAAACAATAGAAAGCTATAATTTAATAGGGAAAAAATTAAATGTGACTATACTAGAAGCAAAAAAATTTTCTTTCCTAATCATAACCATTACAAGAACACTATCCCAGACAGCCTAAATTACTTCAGATCTGGATACAGTGCTTCAACAGCAAAGTCTATGATCTCCAAACCAATATGAATGAGAAAGGCACGTCCTCCTGTCTAGCTGAACAACAGCCTGACTTATCCTGGTAGAATCAGCAATTAAAGAGACACTTGTAGTCATCTATGCTTCTCTATTGTATTTTTTCAAGCTAGAATTGTATCCTTAATTGATCCTGGATAATTACTTCAGTTGTTTTTATTTACAACAAAGTAATATTTAAATAGCTAAATGTGCATGCATTGCTTTCATTTGCTCTCTCAGACTTCCTTCCTACCTGTATTTTTCCCTTTTCCATCCTTACTGAAGTTGGAAACATTTCTATTTTTATTGTGGGAGCCGTTCTCCTATGTTCTGTAGACCAAGTCACATTCTATCTATAGGCCCACATCCGACACAACTCACACACTACTTACCCATGGTAATGTAATAAAAGTGATGCAATATGCCCACTGTGCTTAGCAGAATTGTATGAAAACTTCAAGTGGTGTGGCACGGGCAATTCTGCCTTCATTAAGTTACAAAATGAAGACAACACAGAGAAACTTCTAGCAAAGCTACCCATTATTACAATTACTGGAACTTCACATTTTTACACCAGAAGAGGATGTTCCCTTTGAATTCTGCTCACTTTGACTAACGCTATTATCAGTTTGTTGCACATCATCCCACCAAGCCCAGAACCCCAAGGAAAGCACTGCACTCTGCTATCAAGTCAGACTTGGAGCAGTTCTCTTAAGAGAACAATGCACTCCACATGCTGCATCAGAGCAAAAAATGAAGCTTCATGTAAAGACTTTCTTATTCCAAGTTTTATTTCAAGCATTTCTCTTTTGAAAGGTGAAAATGGTAGAGTCCTGTACTGCTACTGAGGGGAGGAGAAATAAACTAAGATGGAACGATCTCAGAGTCATTCACTACACAGACTTTCCCTTCTTTTAACTAAAATATACCCAACAACTTCTTGAAGACATCCAGTTACAAGCAAACTAAGTGTGGTCTTGGGTTAAAACCTTCCTCCGTAACACAGCACAGCCTTTGTTAAAACGTAATTTGCTTTGATCCTCCCCTAAGCTCTTCAAACCCATGTTAGTTTTAACCTAACAGCACAGATAGTTTTGTTTGCAGTTTGGGCCACAAAACTGTTTGATGTTAACAATTTTATTTGCTTAGGACAAACAATGGGATCAAACCCCACCTACAAATATCACCCCATTTAAGACAGAGTTTTCATTTGGAGGAAACAAATTTAGATTTACAGTTAAGAGATTTGGGCAAAAATGGACTGAAAAGATTTACATAATGCTTTCTAGTAAGCCATTGAAGAAAGAGATCTCTGAATAAATGAAGAAACACCATGAAGTGAAAGGGAATGTTAAAAACAGAAAAAAAGACAACGAGAAACAGTACTTGCAGAGACAGGATGAAGAAAAACTGGGAAGGGTGAAGAGCACACTGCTGCTTTTTCCTGTACAGACACTGAAAGCAGTTCAATAACATTGTGATTTGATACAATAAAGGGTGCAAGGAAGCACAATTAGAAGCAGAGATAAATGCTTCAAGTCTTAAAAGTAAGGTTTCCCAAGATTAAATACAGAATAAAGAATTACTGCTGTTAACAGTGTATAGCAGGATGGGTGCACATCATCCTCACTGAGAGGCCCAACCAGCCAACCAGCAAGCGTTCCAGTAAGACGACACAGTCCATGAAGACCACTGCTCTAACAGACAGGCTATGAATCTTATCTCTATCCTCACAGACGGGCAGAGCCTGTGGACTTCTCCATTCCAGCCCCTGCACACTTCTGCTATGCAGCGTATTAGCATGAGAAGATCACAGCAGTGGGAGGTGGTTCAGAACAATGAGATGCCCTCCATGAAACACCACCTTCCAAAAGCACAAGATACTTGACAGAACATGAGTTTGAGTGAAGAGGATAAGAAAACCAGTCACAGCACTCACAAGCTGTTAACCAGATGGGAAGGAATTCTGCTTTCACCCAGATTTGCTCACAACAGCCCAGATTATCTGTATTTTCCTCATCCTCACCATTTTTGCTCTATGCTACCACACTAGAATTTGAGTGGCATGGTGGGGTTCTGCTTTAAAGGAAATGAAAAATTTAAGCTTAAAGGAACATTGACAGCACATTGGGGTTAGTTAAAGCTTAAAAACAAAATCCAGAAAGAAAACCAAAAGATTCTGATACAATATGCTGCAGCAATCTAGAATGCCTCTATGAAAATCTAATTGGAGAACTCCATGATGCTCAGAAATACTCTGAAGCTCCAGGAGGTGCCTAGGTGAAGGTGGTCAGAAAGAGAGGAAAGGAAACAGCATTTCAGGTATTACAGAAATTGGAAGGTTAAAATCTTTGTATATTTCCCCAGAACTCACTGAGTTGGCATGAATTTCCATATATATGCTTTTCAACCCCAAAATCTCCATTCCGTGTCCTGGCTCTCAATCTAGAAGTGCAACAAAACTTACAATAACTCAGAATATATTTCCACTGCTTCTCCAGGCAAATTTATATGTGGAGTGGGGAAAAAATTTCAGCTCTCCCAGGTTATACATCAATTCCCAGATCTGTAGAATGTGCTACATTTGCCAACTGTGTACTAAAGACATGTACATATGCTTGCCACATTGCTGAAATATTCAAGTGCATTTTATGCCACACAAAATTAAACAAATTATTAAGAGTGCAGAGATGTTCTGACTCAGCACTGAAACTGTTTTTTCCCCAAGTACTCAAAATGTCATATAAACAGGAAGTCAATTAGGTATCAGGAAATTCCAGAGCGTATAACTCAAGGAAAGCCTAGATTAAAGGATACCATTTACATATCATCCTAAGGCAAAGGTCTGCCACTTAGAATACCTTGGCCTCAGTTTCCTCAAATGTAACTTGGAGGATAACTATTTGGTGTGTAGAGATTGAGCACTATTCTCCTTTTTAAGAGGGGAAAAAAAATATCAAAAAGAGCACGGACAAATATTTGATCATATCAAGAAGTGAATCAACCTCAGGGAAACTCACTGCTTTATTATAAATAATACTCCATCAGTCACTACTTTTCCTCCCTAATGAATTATATGTTCATGATTCACAGTCTAAAAAAATGAAGCAATCTGTTTGAGGTCAAGACATTAAAATAAACCCCTACGCGGGATCATTATTGCCTCAGCGTGAGTAATTTCAAAGTGACTATCAGTGCTTCCACTGATTGCTTTTAAAAGGCTGACAGGATGACAGAACAACTCAGCACACCTTTAAAGGCTGGGGTGGAGGCACGCAACATTGAACACAGGTTCAGACACACAACATTATGAGCCGCACCCACTCCCTCCCCCTAAAATAATGATTTCAGAAGTGAAATGTGGATGGGGAAACACTTATGTTAGTGATGTTTGACAAGAGACAACACTGGATCAGTAACCTAAGCATGCTTATAATCGAGCTAGTCTATAAGTGACTTCAGTCACTTATTTAAAAAAAAAAATAAAGCTTTATCAATAACTTATCAATCATGATGCAAAACCAGCTTTACAGTGATTTTTTTCCCTTTCTTATTCCTACAAAATTATAATGTGATGGAAAGGGAAATCCCTTGAACAGATCTCTTCTTTCTAAGTTTTGCCCATTATGTACCTCCAAAGCCAAGGCTGTCTTGTCGTAGGCATTAGGGACTCGCTTCTGGATAACCCGGGCATAAATAGGGCCATTCTGAAGGTTAGGGAGCGGAGTGTTGATGCTGGGCTGGGCATAGGGCCCTGGCTCCGGCCCACCCAGTGGTTGTGGGTGGGAACTATCCTGGTTACCTCCAGTCAGAGTAGATACTGAAGCAGAGGAAGGTCTACACTTCTCGACGTAAGGAACAGGTATCATTCCCCTCTTTCCTGTGCTGTCTTCTGCATTCCACCATTGCTCTTCAGGTTTATCCCAGATTTTCAGTATGTCTCCTTTCTTAAACGGAAGATCTTCGTCATCGTTTCCATTAAAGTCAAAGAGAGCTCGCACATACTCAACTTCCTCCTGTCTGAGGATAACGCCGCTATTCTGCCTGGATCGGGAAACTGGTTCTATCAAGGTTGTAGTGTCCAAATAGTGTATTTTGTAGAATTCCAGTAAAGATGGCAAAGAATCAAACTCCTGGTCACCTATTCGAAATCTGGTGGGATTCAACCCTGAAAGGAGAAAGCAAAACGTCAACAAAGACAGTGAACAACAGTTACAACTGCAAATTAAACATCTGAGAAGACCAATACCTTTACAGACAAGTAATTCAATACTGATTTTGGTCATCCTTAGATCAACACTCATCACATTCAGTTCTTCTAGGTATTTTTAATTTAAGGGAGCATTATATTGTTAACGAGGATAGAGGTTTAAAGATTGTGCTCACGATACCGAAGTACGTAACAAATTGTTTGACACCGCCAAACTTCCTGAATTATGACAGAAGTACCTAGAAGCCTGCAATCTTATATGGACCTTCAGTACATCTGCACTTCTCAGATGCCTATACAATTTTCACTGAACAGACAATTCATTTCTTTCCCTCCACTGAATACTCTGAATCTGGACAGCAAACAAAGTCCTGGTACAATTTCTAACAGCACGGACATTACAGAAAAACACTTAGCACAGCAAAGCAACAATACATTCTCATAAGGCTTATAATTCATTCTTTTAATCTCCATTCTTATATTTTCTGTTCCATATTTGTCAGATGGAGTCTAAGCTGCAAATGCGGACCTCAAATACATTAAAATGCAGACGATTCTCATATTCAAGACATCAGGAGTATCAAATTGCAGATAATCCATTTCAGTTTTCAATCTGAGAGCTGCACTTTTTTTTTTCTTTTCATTTTTATGCTCATCAGGCTCAGCTGGGGAAAAACATATGTATGATGTTCCATTTCCACCATGCACCATATACTGTGTAATCAGTTATGGGAAGAATTGTGGAAGGCTGGGGGAGGGCAGTGGAGAGGAAAAGATTTATGCTTTAATGAGTAACTCTTAGCAAGAAAGAGATGCTTACTTTGCAAGTCTGCTTCTCTGCAGGGAATATCTAACAGTTCTGAGAATGAGCTCTCGAGTACAAAGCTAGCAGAATTTTTCAGGCTGTTGCTGATCCAAAACTCCCTTCAAAGTAGCACCGTCAGCAGGACAAGCTAACGTTACAAGAAGGTCTTTCAAGAGGGCAAAAAGGGGCTCTAATAGAGAAAGGGCAGATTTGGTAAGATCAACACAAACAGCCAATAAATAAGTTCTGAAGTTCCTGAAGGAACAGAAACATCAGTGAAGTTGGTTACAGAAAACTCAAAGCAGCAGAACTAAGTCATAGGAAAATGCACATTTAGATGCATCAAAAGCTGAAGGACTTTCAAAAGAAATCAGCCTCACTGCAATGAGCCAAAAAAAGCAACAGTCTCAAATAACTACAAAAAAAAAACAAAAACAAAGGTAACCAAAAATCACACTGGCTTCACCAAGAGATAAGAAAATTAATGTAAATATCAGTGCAATGTGTGATCCTGGCACAGAAAGAGGAGTAAGACCCTAGAAATAATGCATGACAGCCTGAAACAGCTGCTAAGCGTACCTACATAAAACTTACTCTTAAGAGGAAAGTCCGCTGATGTCCCACGTGTGAGGAAGGAGCGACTGAGATCAGTACACTGCAGCCTAGAAATGAGCCTTCCAAAATACATTTGGCATAATTGAAGAGCGAGAGGACGCAGCCCCTTCAAACACATTTTAAGATCACAGTGATCAGTGTGCTCCTCAAGGGACAAAAAGGAGTGACACCATTTGCACAAAGGGAACACATCCAAAATGCCACATGCGATTCTGATTCTTTTGTCTTAAAAGCAGAGGGCAGCTACAGCAATTTGAGGTCTGGAAAATAAGACCTTTGCAGCAAGAAATCCACGAGCTTAATTCAAATTGCTGAAGAACATGAAGGCAGCAACCTGGTCACCGCCTGGAAAACCTTAATGAGAAGGTTCCTAAAAACACCATGACAAGACTGAAGAGTTGAAAGTCACAACTAGGAAAACACAGGTTGGAAATACAACCACACCTTACCAAGCAGGTGGTAATCTCTTCATCAGTTTAAGTCTTTGATGTGTACTCTTGTTCAGCTACAAACTTAACGAGCTGAGTGATGTCACACAGCAGGAAAATAATTGCATGCATTAGGAGCTTCCAAGTCCTGCCATTCCCTGCTATAACGAAACTCAAAGATTAACAGATTTCAGGCTCAGCTTCTTGTTTGAATTGCAACACTTCTCATACCTGTAGGCCAGTGGAAAAACTAAGGCAAGATCTACCATAAGGAAGTCAGAGCAAAAGAGCTGGGGTTTTTTGTTTCTCTGGAGAAGCAGAGCTGTTTTCCTTCACAACCCTGGAACAGCTTTCTTGAAGGCACAAGTTCTAGCAGCATACTGTCTGTATCTTCCGAGGGCTCTCAGGAAAAGCAGAATGTGTGCAAAGGTAAGCCTAGCTTCTAGAGGAACTTTAGTCACTTCCTATTGGAGTTGGACAACTGAAGAAATCCTCTTCCCTTCTCCCCAGCTCTGCACAGCCAAAGGAAGGACAGCAGCTCAGCTCGTCCCTCCGGCTGCAGGACTGCTCAGCTCTGTAAGACAGCTCCTCAGAATCAGAAAGGGAAAGAGCTGCGTATCATCTTTCCTACTTACTCCATCCTAGCTCCATCTGTGCTAGGACTTCATGTGATTCCATCCACTTGGAAACAGCTAGCAAAACCTCTGCCCTCAGAAGGGTGATGAAGGGGTTAAAATCCAAAGTAGCCTGTAATTAAAGTAAGTGTAAAATCTGGACCCTGACTGATCTCTGTGACACATGGGCCTTCCTGAGGGAGGACTTTTACACTGGGTTGGCTTTGTATCAGTGTGGAAAGGTGTTAAATAAAACATCTAATATTCTTCTTGAGAGCGTGGGCAGGTGCCATAACCACAGAGCAGCTTCAAGCTTCATCAGACCCTCAAGGGTTTCACATTTCTCTCTTCACTCCCATTCTGTCAGTGCCACTAGGCAGTTTTCTCTTTATCCCTAAGCTTTGGTAAGCTTTCCTTTTTAGGGCATGGAAGTCTTAACAGGAATATAGGTTTTCAATTTCATCTCTAGACACACCCCGTAAGCCCCTACCCCCCATCTTCAAAAGCACGTTTGGGGAAAGAAAGGCTGCTCTTGGTGCACAGGGTGCTGAGACACAAGGCTCTCTGAAAACGTGACAGTGACATACGACAGTTTTCCTCCTAGAGCAAACTGTTACAGAGGCAAAACGTTCTGCCTGTTTCCCCCACCTTCATTCAGATGCCTTCTTTTCCTTGTTCTTCAGTGCCTCTCTGCTCACTACTGAACAAAACAGACAAGCATCCAGAAATGCCCTATAAAAACAGTGAAACCCAGTTCACTGATTTCACGAGTCCAGGAAGTACAGTCTGAATCTTTCAAAAAATCACAATGGAGTGCAATAAGCGTGTTTTTAAAATGCATACTTACTGAAAACATCACCTTCCACTCCGTCACACTTTTCTTTGACATAAAGAAAACTGTTATGGATTTGAGGTTTCTGGCCTTTCAATAAAAAACACTTCAGATGTCTTTAGATGTTTCAGGCATTTTGTTTTAGTGCACATCAGACATTTTCACCCTATGCTTGTATGTCAAACTGCAAAAGACATGAGGTGTTAAAATATTCTGTACTGAAGCTTGGATCCTACTGTCACCTGCACACAGCAGTGTACAAGCAGTCACGAATCACACGTGCACTTCAATCACCTGAAGCCAATAAATCAACACAGGAGCCTGACCAGGCATATCTAGGCTTTTCAGTGACTTGTGTGCATTTGCCAAACAATGAATTGCAAAAAAATAAGTATACCATATAGAAAAATAACACAGTAAAGTTGTTTTTCCTAATGAGCTATTTGTGAACATTCACCTCATTTCACTGCACTACCTTCCCCATCCAAACCTGAAATCATCTTCAATCTTCTATCAATAATACCACATCCTTTCCTTTAAAGAACTTTTCTCCCTATTACTTTTTCTGAAGGAAACTCTTAATTAGATGTTAAATGTAACTTACTGCACATACACTCTTTCTTCCTTTGAGTCTGAGTGTGAAAGGAGCGCAGCACCAGCATGACATTCATCTGAACCCACTAGAATTTCAGCACAGAAATATCTTTGGTACAAAAACGAAGCAGTACCTATTCTCATAACATCAAGGTGGGAAAAAAAGTGGACTTCCAAAAACTAATTAAGGTTTTTAACACATATCAAACCTACTGCGGGAGCAGCCTACACAGCGACGACAGCAGCTGTTCTTCTAAAGCAGATGTTTAAAACAGAAGATAACCACACCAAGCACATTTCACAGAGTCACAGAGTGGCTTTGGTTGGAAGGAGCCTTTAAGATCACCTACACTCACTGAGGTGATCTGACAGGAACGTAGATTATACATTCAATAACATGAAGAATACTGTTTTTTCACAGATGAACGGCTCGACAGAAAACAACTGCCCAGAAAGGAGGCAGGCACACGCACCTCAGTGTTTTTCACCTCCAGCATCTTTAAAATCCTATCAGGATGGATTCCACTACAAATCACCCTGGAAGCTTATTCTGCTTTGCGTACCAGTCACACGTTTCACACATTAAGCCTCCACAAACCTATGAAAATAAACCTTTGCCTTGATAAGACATGAAACACAGAAGAACCGAGCATGTCTTGTGGTAAACCACTTCATTACCCACTTTGCTTCCAGCTCAATGCAGCCAGCTTTATCTCCTGCATTGCAGAGCTTTCTGTGACTGGAGTGCACCTCACAGCAGTGGCAGATTCCTGTGATGAACCCAATGACTTCAGGCTTTCACCAGTGTGCCAATTCTAAACGTTACCCCAAGCAAGAGAGATCACTGTAAAATGGTGCAAGCCCACCACCAACAGATTTGTTCTTTTTTCAGGTTACTTCTTCACCAAGTACAGTCTGCACAGCCTGAAAAAATCCATTATTTGTCTCTGTAGCAACTAATGTACCAATTTCAATCCTTGTCAAGTTCATTAGATCTCCTACTACACAGCTTCACTACACGGATTTCCAAACTTTGTAGTGGTTTCTCTCTGACATGCCAGCAATACGCCCACATCATTCCGTGAGCGTCAATATCCAGACAGGAGTGGCTCCACCACCAACTTCACCAACGTCCCCAGCAAGGCTGCTGTTTAACTAAACCTTCTCTCCACACATCTACAGATTATACGCTGCTGGGGGCTCTTGTTCACTTAGCTACGCTTGTGCATCCAGAATCACTGCTTTCCGCAATATAGTCTTCTCCTCTACAACGTAAAAGCAACTCTTTAAGGGTTAGCTTAAGTACATTATTTTTGTATTAGAGGTTGATGAGGAATAACATCAAATCTCCCCTTACAACACAAGGTGTGTGTAGGAGGGGGAACCCTGAATTCCACACCTAAAGGAACAAAGCCTCTGCACTCCTGAGGAGCTCCCACCACTTATTAACCCACCCAGCTCTCTGACTCACGACGAAGTTCAGCCCCACAATCCGTCTTCTTAACGCTAAACCGAATTCACCCTTTTAAGTGCCACTTCCACAGATCCATCTCCAGGCTCAGCTGACACACCGCATCCACACGTTACCATTCGCAGCTTTACAAAGAAAACAAAAGAACGCACAAAGCCGAAAGACTGTGACGGCTCCGGGCCGCGCTCGGTCCCAGCGCACGTTTAGCTGCGAGGCAGGTGCAGGGAATCGGCTGCAGGACGAGCCTGAGCTGCTCTACACAGCGCAACGCGGCTCGCAGCACCGCCCGCGAGGAGAGCGGAGCTCCCGGGACAAGGCGCACAGCGGGGCCCGCGGCGGCTGAGGGGCACCGCCAGCCCTGGGGGTCACTCACCCGGGGCCCCAGGGCCCTCGCCGCCGGCCCTCCGGCCTCCCGCCGGCCCCAGGCTGTTGACGATGTAGTGCGAGACGCGGGAGCTCTCAGACACCGAGAGCACGAAGTCTCCGGGGATGGTGCCCGAGTCGCGCACCAGGAAGGTCCCGTGGCGCTGCCCCTGCAGCAGCGACACCGCCTCGGTCCGGCTCAGCCGCCCCCAGTACCAGCTCCCCCGGTCCTCGGAGTCGAACTGCCCGGCCATGGGGGCCGCCCCGCCCGCCGGCCGCAAGATCG
>JAOWBP010004513.1:383651-404693 GCA_028571105.1 Tragopan temminckii | reverse complement strand
AAGGTTCATAAATGGTGGCTGAGGTCTTGCCTGCTTGCATACTCTCCCTGTTTGGATTTAAACTGCGTCAAAGACCTTGAGGAGAATCTGAGCATGGAGACTTGCTTCCCTTTCCTGCGAAGTGACGATAATAACGCTGACCTTCTCTGCAGCAGAACTTCCCTTTGCTGTCAGTTGAGGCATATTTTAATTTAGGAGGCATCTTCAGTGTTCTTCGTTTTCCTGCCCTTGGTGTGGCAGGCAACCGCACAGTAATCATTTCCCATCATTTGATCCATTTCTGCCCCAAACTTAGGAGCCTTTGTTCCTCCTGCTGCTCCTGGGAGGCTTTTTCTCTGGATCCTATGGAGTAGTTCTTTCTCCTCCTCTTTTATCACTTGGTGACCTATAAATGTCGGTCATCCCTTGCATTCTTTGTTTGCTAGGCAAAACAAACTGCAAACTACTTAACTTCTTTGTGTTTCTGTTTCTCTATTGGTGAACATCAAGCTATAAGATAATATTCAGGTCTGGTGCTTTTTGATTTCATACATAAAATTTCATTAGCTTACACCAATCTTTTTATTCCAGATCTTCAGAAGGCATTATTTGAAATCCATTTCACTGTCACTTTTTCTTCCTCGCTCCTTGCTTTTTCACCTTTGCTTATCCTATCCCTCTTCTTTTATCCTCCAATTAACCAGTGCCACGTTTGGTGGCACGTTCTACCTGTGGCAAGCCATTTTCCCATTTGGGGGTGCCATACTGAATTGGACCAAAGGTCCTCTTCCATTTTGCCTTCTAGCTGATATTTTTAGGAAACAGTGTATAAATACTGAGTGGAGTGATCATTCTTTAGTGTATCCTTCCAGGAAGTGACATATGAACTTCCATGAACAGTTCAAATCCCGTTTTACAATTGCTTATACTTCTTGTGTTTGGCAAGGAATCGCATAGCTTAATATGCATGATGTAACAAAGTACACTTGATTGGTTTAAAATCTGTTACCTAATGATTTTTATTCTGACCTGGGTTCCTATTGTAAGACACAATCATTCCTTCTCCATTCACTTTCCAGCACCATTCGTGGCTCTGTAACACTCTACCTTATCTTAACCCTCTGGCTGTCCTTTCTCCTAAGATGAAGGGCCTCGTACAACTGCTCTGTTGTCACACAGAAGCTTTTTCCCATCTCACAGAATCTTTTTTTGTCCCCCTTCATTTGTTCTGTACCTTCTTTGAGATGAGGTGGCCAGGACCATCTACAGGATTCAAGGTGCTGATGCGTGAGAGATTACAGTGGCGTAACTGTCATTTATTTTTGTGTATGTAGTGTGCTTCAATTTCTCACGTTTCATCTATTTTTTGAATGCCACTGAACTGATAGTTTCAGATGCTTTCCCATAGCAGCACCAAGATAAATGTTAGGGATGGCTTATTTGGGGCTTGTTACCCCATGTGTTGGGGGAAATGAATGCCTATAATGTATTATTCAGCTTCTATTGATGCTGAACTTCATCTGCAATTCTCAGTAGCTCTTCCTACAGTACTATGCAGCCAGCATAAAGAGTTGCTGTCATAAGAAATCTTGCAAAATCTCTAAACTTTTGCCCCTCTTTCATTTTCTTTTGTGGTATCTTGCTGGTAACATTCCTTTAGTGTAGGAGAAATGTTATTTTCACCAGTTGTGTTTAAAAAAAAAAAAATAAAACACTTATTAATATAGTGGACTTTTATTCTAATCCCAATATATCCTAATTTCTGTGAGAGTAATTCAGGAGGAAATTAGATTTCTTCTACTTGTGGTAACTGTGTCCATATCTGTGCCTTGCTCTGGTTCCCTGTTACAACATCATCCTTACTGAAAGCAGAAGTTGAACTCAAATCTAATTTCAGAGGAAAGAAAAAAACCTCTTTATAAAAGTGCCTTAAAGTTCATGCATCTGTCAGCTTTGAGTTTGGATTTAGTCTTGTATTTTCAAGAAATCACAGTGGTCTACAGAGCAAAACCAGCCAGAACTCAGTCAGTTGATTCAAAGAGGCGTTCAGGAAACCACAATGACTCATATATAGAAATGGCGGCGCCTTCCTTCGCGGTCAGCTCTAAGGAAGCCTTCCACGTACTTCTCTATTTGGTGTTCCTTCCTATGGGATAGGACACATAAACAAATCCTGCCTGACTTGTAACTAAGACAAATCTGTACAAAACTCTTGAAGCACTTAGCAACGCTCTTCAGCAACTTGAAGAGAATGAAGACGTGACTATTGAAAGGGTGTCGTGAGAAGGAACGTGCAACTATTTTGATTCTGCATAGACTTGCAGGGTAGTAAAATATTATTGCTAGTTGTAGTAGGATTGCAGTTATGCTATATCATGTCAGTGATCTTCTCTGAAGTTGTTACATAAACAGTCTTGAAAGTAAGGAGTAAGTGCTGGGGGTGCTGGTACTAGGTGGATGCTGGAGTTATGTGGGGAGATGAGAGCTGTATGGTTGTTGCTGTGAGAAATGTGCCCTCTAAATTTTGCAGCTGTATTTGTTAACTTTCTTGTTTCTGTATTCTCTTTCAGCCGTGTTATCCTGCCTGTGTCTGTGGAGGAGGTAAGTCCTTTGCTTCCTTTCTCCAGGACTGTAAATAAACTTGTGATCAAAGCAGTTTGAACAAAAGCTGGAAAATGCATGAAAGAGTACACCAACTTCAGGACTTCTGTATGATCTTAACTCACTGTGTTTTGATCAAATAATTTCATTTCTTAAGACTGAGGTATGAAGTACATTCAGATATGATGATAAATCTCGGCTTGTCAGACTGTTCTGAAGTGGTTTCCTTTTGATTAATGCAATTGTTCTTTTTCTTTAACATGAAGAGAAAGCTTTAATACAAATTTAAATTACACTTTGGTCTGTGTTTTCCTAGAACTCTTTTGTTGCTCTTTGTCTGTGAATTGAAATCAATTCTTCTGTTCTGTGAGGGTGGTATAGCAAAGAGAAAGATTGTATCTCTACATCATAGCACTTTTAAAAACTCTTCTCTAGATCTTGCAGAAAGAAAGCTTTCTTGTTCTTTATGTAAAGTTCTAATTGAAAGGAGAAATGTCATTTATAATGCAGGCAGTGATTTTGATTGCCAAGCTAGCCAAGGAAATAGCTGTGCAGAATCTGTAGCTGATTCTCTGCTCTTTTCTCCCGGAGTGCAGCTTCCCTTTCCTCTTCTGTGTTGAACACTGCTCTTGCAGGGTATCTGACTGTATAAAGGTTGTTGTTGTTTTCTTTTCTTTTTTTTTTTTTTTTTTTTTTTGCAAGTCCTGATGAAGGGCTTGCTCTAACTCTTAGGAGGAGCTGCAGTAACAGGACTCTTGTTTGACTTTTCCCTGGATATGGTACAGAGAGTGGTAAGCTGGATCATGGCAGCACTGTTTTAAGCATCGTCATTTGTCAGTTCCATCCTATTTTGACAGAGCACACTTCAGAACTTGGTGCAGTGTATTTCAGCAACTGTGAGACTGCTTGGCAAAAAAGAAAACATCTAAGCTGAGTTTCATATTCCTGTGGCTCAGTCTGCTCTGACCAGGCATCTCGTACTGATGGCAATCTAGGCTTGTCACCAAAGTGATTTTAGGTCTGCATACTATCTTGGTGCAGGACTGGGACATAACAAATTTCTGTCTGTCGTGTACTTCTTATCTATAGCTTGTATGTTTTCTGCATGATTCTGTTTCAAATAATTCTAACAGAAGCTTTACTGAAGTATTAGGTATGTATATTTAGATCTTCTGCTGTGCCTGAATGCTGCTTGTGTGAAGAAGTCCTTGACCAAAGATGGACTAACATAAACTTCAGCAGATAAACAAGGAATGCAAACTTGCAAGTGACAGAGGAAGTCTTTAAGAAAGCTGTGTCTGAATGGTAAGGTACTGCAGAGCTTGACAAATGGAAGCCCTTAGCAGGAGCTCTGCCTCATAATGATATGCCTCTAGGTATCAAGCTGTGTAATGAGCAAGTTATAGCATCAGTATACAGATTGTTTCTTTGAGGGGGTTAGATTGGATGGAACCCAGCACAGGATTTTTCTGAGTTCTCTGATACTGGGATTAAACTTCATCCAGTTAAAGCGAGTCCCTCGCTATGCTCTTTTCCCTCCTTTGCTGGCTGTTCAGTGCCAGGCGTGTTTTCAGCCTTGTGTTCAGGCTGCTTCTGTGGAAACTGGGGTTACAGACTGTATGTAATTGTGTTGCTCTCTTGCAGCCTCCTTCTCAGAGGATGCTCTGAGGTCATTCCTTTTCTCTGGATCCAAGAAGTTCCAGAGAGTTGAGCATAGTGAAAAGTCTGTAAAATGCAGTGGAAATACTGTTAGAAGAGAAGAAATGAGAATTCTAGAGGGAACACCTCAGTATGCTGGGATGAGGAAAAACCACCAACTTACTAAATGCTATTTTTCCCCAAGCTCGTATATTGTTACTGTGTTCCCTTTCCAAGATCTGGTGTTTCTCATGTGATCTGTAGGCTAGGTTTCAAGAAACAGTTCCCTAAGCAGAAAGTTCTTACGTTCACTTAGCTTTGCACGTGCACTTGCATCATATGGTAGTTTTAAAAGCATGCTTAAGAAGAGAGTTTATTTCCATATTAACTGAAGGAGTGACTACTGCTTTGGGTCTGTGCATTTTCATCCTCCTTCCTGTGCAGAGAGATGCTTATACATCTGTGCATCACTTGGTCACTACACTGTTGTCTGTACTACAAAACAGATGTTACAACTTTATTGCTTTCAAGAATTTCCTTGCTTGCAAAACTCTGAATAGGGCTCTGGAGACTTGTCGTAGCTCTTTGCTGTGCAGCTCCTGATTAAGCATTTCTGTCTCTAGGAGATGTAATTGGAGGAATTTTTACTTGATGGTCTGAGAAGTTCACTCCTTGTTGTTGCTGGAAAGTATGGTGCTCATACATAATGTAGAGAATGAAAACAGTTGTGTCTTTAAGGCATTGTAATAGGGCTGAGGCAGTCTTCTGTGTTGTTCCATGATATGCCAGGGATTGTCTGTTCAGTCCTTTCACCCCTAACAAATGGAGCTTAACTGATAGTAAGGAATTCAAGACAAAACCAGTGATCAGGACGATAGTGGAGAGGTGTTAACTTAATAAATTTAGAGTTCAGTGGAAAATAGTTAGCTCTGTAATTGCTACAATGGGGAATAAAACAGTGCAAGAGAGTCCCTGGTGATGACTAAAACTTGAAGGCTGGGGTGTAGGAGTTAGACCATAGCAAACTGTCTTCTGCTAGGAAACTGCCAAAATTTGGTCCTGCATAAGTGCAGGCTGCAAGCTGCTCTCCTGTGTTATTTCATACATTCTTGTACTACAAGGAACAAAAAAAAGTTAAATATCTTGTTGTATCTTAGGTCTTTACCTATACTCTTCTGTCCTCTGACCAACATTGTGTTGCACAGTGCCGACTCTGAGAGCAAGATCTTGAGCTGCTGTGTGGGTGTCTCACCAGCTGCCACTTGGAAATGCTGGTATGGATTAGAGCTGTGTGTACACATTCTGTGCTGCCTCTTTGTTCCTCTCACATGGGAAAGAGCTTGCCAAACACAAAAGACTCTTATTTATTAATTGTTTTCAAAGCTGCTTTCAGGAAAATAACTGTTCTTGAAGATGGCTACATTGAGATCAAGCCTTCTGAATGAAATGTGGTGTGAAGAAGATATGCTGCCTGCTCTATCAGAGGTGTTGTGACACACGTTGAGGGAGGTGACTTTCCTGCAGGAGAGATGTTTCAGGGCTGAAAGGATACGTCTGTCTGATGCTCTGTTCTTCATGGGACCAAAATCCATTTTTCTGTTAATTTTCACAAGCAGATGTTTATTGGAACAGTTTTATCTGGGCCTTTTCCTCTTCTATCAATGCGATGAAAGGATCAGAAATAACAGTGAAGATTAGATGTTGAAGATGCCAAACCAAAGGGCTTATCCTCTTAGAGTTTGCACTTTGACCCACGTATTTAAGAGGGAGAAGGAATGAATGAGAAACTGTTACTAAGAGGAATTAGTTTGTGCCTCTGGAGACCTGTCCTGAGACTTGCTGCAAAGCAATCTGCCCCTCTAGTGCTGTAGTTGCCAAACTCGTGTTCTCCTCTCCATGAGCGTACGTGTGGCTTTTACCCTACTAAGTCAACTTCTAAGATTTCACAACTCTCATGTTTTTCTCTTCTGGAGGAAGGTGAGTGTTCTGTTCTCTGTGGGTCATCTGCAGGGAGTCATAAGGAAAGCAGTGTAGTGCATGAAATGTCAGAAGGCAGAGAGCTGAAGTGCAATCCAGAATCCAGACTGAAACCCAACCTGCTGGTGTCAGTGCAAGAACCATTCAGCCAAGTGAGGGCTGCTTGTACAGCCTGGGCCTGCTCCTTCTGGGGAGATGCAACAGAGTTGTTGCTCTGAGCTAGGAGGAGGAGCTCTGTAGATTGCTTTTGCTATAGGCTACTTTTGTTGGATGCTTTTTCCTCTTTTTTTCTTTCTCTTGATAGGCGTGTTAGATTTCCTAATACACTTCTGTGGTGAGTCTGAGTCTGCATAGAGCACTTGTTTAAGTCCCTCTGATGTGCTTTTTGCTCTGCTCCAAATTAGCTGAGGCCAGAATATCTAATGCTGTACCTTTGGCATATCTCTACTCTCCCAATAGGAATAAGCATTGTCTTGGAAATATAGCCTTTGTTAGCACTAGTTGGTACAAAAGCTGTAGAACTTGGGTTCTGTTTTTATTTTAGATGCTCTGACAATAAAACTTAAGCATTGGAGGTGTCTTCCTTCTTCCTGAAGGTGTGTCAGCCTAGTGATGCATTTCTGGGTTGTCAGCTCTGAGTAGTATTCCACTTTTCCAGCTTGAGTTGTATAACCATTCCTGATTCTTTGTGCACAGCCTTGTTCTAGGGAGATGGGAGGAGGCCTAAGCAGCATTCCATTGCTTTGTGGTAAAGTTTTCAGATTATTTTTTTCTTTTTGTCCCTGCACTTCTGATGTCTATTTGATGTCTATCTACCCTTTCACACAGCCTCCCTATACTGCTATTGGCAACAGTTGTTTTGGTCACTTTTGCGTTCTGAAAACTGCTTTTGTTTCAAGCACTTCCCTTCAACCTTTTGTTTTAACTTCATTCTCAGACCTTGTCTGCTCACCTGACTTTTCTTCAAAAAGCTCTGCATGAATTTTCTTCTTTTCACCACATTTATTTGAGCTCTGCATCCTCTTTAGCTAGAGGCAAGAGTGTATTGGTCTTCGCATCTTCTGCGGATGAGAGAATGTTCTCTCTTCTACACATTCTTGATTTTCTTCTGCTCTTCCCTCTGAAACATCTGGTTGCTTCTTCCGAAAGAGATTGTATAGCAGGAAGTAGTGTGAGTGATTTCTGAGAATTAATACAGCCAAGAGAGTGTCTGTAAGTGACTAAAAAATGACCTTAAAGGTAAGAATTTTACTGTATGTTGAAATGGTGTTCTTTCCCTGTTAGTGGCTTAATGCTCCTGACTAATAGGAAGTGTGATTAGAGGGGAAACCAAATCAAAACCCCACACTAAACAAAGTTAGTAGGAAAAATAAGGAGGGGTACAGTGGCAGCATGGGTCACGTGGGTCACTACTTGATTCAGTTATTTCATTAAGTAAAGTTTTCAGAATGAGTTTGCTAATTGCAATAAGAGATCATTTGGATTTGGATTTGGATCAAGACAACTGAGAAGAAAGAAGATGCATTATTATGGAAGCCCTGACAGAACTGAGTTTGAACTAGAGTCAGAAGGGAAATGGATATTCAGTGAAGACAAATGACCCGATGTGATTAGGGTCAATTTTGACAAGAGAGGTCTAAGTATATTAGTACATCATGAGGGCTAAGAAGAGCGATTTCACTATATTCAGCCTTAAAAAGTAGCAGTGTGTTACTGGAAAACCTTCTGGTGCAAAGCACCTCTTGATTTCAAACTGCTAACTTAGTGTTCTGAATTGCACTTGTAGGATCTTCATCTTAAGCTCTTCTGGGCTCTGAAACTTTGCACATCTTACACTTGTATCTTAGAGAACATAAATTAGATGCTACAAGTGCCTTTTGTCTTCTGTCTTCAGTTCTTTCCTACCTTCCCTCCTACATTCCATTTTGTCAAAAAATATTCCTATGGAATTCTTTGGGATAAATTAATGTGTTTATTAGTTTAGGACTGTCAGTGTATTATTCTCCATTTGACTTGAACAATTGGGACACCTATGTGCCAAAGCATGAAGAAAAAAAAAAAAAAGAATGTATGCTGGTGTGTCCTAGGTTTTCTTTAAGTGTTGTCCTGATGCTCCTTTCATCCATTTTATGTTTTCCTAAATTTGTGTTGGTTCTGAGTTTGAGATTTGAGGGTTAAAGGTAGCTCTCTTATCAGCAGTGCTTTTCCCCTTACTACCACTGAAGTTTTTTATATCAACATGAAATTAAATGAGATGCTTATCTGGGCACACAGCTGGATGTCCTTTTCCCTGCCTTCTCCCAAGAAAATAAATTTATCCTTGACTTCTTCTAGTAAGATTATTATAACTTCTGCTGTATTATAGCAACCACAATAACATGTCTTTAACTTCTTTAGTATCAAGTGGGACAGCTGTATTCTGTGGCAGAAGCCAGTAAAAATGAAACTGGTGGAGGTGAAGGAGTAGAGGTCCTGGTGAATGAACCCTATGAGAGAGATGGAGAGCGTGGGCAGTACACACACAAGATCTACCACTTACAGAGGTACGTGAAACATTCCCAGAGGCAAGCAGGATTAAAAGACAAAAACAACTGGAGGAAGATGGGATGGGATTGCAGCAACTGTATAAACTATAGATTGTATAAGGGCTGAAGGGCATGGAAGTAAGGTAGAGCATAACAACAGCAGGCACACAGTACAGCTGGAAGTGAGCATTGCTGGAACACCCACCTGCTGCTGTAGGCTGTTGTGGTTGTTGTTCCCAAGAAAATCTATCTGTTTTTTCAAAGCAAATGGAATTCTGGTACCCAGTATTTTGATACTTCAATTTGACAAAAGATCAGATGCCTCCTAGATATCAACCTGTGTTCAGCCAATATATTTTCTTTTTTTTTTTTTTCTTCCTTTCTTATGTAAATAAGGTTTAAATTAACCTAGCCATCAGTCTCTGGAAATCATAGCACTAGGGCTGAGGAGAACCCCACCAGTTCTAGCAGTGTATGAGTCTCTAGGATCTGTATTTCTGGTGATGTTCTGCACATCTTGCATCTTGCAGCAAAGTGCCAACATTTGTGAGAATGCTGGCCCCTGAAGGAGCTCTGAATATACATGAAAAAGCATGGAATGCCTATCCCTACTGCAGAACTGGTGAGTGTGTGGGGAAGGGCTGTGGATTACTGGCTTTTGGGTCTTTTTTTGGTTGGTTGGTTTTAGATGGGTAGGAAGGAAGAGGGAAGGAGGCAGTCAGTAGGGGAAAGTGTTTCAAATTTTAGATTTCTATATTTTACATCCTTTCTGTGGTCAGGAAAAGCAAAATACAGGGCTGCAGAGTTGAAAGAAAGCTCCATGTCTGCTGTGCTGCTAATGAATAACAGTGTGTATACATTTCAGTACTGGAAAAGAGCAGACCAAGAAAGGGTTGTTATTCCTACCAAAGAAGCAACTGTGCAACACTAATGAAATGGATGTATGAGGAGCTCTTCTGTACTCAAGCACAGCATAGCCTGGTGGAAAAAAAATGGAGAGAAAAAAAAAGAGATGTGAGGAAGAAACAGGGAGAACTTTGATTGTCTCTTCAGTGCGGTTTGGTGTCACCTAGTTGGTATTTTCTTAACTGTGGGATCTAAGATTAGTGAAGAATGAACAGGTAATGCTACAGTTGCTTTGAGGGTAGGACCTTGACACTTATCCAAAGATCATCCAGCAAGTGTACATTGTAACTCTGGGTTGAGGCTCTTGGCGCTGTGCGAAGTGCTGGGATGTTTTATTTACGCACTGAAGTTGTCAGCTGCAGTCTTTGACCACTGATGTTTTTCGGACTGTTGCTGCTGTGGGACTTGCAAATTTAACTTTGTCTCCAAACTTAAGATTGAATCTTTGAAGGATACATTTTCTGCTATTTGGCAGAGATGCAATTGCAATGGGAACTGTAAACTTAAAAATTCCAGCTGTTCTTGAAACTCAGTATAGAAACATATATATATTTTTTTTCAGCAACTTACTTAAAAGAATTTGAAATGAACTGTTTTAAAAGAAAGAAAAAGCTTTGTGGTGGGGGAGGTTAGCATTACTTCAGTAATTTACCTACATTTACCTACAGCACTGATAGTGGAACGGATGTTTCAAATACCAAGTTCAGTTACTGCCATCAACTGCAGAATGGAGTTTTAATGTGTCTCGTTGTTCATTATGCTGAAGTACATTTATTTGCAACCCAGTTTTCTCACTTTTATGGGGTTTTCTTTCTGCATATTACTTAAATTAGCTAGTAGGTACCTAGTTCATTTCCATGCCAAGTACACTGAACTGCTTTAAACTCAAACAGTCCTTTCAAATTCTTTAAACTGTAAAAGTAGTTCTAAGTTGACTTCAGTGCATTTTTTTGTTAGACATCGTACCTATCTATATTCCCCTCCTCCTTCTCCAACTGTTTCTGATACAAAGGTGTGGAGTTATCGTGTTCTCTTACTCCTAGCTGCTTCTCCTGCAATTCCGCACTGCTAAAATTCCACTTAAGTGGAAGAAATGCAATACCAAAGTCACATTCAAGGCTTCTTATCACAGTCAACAGAATTTTAGGTTTTGGTATGCTAGAAATAACAGTGTAGCAAGTGAATAAATAAATAAGAAAACCTTAACTGTAATAAACACCCATATAATATGAAATAGAAAGTGTATTGATGTGGGGGTTGGAGCAGAAGGCAGCTTTTTATGCGGAGGCTGAAAAATCTGTTTAGAGTATCTGCCAGCTTGACATGAATCAAGAAAAGCTCAGAAATATTGCAAAAACCTTCACTTGCTAGCTCTGGGCAGGAGGGAAGAAACCACCGTGTGTGTGGTGTGGGCTGCCTTTGGCATTGTCATTGTACATCCAGGTATTTGTGCTGTAGGCCAGGGGTGATGGCCTCGTGTGAATCTTTGTGCAACACGAAGTGCTGTGCTGGCTTCCAACAGCTAGCATGGCTTTCAGTCCTCTCAGTGGAATTTGAAGCTTAAGAGCCAGGGGTGCATGAAGAACTAAACCTGGTTTGACAGTGTAGGACTTAGTGGTACTTCTGCACGTGTCCTCCTGCACCAAGGTAATATTAGCGTCCTGTGCTCTGGAACACTGCTTACTTGCACACTAGCCATTGCATGCAGCCCTTTAAGTTTGAATAAAACAGCACTTTTTATTAATAGTGCATCACAGTATTATTTTTTTAAATAGACAAGTTGGTCATCCTTACATTTTGTACTATATCTTCAGAAAAGCTGTTACTACTTTAATATATGTGTTATATAATGTTGTCAAAGAAGTGCTGCAGATTGAGGGAACTGAAATGCCTCTCTTATAACTTTCTGCAGTTCTGCATGCTGTTTGCACTGTAGTGAGTTGTTTTCAAGTGCTTTGAATGGAAGCCTTGCTTTGGTCCTTTGAGCAAATGTAACACGAGATTGTTGCTGTATACATTTACTAAGTAAAAATGAAGTGAGGAATGCCTGATAGTTATAACCGTGGGTTGGTGCCAAGGAGTATGGTGGTGTTTTTAGTTCTTTCCTGCAGTCTGACTTAGATATTAGTGTCATTTAAATGCTTTTAGAAAAGCAATTTGATGTGTTCCACTCTTTTGGGTGTCAGCATGAGTTTTCTGTGGTCAAATGTCAAGAAACCCAACAGTTATAAGTGAAGCTGGGATATATAGGCACTATTGCTGTGACACTTCGGGTTCAGGCTCTAATTCGTAGCAATTCGAGCAGCTAAGTTCTAATGGCTATTTCTGAAGAGATTCATTTGTTCACCGTACAAATGAGAAATCTTCCCTATAGAGAAGTTAGGAAGGCAAACAAATCTGTTCTCAAGCAGCTGCTAATTATGTTGCATAGCCGTGGAAGAGCACGTTGTCATGGGAAGGTGGGAAGGCTCTGGCTTATTATTGCTGGTTTATTCAGTGTTCCATGTGGACTAGCAGGAGAGAGTGCAGTGTTCTTTAAGATGAAATTCAGCCTTTTAAAAATTAGCTTCAGTTCTGTTTGCTTATCCTCTCTCACCACCCAAACACGTCAACCCAATTAATCAGCCTTCTGTTAAAAAAAAAAAAAAAAAAAGATTTCAAAGGGCTGGGGTTTTAAAGCAGCCCAAGGCCCAAGCACAGACAACGAGGAGAGTTGGATGTGTGTGATAGGTGATAAGATACTGTCTGCAGTATGTCGGGTTGGAAAGTCATAAATTCAAACAATGTATTTACAACAAAATTACTTCTTAGTGAAGTCTTCATGTCAAACTTCAGAACAAACCACCAGAGTTCAGTGCCAGCTTCAAACATTCTTAGAGTTGAATTGTTAACGTGCTCTGATGGCTCAGGTAGGACAGATGCTGACTGTTACAGGATCTTTAATTGCTATTCTGTGTTGAATAATTGAGCCTTACTATCCAGGGAGCTCAGTTACCACAAGCAGTAGAGATGCAGAGGGTCTGGTTACTGCATGCAGGAGTGATGAGGTCTGCACTGGCCTGAAATCCAGCGTGTGTTTGCTTCAGAACTGCAAGAGGTTGCTTATCTGCAAGCTGAGAAAGGATTGGTAAAATGCCGTCAGCTGAACAAACTTATTCCATCTTCTCATCCAGCTGGCTGTACTCCAGAGAGCAGAAGTGGCAGTACATAATTAATTGCTGCTCCTCTGGGTGTCTCCAAGTCTGAGAATTTCCAGAGGAGAAGGGGGTGAAGTTTACTATTTTATTTATTTATTAATTTGTACTTCCAGGGTTGTTTTTTTACTTCCATAGTGTCCGCTGCTCAAGCTGAAGATGGGAAGCTGAAGTGTCCCTGTTTTGCTGATAGTGGGAGGAGGGTGATGGTTGTTGCATGTTTTTTTTTCACTAAAGTACTATATCTCTTTCTTTTCATGTGTTGATTTCTTGGACCAGTTATTACAGTAAGTATTGTTTTTACTGATGATCTGTGGAAGCATGTGTAATGTCTGAAATGAAGCATTCTGGGTAGAAGAAGCTCTTTAGCTTGAGCTAAGGGCATTTTAGCTTTTGTTGTACAACCATGTAGGTTAGAACCTCCCTTCCCAACTGTGGCACATCCACAAACTCTTCATAACAGTGGACAGAAATCCTTCTTTACTACAACGAATCTCAACTTTACACATGGGAACTTACCATTGACCAAATAAACTGTTTAAAAAAGAAGAGCTAGCTCGTGGCATTATGTCCAAGTAATCTGTCTTCTGAATTTGTTATTTTCTTTTTATGTGCTGAGTGTTTCAGAGGCTTCTTTTTATTTCTATCCCTTGAGGGAGGATAGGGTTACTTTTGGAAGTCCTGTTCTGCTCACAGTGATAATGAGAAATGGAAAGTGTTTTTGCTTACTTGGGAGAACTGTGCTTCTTGTCCCTTCCTTTCCCAGTGTGAAAAGCTCTCAACGCATCTGTTTAATATTGAAGAATTGCATCCAAATATATACTCAATGCTAGAGCAATACTGCATTTGAAAAGACAATTTCTGCCTAGTTAACGTTACCCCTTCTAAATTGTGTTTAGAGTGACAGAAATTCCCCTTTGAATAAAAGCTTTTAATACACAGGGGGAAAACTCAAAACATTTCACTAAAATGATGGAACTTTAGCTTTTTTTTTTTTTCATTGAACAACTTGAGGTTTCTTTAATCTTATGTTATTTGTTGATCTAGCAACTTTTCTAAAAACAAGATGTACTTACAGCTAAATCTGATGTTCCCTAAGTCAAACTCCAGCCAAGTTTTAACATGTTGAGCTGACTTCCCTGCTGCTTACATAGCTAATAAGAAGACCAGTTATATCTGCAAAGATAACAAGAAGCTTTATTTTGATGACAGAATGAATATATGAAGGATGACTTCCTGATCAAAATTGAAACCTGGCATAAATCAGATCTTGGAACACAAGAAAATGTAAGTACTTGTATCATGTATTTTATTCATGTCTAATATCACAGTGCTGCTTTCCTTGCTAGATTAGAGGCTTGATGCATGGAACTGGGTTGGAAGTGCATGTTGCACTAGCAAAGCAGAGATTCCTGCCTATATGCTAAATTGTCCCCAAACACTTGTTCTGTGTGAACCCCTTTGCTTCCTTACAAGATATTGAATGTTTACTGTGTGTGCATGAAAGAGGAGCAGTCGATGTCTGCCTCTCCATATGGTTGTTATTGCCTCAGAATGGGAACGTTCTGTCACTGAATCAATGACATCAGTCTTGTGCTTTCACTGTAGGTTCATACGCTGGAGCCAGATGTATGGAAGAATGTAGAAGCTATTTACATAGATATTGCTGATCGATCTCAAGTACTTCCCAAGGTATGGTAGGTGGGTAAGAGCTCCCTGGTGTGGGAGGCCTTGTGCTAAAAGAGGGATAACGTATAAACTGTGTTCCCGGGGGTGGTTGCAGGTTACAGGACAAAAAAAAAAAAAAAAAAAGGAAAGAGAAGGAAAGGCATTCCTTAAACATGTCAAAGCAATCTAGAAGCAGAGTTGTTTTGAAAGCATTGTCCAGATTGTCTGTAAAATCTGTTGCTTGGCCTTATAGTACATGTAACAGTGTATTATGTGTAGCTTTACAGCTCTGCAGCTGATTACAGTGCTGAACAAGAAAAAACAGCACTGCCTTTTCTATGCAGCATCTTGTTTAAACCATCTCTTTTTTGAAACTGACCTATGGCTTCACACTGGTGTCTTGAAATGATATAGCTAATTCTTCATTCAAAGAATTACTATGGATACTATAATAAGCTAAGGGATGTTTCTGTACTTTGCTGGAGGAAAACAGACAAAAAGAACCCCAAACAACAAGCATGTGTAAAAATGGAATGCTATTTGTGGTTTCCCTAATTAGTATTTCTGAATACAGTTAAAAAATGGCTAATTTACCTGCTCACAAAGTTGCCTCTGGGTGTTAAAGCAAATCCAGTATTTTTAGTTTTCCTCTCCAATAGAGGTGAATTGGTAGCACATAAGTAGCATCTGATTTCCAGTAGGTTAAGCTGTTATTAAGGTATATCTGCAAATACAAACTAGTTGGAATTCAGTGCTGTCAGAGCAAACAAGAGTTTACATGAAGCAGAAGACTCTTGTAGAAGATGCTACTGGTTTGTCATTTCTTGCACTGAACAGATGATGCTTTGAGTTTGTTTTCATTTCAGTTGAAGTGGAGGTAGGAATCGGATACACGCCTCAAACTTAATCCAGTGTGGATGAATGGAATGCTGCAAAACATTTGCTCTGCAATAGGAGGTGTAACTAATGCCTCTTTCTTTTTGGTAGTGGTTGTGAGGTGAACTGTGCTTGTTACCTAGTGTGCAATACAGGATCATCATATCATGGTGCTGTGAAAGATACTAGATACACAGCTCCGGAGTGCATAACTATATCTTGCAGCAGTTGTATTTAGCTTCCAAAGAAAAGCAATTACAGGAAACCTATCCTGTGAGTTTACTTATCTTCTCCTGGTGTTACTACAAAGGAGTTCTTACAAAGGTTATATTGGTTCAATACCACTTCTTCGTGTACATCTAGGGCACTGCACAAGGGGAAGAACTGTGTTTCCTTGAAGAGTGCCTGACCTGATGTTAAAGTCTGAAAACAGTAGTTCTTGAGAAAGCAGCTAGAAGTTAATCTTTGCCCACCTGAAAAATACATCCCGTGTGACTGTGGGCAGGGTGATTTGTTTAATCTTGTGTGTCTGTCCAATAGGATTACAAGGCAGAGGAAGATCCAGCAAAATTTAAATCTGTCAAGACTGGACGTGGACCTCTGGGTCCCAACTGGAAGGTATGTTGTGCATGACTTCAGGAACCATAGCAGTTTGCTTGTATCTATACTGGGGCTTGGGGTCACAGATATGTTTGTCGTGTGTTTGATTTCACTTGCACAGAATGAAATGCTGACCTCAGCTGATAATCTGTTCTGAAGTTAAAGGAAATGGAAAAGTTTGGTACAAATAGAGTAAGTTCTAAGAAATTGCCAGAGCTGTCTGTTCTTCAGCCCAAGAGTTCAGCCAGGAGAATTCAAGGATGAAATAGCTGTTACAAGCAGCAGTATTCAACCTTTCTCTTAAATTCCTGTAATCTGGAAACACTATTTGGGCAAATATGATATCAGTATTTAAAAGGGACTTTAGATGGGATCTGAGGAGCTACAGGCGTGCAAGCCTAATCTCTAGTATACGTGCAGAACAGAAGTTGGGATTGATATTGTCTGATTGGGAAGAATGTATATAGCTTCTGTAACAGAAAGTAGGAAAGTCTGCCTTACCAACCATGTGGAGTTTTTTTTTTTTTTAAGGCATCATGACTGTGTGGATGACCCAGCTGATGCAATCTGCATAGGTTCCCAAAAAGTTTTAGATAGGGACTTTGTCAAAAGACTTTTAAGGAAATGAAGTAGCCACATCATAATGGTGAAGATTTGTACGTCACAAATTTAATAGAGAAAAAAAATAGCAGACAAAGGAGAGGAAGCAATGGTCTCTTTTCAAAATAGAGGGAAATCCACCTGTAGAGGTAACTAGGGTTTATTTTCATCGTGCTTCTGGGTACACTGCAAAAAGGATGAGCAAAGATGTGACAAAACTGCTTGAGAAAAGACAGTCAAGTTGTAAGGTTGCAAGATGATTGTGAGGAATTGTAGTTTATGTCTGAAGGAGCTGCTTTCCTGGAAACGTTTGACCTGAGTCCTGAACGACTGTCTTTGTGTCTTTGCAGAAGGAGCTGGGGAAGCAGACAGATTGTCCATACATGTGTGCTTACAAATTGGTAACAGTGAAGTTCAAGTGGTGGGGTCTACAAAATAAGATTGAGAACTTTATACAGAAGGTAAGTGAGCTTTGTGCTGAAGAGAGATGTGGAAATTAGGTGTTTCATCTCCCATCTGCTTTAGCACCTCAGCTTGTTCTAATAGTGCAGTCCACCAGGAGATACTAGCTTGAAACCTGCATTCACCTCAGCGATACAGTCAAGGCTTTGCTTGATACGCTGCAATCAGTTGGATTAAATTAGTAGCTAATCCACAGGTAAGGTTAGTTGATAATTATCTGAATTGTTTATTGAACTGTTTTGCTCACGGGCAAGACTTTGTTGTGAAATGGTTACAGCTTCGGTTATCTGACCTTAATCAGCTGAGGTTTTTTCTGGCAAGTCATAGAGCTCTCAACATCTTTTTCCGTTACCATTCTGCTGCTTGAAGAATCTGTGTTTAAAAAATAAGCAGATGGTTGGAAGCTTCATGAGCTTAAAATATGAATAATTAGTATCCTGAAAAGAGCTTTTTCTGTAGAAGAGTTCATAAGCCACGAACTGCAGCTAGAATGCTAGACCTTGGAACTGGAGGGTGTGGTTATCCATATTCATGAAATGCCTGTGACTTCAGATCCTAGCGACTCCTTGGTAATTAATGTTGATAAACTACAGTACTGCTTCTGCAAAGGCAGGACTCCATGCTCACTAAAGGGGAATGATCACACTACTGCAGGATTTCAAGTATCAGTGACAAAAGCCCTGAACAAAGCATTCTTCAATCCATTTCAAAGTAGTCGAGTTGGTTTTGCTCAGTTTATCAAATGTGAAACCACAACTGGTAAAACTGAAGTGTCCTTCCCTAATGAGAGCTTTCCAAGAGCCATTATATACCCTTGTCTAGCAATGGTCCTGCCTAACTTATCTCCTGTAAAACGCCAGTCAATTGCTCCTAACTTGGAGCAGCTTGTACACATCAGTTACTTCTGCTGACAGGATGTCAGCTGTAGAAAACATGACTGTTTAGGGGGGTTTGGGGAGTCACGGCAAAACAGAAAAGCAAGGTAGGTGCATGCCAACCCTTTGCACTTGCTAACCTCTAGTTTTTAGCAAGTCAAGAATTACTTTTATTCTGTTTCCCTTTTTTATACTCCTTCAGGCCAACTATCTTGTTCTGAGTAAGCCAAGCCTAGAGTGCTTTATTCAGTCAAAACAATGCCATCAAATCTAAGGAAACTAGTAAAGCATTCACTAATTTTCTCAAGGCACTGTGTAGGCTGCTGCCTAGGCTTGAAAAAAAAGTGCATTTCTGTGAGGGATTCAAGGCTCTAGATATTCTGTTTAAAACAAACAAAACTGAGCTAGCACGTTTCCAGTTTTGGTGGCTGTGTAGAAAGGTAGGTTAGGGAACTGGTTCCTCAGCGAATGCATCTCTGAAAGTTAAGATCTAGGTAGATCCATGTTAATTGCCCTATGAATAAGTTTGCTTGTGTGTTTTATTCCTCCTCCAGCAAGAAAAGCGTCTCTTCACAAACTTCCATCGGCAGCTCTTTTGCTGGCTTGATAAGTGGGTTGATCTGACTATGGAGGACATCCGTAGGATGGAGGACGAGACCAAGAGACAGCTGGATGAGGTCAGTGGAAAAGCAGGGCACGTGTGGGTTGTGTGAGGAACTGTTTCTATCCAGTACAGAGGAAAGACTGCTGCATTGTCATAGCACAGTGTGTATTGTCCTCCTGTTATTTAGGTCATGCTTCTTGTGGTTTGAATAATTGGCTATGACTCAGTTGTGCTGGCATCTCCTTCAAATCATTAGGGACTTCTCAACATGTTGTTAAGCCAATAAACACAGTGACCCACAGGTAATGAGGGTATGAGTGTCAATGATTTATTTATCACTTTAATACTTTCTTTTAGCGCTTGCTTAAATCTGAACAGATGTGTTTGTCCTGGTTTCCAAAAAGAAGTTCACTAAAAGCATTTTTAGCTCTAAGTATTCTAAGTAGGTAGTGGGGGTGTATCACTGATTCCTTCCATAAGAAACACAATTTTGATTTTAATGAGTCCATTGGCTCCATGATTTGTGTCCCGCACTGCCCCATTCCCTTCCTTCACACACCTCAGGGTAATTTCATTGTTGTTTCACGTTCATTCTTCCCTTTAAATGGAGGTTCCAGATCCCTAACAGACCTGCAACTTAAATAGAAGTTGTTCCTGGATGTGCATAATCACAAAAACTATTTTGTGATGCTGTGATATTAATGGTCCTACGTAAAGTAGGGATGCTAAACTTGTTCAACACCAATAAATTTAGAGAATGCATCATGTGAGAATGAATACTTGAATATTTTTTTTCCTCTTTCAGATGAGAGAAAAAGATCCAGTGAAAGGAATGACAGCTGCAGATGACTAACGTGACTTCTTCCTTGTGCACTGTAGGTATCAAGAGAGTTTGACAAAATTCTTGTTTTCTTTCGGAATTATTCTAAAGGAATGTTCTGAAGAAATATTTGGGTGAAAAGTGTAAGAAAAATGTTCTGGAACATTCTGTAGATTCTATTGATGTTCTTATTTCAGTAATACACCTGTTTCCATGACTTGAAGCAGAAGTTGTGCCTGCAAACACTTGGAATGCACTTATGAACTGCAAATCCCTTGTAAATACATTTAGAATGTACGTATCTGGCATTGCTTCTTAATAATGCTTAGGAATGAACCAAGACTTGGAGAAACCACTTGCACATCACAGGGAAAGAAGCAGCAATGACGGTTTTAACTTTTTTTACTGATTTTTCATTATGAGTATGCTAACCTGGGAGAGACAAAGCTGTTATACTGGAAAGCATACCTGAATTTGTATTTGCTGGCCAAATCACTGGTCAGTATTGTAAGCATCGTGCTGGGTTTTAACTCATAAGCAGCGCTGAGAATGCTGAACCTTATTCTGCTAGGGCACAGAACTGGTGACAGTGGTGGCAGTGTCTCGCATTTGCTTTCTGAAGGTTCGGTCTCCCTCTTCATGTGGAAAACTTGACTTGCAAAGTAGCTCTAAAATGTTTTCCTGTTGTCTCTTTACTTCAGTTTGCAAGACAGTCATCAGGAAGGCCTGGGGAATCCACACTCTTTGACTGACGGACCATCTCTGGATCAAGCCTTTCTATATCCAATCGGCAGGCGATTTTAAATCTCCCATAGCTAATTCTAGATGCCCTTTAATATTGTGAGCAAATAGACCGTCTGGTACCAAGCACTCCAATGTTAGCACGTATATGAAGGAGGTAGCTCCTTGGAGACGTGTGACTTAGAGATCGCTGTATTTACGACTCCTCCCTCCTTTTTTTCATTGTGTTCAGACCAATTTCCATGTGGCCCTGTTTGATTTCCAAGTGACATTTTTAGCTAAAATAGTCTTGTGATGTGGTGACTTAGATTTTTTTTTTTTTTTTTAATTAGTATTATTTTTTCCAACTGGGATAAACTGCCACCTTAGGTCTGCCCAGCCCTTCACCATTCTTTGAATGTCTGTTTGGAGAGGGAAACTGTCAGCATTTTAGAGTGCAAAACTATTCCATAAAGTGATAGACTCTAACCCTTGCTCCCAGGGTAGCAAATGTAACGGCATGTGATCTGAATACATAATCAGGAGTAGCCAGATATAGTTCTTGGTCTGCGATGATTATATCATGACATGTGGCTTCTGCACGGCATTACTTTGTTCTGTCTTAGCACACAAGCATTCAAGATTGATTAGAAGCTGCGCTCAGCATCTCTGTGCTGGGGCCTTCAGCAGGTGACTGTTGAACTTCAGAGTAGTGATACATGGTCTCTCTGGCCCTGTAGCTACGTTGTCCTTCAGCTGTGTGTGTCAGGCTTACAGAATAATTACAAAAAGTTGCCTGACATATGTTGCAACTTCCTGGTTTGTTCTTTGCTTAAGATTTCTTGTAACTGAAAAAAATTATTTTGACTAATAATAGTGTGATTCTCCCTGGACAAATTGAAATGTAGCAAAAAGCTGATGTACAAGAGAAGTTGTGGTATCTGAATGGGTTCAGGTGCCTGGGTCAGTGGTTCTGCTCAGCAATAATACTCTTCCC
>JAOWBP010004513.1:357990-381773 GCA_028571105.1 Tragopan temminckii | reverse complement strand
TTCCCCCCCCCCCTCCTTGTTTGTCTCAGTTCAGCCTCTTGTCCACTTCTGCTTGTTAGGAACTTGCAGAAAGCCCGAGAAACTGGGGTGCTGTGGGTGGAGCCCCTGACCCATGGGGATGCTGCCAGGCAGCGGTGCTCAGGGTCCTGAGCCCAGCATGAGGCTGATGAAAGGATTTAGGGGCTCTGTGCAAACTACAAAGGCTCCCAGCTCTGCCCAAGGCTGATTTCTAAAGGTACACCTCAGGTCTGCTGTCCACTCTACCACAGGGACGCTGATGGTGGTGGGACATGGGGCTTTTGGGGCCTCGTCTGTCACTTTGCATATCCATAGCTAGTATAGCAAGAGAGGAATGGTTTAATTATCCACCAGGAGCAAATGGCAAAGGGAAGAAACAGTGATCACTGATCACAGGCAGTTTGAGGTCACCATATTGCAGCAGAATGAATGGGGACACCTTGCAGAAGGCTGGGAGGGGACAGAGGAAGGTTTGACATCAGCCTCTGAGCTGCTGCTCATATGTGACGTCTGCAAGGTGGTTTGTTTGCCATTGACACAGAGCTGGGAGGGTTGTTTGGGCAAGCAGGGAGCAAATGGCAGCTGGGAGAAGCAGGATGAAACCAGTTGCTGCTGTGATTCCAGGGCTGGGCGGATGGGGATGGGGTGGTGTGATCCATGGGGACGTGGGGTGGCACAAGGGGATGCTGAGCACAGCAAGCAGAGAGCATTTAGGCTCTGGGATACGAGGGATTCCTGCTAATTAACTGCAGCTTGTTGGGAATCTCTGGTTTTGCTTCACGCACGTAGGTGTCTCCTCTCTCTAATTTTCCTTCAGTATTGAACTTTGTCAGATCAATTATTAAATATGGAGGGGAGAGAGTGCTTTCTGTCACTGGTTTGCTGCAGCAGTATATAAGAAAAAAAAAAAGGCAAGTGCTTTGTCATCCCAGCAAAGGTTACAGGAACGTCAGATAAGCGCAGGGAGAAGGAGGGGTGGAGTGCACAAGTGCTCTGGGTTAATGAAAGTCTAAAGGCACGCATGCTTGCTGTAGGGGATGTAAGCATTCTTGGGATGGACTTGTGACAAGAGGCACTGAAACTGCTGCTGCAGGGGAAAGGGAACTTCTCTTTTTTTCCTATATTCCCCCCCGTCCTGTTTCTGTGCCTGTTACACAACACGAGCTCTGCGCAGCGTGGGAGTCTGCATGCGCAGCTCCTCGTGTGAAGGCACGACCAGAAAGCCAGAGGTGTAACCGATCTGCACGGCCCAAACTTTCTCAGAAAGAAGAGAAAATGCTAATGATGGGGCAGAAGCTGTGGGTTCATCAGTTCATTAGTGACTGGTGTGCTGCATGCCTGTAGGAGCAGTGCTCGTCCCATCCGGGTGGCTGTGCCACCATGTCCCCTGCATGGCAAGGCCAGGAGGCTCGTCCTTCGAGCCGTGCCAGCTCCCATCAGCTCAGTGTCAGGGCCTGAAATAGCTAATTTGGCTGCCGTGAGACCTTCCAGTTTAGCTCAGAAAAAATCTGTGATGACACACTGCTCGGGGAGGGCTTTATTTTTGTGTTTGTCCCTTCCTGTCTTACCAAGGCAGTGCCCTGTGATTGCTGGGGCCTC
Organism: Tragopan temminckii; assembly: GCA_028571105.1. Lineage (NCBI taxonomy): Eukaryota > Metazoa > Chordata > Aves > Galliformes > Phasianidae > Tragopan > Tragopan temminckii. Next base: position 380,156 of record JAOWBP010004513.1, on the reverse strand, counting down.
ATTTTATACATGAGCGAAGCTCCGTCCTCGGGCGGTTCTGCCCTGTCCTTAAGTTGTTGCCCTGCTGCTCCTTGGTGGGAGATTTGTTCCTGGTGCTCCCAGCTGAGCTCATCAACTTCCCCTTCTCCTGCTTTTTTTTTTCTCTCCTTTTTCCATTTCTTACTGATTATAATCAGAATTGAGTATCCCCATACGTTCAGTGTATCACAGGGTTTATCTCTATCTCCCTATCCCAACACACTGCAGCGATGCTCCTCTATCACCCCGTGCAGGAAACTTCACCGACAGCCCTGAGTCTGAGAACAGCACCACGACAGAGCACAAATGGCCCTCGTGCAACGCACAGGATGAGATGCTGAACCTGGCCTTCACCATTGGCTCCTTCCTGCTCAGTGCCATCACTCTGCCCCTGGGTATTGTCATGGATAAGTACGGCCCTCGCAAGCTGCGGCTGCTTGGCAGGTTGGTGTCCTGGGCACAGGGTGGGCTGGGGGTGTTGTTTGGGTGCTTTGCTTGTTGGCATGACCCTGCAACCTCAGGAACAATAGGGGTGGTTGGTCTGGGAGCTGCTGGCCTTGCACTGGAGCAGCTCTGGGATGGTTTGGGGCTGCACGCTGAGTTGCTTCATAAGGGAAGGGTTTGAAACTCGGTGTCCGAGCTTCAGCTCCCTGGACAGATGGAGCCTGGGGGAAGAGAGGAGTCACTTGTGAGTCACAGTGGGTAGCTCTTTCCTTGGGCTGGGAGCTGTGTCCTGAGAGGCACAAACCCAAGACGTTACATCAGAGCTTGCAAGCTGGAGACATAACTCCAGGATAGGCACGTCCTACCTGCCTTCCCTAGGTCCCTTGTTTTGCCAGTTGGTGCCTGTGTTGCTTTCTGTCTTGGATAACAAGATCATCTGCAGGTTTTGTAATAGCATGTGGGGGTAATAGTGACTTGGACCCCAGCGTTGCTGGGTTTTCAGAACCAGAAATCAGGCAGGAAAATGGAGCGAGTCTGACTCAGAGCTACCTGAGAGGAGCTGTGACTGCAGCTGAGTCGCAGGGCCAGGGCTGCTGCTGCCTTTGGTCACCTCGAGGGGAAGGCTGGTAAAGCTCTGTGCTGGAAAACCAACAGTGCTTTTGGGTCCAGACGGAGCTGCGTCACAGCCGTGGGAGGGAATGTTGCTGCTTCAGCCCTTGTGCAAGGCTTCTCTGTAATCTTTGGGTATTTCCTTAGGTTTTTCTTTCCAAATCACCAGCTCCCTCTTACACAAATTATGCAGAGCTTGCTCAACAAGGTGCTAAGGAGGGAGAGGGAGATGTGATTTAGCCCATGTCAAGCTTTCTGCAGGAGACTCATAGTTCTGGTTCCCTTCCAGTGCCTGCTTCGCTGTGTCCTGTGTGCTGATCGCATATGGTGCCAGCAACCCCAACTGTGAGTCGGCATCAGTGCTGTTTGGGGCAGGTTTTGGGGCTGGGAGGAGACCTCAGGGTGGGCTTTGGGGCTATGGCTGCATTTTTGGGATGCACAGAGCCGTGTGCTCTATGTGCAGATCTGGGATCCTCCTCATATGATGAGCTCATCATGAGGAGGGAAAGCAACTTTTTACACAGTCTGGTAGTGATAGTACAAGGGCAAAAGGTTTTAAACTAAAAGAGGGGAGATTTATGTTAGATATTAGGTGGGAATTCTTTACTCAGAGCAGTGAGGCCCTGGCACTGCTGCCCAGAGCAGTGGGTGCCCCATCTCTGGAGGTGCCCAAGGCCATGGATGGGGCTCTGGGCAGCCTGAGCTGGTAGGGAGCACCCAGCCCATGGCAGGGCTTGGAACAGGGTGGGCTGTAAGATCCCTTCCAACCCAATCATTCTATGATTCTAAGACCCGTTCAGACAAGCTATATGAGCAAGCCTACTCACCACAGAAAAGAGACCCATCCATCCCAAGAGGCCATTGCACCCAAGCCAGCCTTCTCCATGTGGCTGAGAAATGGGTGCTGGTGGGATGAGCTGGGTCAGGGGCACCATGGCACATTCCAGAGTGCTGACCCACTACTGAGGTTTTGTGTCAGGACCAAAGCCCTGGGGGCTCGGTGGTCTCCCTTCCCTCCCCACCCCAGTAAAGTCTCTTGGGCTTTGTCATTGCAGCTCTGTCTGTGCTGATATTCATCGCGCTGGCTCTGAATGGCTTTGGTGGGATGTGCATGACCTTCACATCACTCACGGTAAGCAAAGAGTTAACATCTGACTCCTGATTTATTCCTTACCATGGCTGGGAGCTGGGCTAGCAGGAAAGAGCAATGTGGATCTCTTGCCTACAGCTTGATGAGCACGTGGGTTTGCTGGGTACAAAGGGTCAGTCACTCTTTTACCTGAAGGACTGGGTGTTAGCTGGTTATTCCAAGGCTTCTTTTCCCTTTACTTCCCCCCTTCTTGCAGTGGGGTAAAAGCAGCTTCTTGTGAGTGCTTTTTGCATCCCTTCCCCAGGAGAATGGTGGTTCTCTGCACAAAAGGGTGAAAGTCCCATCCAGGTTTCCTTAGAAATGCTGAGCCACTGAGTGAATTGGGCTCTGTCTGCCCAGCCATGTCAGTCAGCTCAGCCCATGGGTTGTGTTAGGAGCATCGGTCTACAACTGTCAGCTGGGGCTCTGTTTTGGGGTTCGTGTTGCCTGGAGATGGGAGCAGTATCGTTCTCCAAGTAGCCGCTTCATTTTCCACCTCATTACCTATGTCAATGAGGCTGAAAGAGGGTTGGGCAGAAAATCTCCTAGAAAACAGCCTGGGAACTACTGGTTGAAAACTCTGATTTCAACTGCATTGCCTTGAGCTCTCTGTTAAAAGTTAAACTTCTAGTTAAGGTTACCTCTAACTTAATGTGGGTGAGGTGCTGGCTGACCTCCTGAGACCTAAACCTGGCAGGGGCTGTTTGCAGATCCCTGGGTGCACAGTGATGTTGCTGCTGCTGTTGCTTTTGTATTCAAAGCTTTCAAAACTGTGTGCAGATGTCAGTCTCTTGGACATATGTAATGTTCTTCACTGGAAGCCTTGGCCGTGCTCCCAGAGATCTGTGGGGCAAATGTCCTCCTGCTTCAAATACAAGCAAGGAAGAGAGAAGCACATTGGTGCTACTGGGGGAGAGGACAGAATTCTCATCTCGTGGCTGCCAGCAGTGCTTCTTGTCCCTCTGGGTGGTTATTAATGGGTCACTGATTATTTTGGAGCCACTGGTGATGATGGGAGGGCAGGGCAGAGACTGGATGTGCTGTTCTGCAGCTGTTTAGCAGCAGCAGAAATAAACAAAGCCACTTATTAATACCCTCATTAATGAGCCAGTTTCTCAGCTCTGAGGAAGTACATCTGCAGGAAAAAGGTGAAACCTTCCGAGAAGTGATCCAAGTTGCTGTCACAAGCTGCCTTCCGTGGTGATACGGGGCTCTCCTGCAGGTCCCTTCCAGCTGTGGGCTTTAGGAATGGAGTGTGGCGAGGGAGGGACGTGGGGATAGCAGGTTGCTGTGTAGAAGTGACAGTGAGCACACGTCAGTGCCTGCTGCCAAGCAAGCTTGTGCTGGCTGATGCAGGTACCGGCTGCTCGGAGTGCATGAGTCAAAGCAAGGTGACTTCGTCCTGTTAGCAGCCTGGAACACTCCAGGAAATGGGTGAAACACACTTGTGCTGTTCCATGTCACCCCAGGGTGGTGAGAGTGGCTGGGATGTTCCATGTGTGCTGCGGTCAGGTGCTTTTTTTGAGTGCTGGGGACCTGCCTGCGTGGGCACGGTGTGTTACGATGGAGAATCCGACCCTCTGTGCTCCTATAGGAACTGAGGGATAAATGGGATCGCAGAGGATTACAGCATGGAACTGCAATCCATGATACGTGTCTCTTGGGGTCGGAGGTGTTTTTGGCACTGAGTCCCCAGGGTTTGCTGACAGCACGTGGCGTGCTGCAGGGCCGGGCTGCCTGCCGGGGAGGAGGGGGAGCGGTGGTGTTCCTGCTTCTGGGAACAAGGTCAGGCTGTGCCTGCTGTTAAAATGCAGAGGGGAGCTTGCTGCCTCGTGACTTGCTCTTAGCCAATATACGGTGGAGATTGGAAATGGAAACAGATCCGTATTGGTGGCTCTGACAGCAACACGGGAATCTGGCACTGGTTCTGCTCCGAAGCTATTCCATGCAAAGAAATAAACATGTGTGATAAATTACCACAAAGAGCCTTTTATAGATTGTTTTCTGTCCTGTTTTCCTTTCAAAGAATTGCAGCTGCTTTGCTCTCATTTTTGCTACAAACAGCGCCCTGTAGTCAGAGCTGGGGGGGGGCAACTCAGTGTAGGGAGTCTGCTCTGCTCAGAAATATTAGCAGCATTTAGGGCTCTGTGATCTTTTGTTTGTTGGAGAACGGGAACAGGAGTCTCCATATGCGTAAGACAAAGCAGGCAGTTTGAGGCTTTCCTGGAGAACATGTTTTTATTGTCTGTATTATTTCCAAATATACCCCCTGATAGGGAAAACAAAGCTTAGCTTGAATGGAAATACCATTTTCAAGTCCAGTTCTCAGTCTCTTGATTTTAATTTATTTATTTATTTTCTTTCTTTCTTCTGTTCTTTCAAACAGTCCTTGCAATAGGGGGGAAGCTGGCTTTGGTAATGCCACTGTGGTGTTTTGTTTTTTTTTGTGGTACTTTTTGTATAGGGAGTGTGTCCAGGGAAAAGATGAAAACTCATCAAACCAATTGGAGGTCTTACTATAGGGCAAATGAGGAGAAGTCATCTGCAAGAGGAAAAGAGGAAGTGATTTTGTCAGTGTAGGATTGCACACCTATAGTAAAGGGCTCCAGGAAAAAACAGCTCCGGTGTGGCAAAATCAAGTTGGTATCTTTCAGAGCATGAAGTTAATTATACCTGGAGTGTTATTGGCCTTTAAACAGAAGACGTAAGACGTTTCTTCATGGTAGGTCTTCCAGAGTTGAGACACTCATACCAGCATAGGCAGAAGTCAGTGGAGGAGTCAATCCTGGCCTTAGGAATAAGGTCAGACTGAGGATCAGATCCTTCTGTTGGCAGAAGGCAAAGATCCGACTTGCTCTGTGGTTTGTGTGCTTGTTTTCTTTCTTTATTTTCTCATCCCTAGGGTTCATGTTTTTCCAGTGCTCGCTGCTATGCTGGAAATCTGGCTTAGTAAATACTGCCCGTTATTTTAGTAGCTGGTCTTCAGCCGGGTCCCAGGCAGGCACTGCCAGTGCTAACACTTGCAGGCTGAGGGATTTTCTGTCCAGACCCAGGCTGTTCTCCCTCCCCTCTGTCCCCTCGGCTCTCAGGTTTCCTTTCCTCCCGAGTGTTCAGTGTTAGCAGTTGCACTTGATAAGATCTTATCCAACCCACTGAATCTCCTCTGTCCAATTTTCTTTAATCCGGCCACTTGCTTGCTGCCAAACAGGACTTTCCAAAGTCTCAAACCTTTCTAGGACTTGTCCCCACAGAAGCAGAAACAGATTTGGTTTTCCCAGAAGTAGCTGCTTGCTTTTGGGCTCACTCTGTGTTTCTGGTACCCCCAGAACTGGAGGATCCACACGGGAGCTGCTCATCTGCTTATGAAAAAGGCTTTTTGTCATCTCTGAGACTTTGGGGAAGAGCAATCCGAGCCAAGAAGCAGCTGTGTTTGTGCAGCTCTCGCCCTGCTCACAGCTCTCCAGCAGCAGCAGCTGTTTGTTGTAATTTCTGAAGATTATTTTAGGTTTGGGGCATTCGAGATTATACAAACACCCTGCCTGGTGACAATGGCCAGTCCCTGCAACCTGCAGATATTTCATCCTGCAGATGCTCTTTTCTAGGGTGTGTTTTTTTTAGGCTAGCTCTTCCAGGGAGGGATTTCTATGCCTGGTAACAGACCTTTGGATCCTTCGCCGTTTCCTGCCTGCAGCTCCCAAAAGCAGCCTGCTGGCAGCGCTCCCGGGTGCGGGGATGTGGGGATGGGTGTGGGGTTCCTTGCTGCAGAGAAGTGCAGTGTTTTCTGCCTCCTCCGTGCCCGCTTGGGGCTCAGCGTCTGCTGCTGCTGTTCTCTGGCTGGGGTTATCCGAGGACCTGGAGGCTGCGCTGCATAGAAAGCTCTGCAGTGAGGCAGAGGGATGATAAACAGCCAGATGGATCCTCGAGTGTTCCTGCGCAGGAATATTTGTGCTGTAAACACGCCGGTCCCGCTGTGACACAAGCCAGATTCACTTGCCTTATATGCTGCTCCTGGAAAAGATGGATTTGTTTTCCAGCGCTGAAATGAGAATGAGATGAGAGCATTTGCTTGCTCAGACTCAATCCAATATTCTCCAAATCATTTTGTTGTCTTGAAAACAGATAAAATGCTGTTTAGCTTTCAGTGCTTGAAGGCACCTGCAGTGTCCTTGGAGACTCCCAAGGCTGACGTGGTAGTGATGCCTGAGTGGATTTGGGGATTCTGTGACCTGAAAGAGCAGGAAGGAAGCAACAAAACCTCACTTATACAGTCTGTCTGCATGGGGGAACCTGGCTGGTATTGGCAACGTAGCAGCAACACAGTTTGTGTTAGTTCCTATTCCTTCTTGTTATAACAGGAACTTTCCAGTCTACTGCAAAGATTAGGTGCTGACTGAAGGTGTGTAAACAAAGCTGACAGCCCAAGGTGTGTTAGGGATTGTACAGCTGTCACATCCCATCTCTAGCAACTCTCGGCTAAAAGGAGAGTGATTGGCAGGGAACCTGAGCATGGATTTTTTGGAGAGAAACAGAGGTGGTGGCTGTAGCCCTGGGGAAAGGAACCTTTAAGGAAAGCATAAGGACTGGAACAAAGGATCCTGTGCTAAAGGTGACCGATGCAAAGCATGCTGTCAGTCTGGAAGGAAGCAGTATTGTTAAGCACATAAATCATGGACTGTAGACATTCCTTGACACTAGAGATACCAATGCAAAGCTCCATCCTGATGAGCTAAGCCATTCTTGAACAAAACTGGTTTTTTTTGGGTTCTGGTATCCAGAATTCTTAACTCTGAATGCCAGCATCTTCTCAAGAGGTTTCTCCCTTCCTCTTGCCCTCCCTTACCTGGGCAACAACCTGTTCCAACTGATTTTTCTGTCCCCAGCTGCCCAACATGTTTGGTGACCTTCGTTCCACGTTCATCGCTCTGATGATTGGCTCCTATGCCTCCTCTGCTGTGACCTTCCCAGGAATCAAGGTGAGTCTGTGGGATTGTGACTCAGTACCAGTGCTGTTTAGCTGGAGATTTGTACCATTTAGCAATGATGTCGAAAGAAAGAGGGATGAATTGTTAAAGCACTTTTTTAGAGATGTGCTTTTGCAAGATTCAGTTTCTGCGCGTGTTTACAGACTTCCAAATTTTCTCCTCTTACAGCAGAAATCGTATTTCCTTCTGCTTTCTAGGTTATATATGACTTTGGGGTCTCCTTCATCCTTATTCTGCTCGTCTGGGCAAGCTGTGCAGGACTTGTTTTCCTCAACTGCTTCTTCAACTGGCCACTGGAGCCCTTCCCAGGACCAGAAGACATGGATTATACGTAAGCACCATCTAGATGAGCCCTGGGGGCTAACCTTCCTCACAGCCAATATAGAAGAGTGGGCAGGGAATTCCCTTACGTGTTGGTTATTGCTGCCAGTACTTCTGAGGGTGAGGATTTATGTCTCACATTAGCTTTGTATCTTGACTGGTGAATATCTGTGAAAAGTTTCACCTTCCAAAGCATTGGAACCATGAAGGAGAATGATATGCTTGTAACAATAAGCATTCCTATGCTGACTTGTGCCAAAGTGGTCCAGGTACATCTGTCTGCTCTGGAACCAAACGACTTGTGGGTTTGTAGGTGGAAACTTAGTGCCTTGCATCCCCCCACAGCCTGATTCCCACAACTCTGCTGCCTCTAACTCCCACCCTGTGTTGCAGCCCTCATTCTCTTTACTGCCCAATAGGGTGAAAATAAAGTTCAGCTGGCTGGGATTTGACCACAAAATCACTGGGAAGCAGTTCTACAAGCAAGTCACAACCGTGGGACGCCGACTGAGCGTGGGGAGCTCCATGAAGGGCCCCAAAGAGTCGGCAGCCTTGCAAGAGAACAACAAGCTCTGCCTGTCCACGGTGGACCTTGAAGTGAAGTGCCAGCCTGACAGCACAGGTGTGGTTCAGCACATGCCCTGGGGGATGCTGGTGCATGCAGGAGGCTGGTGCTCTGCTCCAGGCCTGTTTACATGAGACAGAGTAATACATGTTTCATATGTTACCAGGACCACATGCCAGGCACTGCTATATAGATAAAAGTTCAGTTATACAAGGAATCTTGCTCATGTACACCTGCTAAAGTATGCTGTTGTCGGGTGTGGATGACCATGTGGGTGACTGGTATGGCCATAGGGCAGCACATTTGGTCACTGCTGTCTCATAGACAGGCTGCTGTCGCCTCCCAGCCTTCCTTCCTCAGGGATATGGCAGAAGGAAATGGCTTGACGTTTCCTATTGCTTTGCTCACCAGAATTGGGTTTGACTTACCTTGCCCCAGTTTTTGGTGAGCAAACTCCCAGCATCTATCACTGTTGAGTGAGGAAGTTTGTAAGACAGCAGACAGCTGCTCTCAACAGACTTGGGGACTGCCACTGGCACCGTGCTGGGATGATTGGCCAGAAGGCCTGCTAACCCAGGATCTTCAGTCTCTTCTGAAGTCATGCCAGAGACACTGTTTTTCCTTCTGCAGCTTCTCCTTCCTTCATGAAGAGTGTCTTCAGCCCCATCTTGTTGCTCAGCCTTATCACCATGTGTGTCACTCAGCTGCGGCTCATCTTCTACATGGGAGCCATGAACACCATCCTTGAGTTTCTGTCCGGAGATGAAAGCCAAGGTAGGGTGACCTGGAGACTTTAATCTGCTTCCTTGGAACTGGGAGCTGACCCAGACTCGATCCTTCCAAGAGGTCAGCATGACTGATTACTCAGCAAACACACCATGTACAGCAATTACTGGTGCGGCTGACTGATGCTGGCCCAGGACAGAGGGACAGTGAGGTGGACGCTTGAATGTCAATCTAATTTTAGCCCAGTGTCTGTTAAACCCTATTCCATGATATTCCTTCCGATAGCTTGTTGAAAGTGCCCTCTCAGGATGGACTGTGGCTTTCTAATTTTTTTTTTAATTGGGAAACCTATTTCATGAGATACTTGCTGTACTTATCCTAAGCAAAGATGACATACAGAGCAGCTGACTCTATGACCACTGGCTGGGCTGGGTGTCTGGTCCCAGCAGCAGGGTGGGAGAAGTGAAGTCATGGCTGCTTTGTGCAGCCTGTGTGTTTGGGGAGGCTCAGGGGTGCTCGCTGTGCTGGACTTGTATTTATAGCTCTGATTCAGTACATGGAGCAAACAGGAAAGAGTACATTAGTTTACTGTTGTTGGAAATACACAGGATTGCAAAACAAGATTTAGCTTTTTCTTTTTCTTTTTTTTTTTTTTTTTTTGTCCTTTGTAGTAAGATCCAGTTTGAACTTGTTAAATCTGGATTGCATGAAGCTGATAAATCAAGAGGCACTCCTCTGAGAACAGGAGCGAGCTCTGGGGGAGGGAAGGAAACTCCAAGCCCTGGCATTCCCTGAATTGCTTTGTTTGAGCGTTTGACAGCCTGCAGCATTCAGCTCTTTATCTCCTGGCTCAAGAGCCAGTTTAGGCATTAAACAGTAAACAGGACAAACTTCATGCTGCCTACCTTTCTCAGCACAGCTCAGTTTTCTGCTTACCTTGTAATTCTTGTACTGTGATTTTTATTTTTATTTTTATTTTTTCCCCTGGCTTGCTCCAGTTATTTCCTCTCCCCCTTCCCAGTATTTTAAGATTAATATCAATTTATGCTGCCAATTCTGTTTCAGTCAAGCTCTGTGCTTTAAAAACAAAACAAAACAAAACAAAAAAAAACCACTTGTGTCTATTGGGTGAATTGTTCTTCTATGCCACCTTTGAGATTTCTTCCCATTCTCCCCCTCCTCCCCCAGATTGCAGCCTGGGCTCGCAGTGCAATCCACTGTCTTGGTGTTTCCATGGCACCAGCAAAACAGTGGTTTTGTCTGGTCTCAGCAGTGTCAGGCCGTGAGAGCCATTCCAAGATGCGTGCAGATCTCTAGAAATGTAATCCATGCCCATCAGGAGAGGATGGGATGCTGCTCCCTCGGATTCCTTGTTTGTGCATTGTTTGTTTGCTCGGAGAGCTCCCCCCACCTGCAATACTCAGCAAGGGGAGAAAAGAGCTGCCAGTGCTGTTACAGTCAAAGAAAACTGAAATCTACCCAGGAGAGAAGGATTTGAGGGAAATCAGAGAGCATGAAGTCTTGAAGCTGCAGTGAAGCACTGTGTTGTTGGAAGTTCTGCTTCCCGTTACGTTGTGAAACTTTGAGGTGGAAAAGCAGTCAGTGTGTGGTTCCTTGTCTTCTGGAAACCCCCAGGAGGTGGAGGGGAGAAGCTAGAGAGTTCAGAAGCTCTCTAAATAACCGTGTAACTCTACCATGGGAAGGCAGGAGAGAGGAGTTCTGTTGTGTATGAGAATTTTAGTTTGGTTTTATCTTTCATAAATCGTCACCTCGCTTCCAAATCTGGTTGTACTTGGAGACCTTGGGTAGAACCAGGACAGGCTGGAAGACTTGGCTGTATTGCTCAGGGCAGTTTGAGGTAATGACTTATAGAACAGTGGGTATAAAGGGTTGTGCCCATGTCTGCAACCCTTTCTGTTTGCTCTGCTTCTGCTGTATCTGCTGGTGTTTGCTTCATATTCTTTCCTCCTTAGGAAGTGACAGTTTTTATGATAGATAAATTGAGGAGATTGTTCCTATAGGACCTCTCCTCTTGCTGTCCCCATAAACTTTGTTCCCTGTTTGAAGCTGGCTTCTGCTCCCAGTGTTTAGAGCCTAAGATTAAGTGTTCAGAGTAGCACAGAGAAACAGAAGTTGACAGCATGGCTTGCTTCTTACCCTCTGTTAAAAAATAACCACGCAAGAGCAAATCAGCTTTGGGAGTGTTTGTAGAGTGTGATGCCACCTGTTTCTTTTGGCTCCAGCAGACGGGATGTGGGGCCACGTCAGGGCTTGCTTGTGCAGGGGTAATGAGGGTAGGAATGTGAGTTCAGAGGCCGGAGCTGGAAGTTCCTCTTAGTTCCCCAGCCAGCAACTGGAGCCAGGAAGGGATCATCTGGTGCCATGCCTGGGCACTATGAGGCAGCCCTGCTGGAGTTTGCTACAACTGCATAGGAGAAGAAGGCTTCTTGGAAACCTCTCTCCCAATACCAACTAGATTTTGGTATAAGTCATGGCTGTACTGCTTTGGAGAGCACCAGCGATGCACTGGGAGAGATAAACTAAAATTCTTCTTGGCTGCTTTTGCTTACAGTGCTGTAATTTGTGAGCGCTCTGTGCTGAGATAGTCAATTTTGGAATTACATCCTTATTTCAGAGCTGTGGTACACTGACTCACCAGCCCTCCTGTGTGATCTCTGCAGATCCATCGTGTGGGCTGCAGAGAGGAAGTGGGAAAAGCATTGTGGGGTGGGGGAACTGTCTGATAACACGAGGGGAGAGGTTTCTTCTAAGTCTGCTGGCATCAGCTTTCCCCTAGAGAGCCATGTAGACACTATTCCTATGTTTAATACGTAGGGAATTGTTATCAGTTTGAAATTTTAGTGATTGCTCACAGATGCTGTGTTACTTGCTGCTGATTTCCTCCCATAGACACACTTCCAAACTAGTCCATTTTTTTTTCACAAAATGGCATAGATTTCACCTTCCCAGCATGGCTTGTCCTTGCGTCTTCTCCAGATCAGAAGCTCTAGCATCTGGAGCTCCCTGCCAGGCAGCAGAGGAGATGACTAAGGCAGGGATGCTGTGCAGGATGCATCACTTGCAGAACTTTCCCTGCTGCTCCTAGCCAGCAGAAACCTCACTGGCACAAGGCAGTTTTTTGGGTGCCCCTGCTGGTCCTGCCTGCTGTTGGGCTGATGCTCCTCTAGAAATACAACAGAAGGAGGAGTTCTGCATCCCAGCTGCTTTCAGCCCTGCAGGTTAATCTGGAAGTACACGGAATCTTGGCTTCTAATAGGAAAGGTGAACAGGGAGGAGGAAGTTTCTTTTGTCTCCTTCGTTTTCCTGTTACTGATGGTTTATCCCTTGAAGTGACACCTTTAACATCTTTTTTTTTTCTTCCTGCAGTGAGTCTCTACACTTCCATTTTTGGGGTACTGCAACTGCTGTGCCTGCTGACAGCGCCTGTGATTGGGTACATCATGGACTGGAGGCTGAAAGAATGCGATGATGGCTCTGAAGATAACGAGGAGAGCAACGCTGAGCAGTGCGTAGTGTGCACCACACAGGGCATGCAGCCACGTAGTATGCCTCTTCTTCTGATGATATATAGAAGACTGAAAAGGATATTGGTTCACCAATATAGAAAAGAAAGCTTAAAGGAAGACTTGATAATTGCAGGGAGGGAGGGACTACATCTTCCATGTTTGCTAAGATCAGTTAAGAGGAGCAAATCTAAATTGTAGCACAGAGACTCAGACTTTCCTTCTAGTATAACAGCAGCAGCACTGAAATAATCACCATTTGTTCCTTACTTTTCACCAATGGAGATCCCTTCATCTGCATAGCCAGACCTTTAGGCAGAGTGGTTTAGATAGTTGATGTGAGATGGGGAAAATCTTGCTGTGAGTTTCAGCAGCTGTTGAAAGTGCTTTTCCGAACGTAGGTTTTGTTATCCTTCCAGAGGCGACAAGAAAAAGAAAAAACGTGATCGTCAGATCCAGAAAATCACCAACGCCACCAATGCCTTTGCATTCACAAATGTCCTGCTGGTTGGATTTGGAGTCACCTGTCTCATTCCCAATCTACCGCTGCAGGTGAATAGGTCAAATGGAGGTGTGCTGGAGGGGCTGGTGGCTTGGGTCCTGCCAGCATGCCAGGCACAGTGATGCTGGGACAGCTGGCAAACCAGCAGAACCAGCTGATGGCAAGAGGGTGTTTTGGCACTGCTGGGAGAGCTCTGTGCCGTTTCGGGAACCCCAGCCTTAAAGCTGAAACAAATAGCACCATTCAGTTTACATACCACGAGATAACCTAGAGAAGCAAGTGTAGTTGAAATGGCAGAGTTGGTCTGTGGTTTATACATAGAATTTGTGCAGCTGAGCTCTGTAACTACACGTACTTCCCTATTGAGGTGCTCTTAGCAGTGCCTGCGCTTTTGACCTGGGCTTGATTTAAGCTGCTGACTGTGATGCCAGTATATACAGCAGGTTATTTCTGCATGAAATGCCATGCCCAATGGTACCTGTGGGATTATAAACCTCTTATAATATTTATTTTGTGACACCACCTGCCTTTGACAGATGAGTTCAGTGATTTTTATACTATCCTTAGACATGCTCTGGTGACATAGGCAAACAGATGTCATTTGTTCATATTTGCATGTTGTCTGCAATAACTTGTGGAAATTTAACTAAATTGGACGCAAGTTCAAAAAGAGAATGTTGTGACCCCTGCTACTGTTTCCTGGATATGTGTCCTTGCAACAGTGCCATCTACAAAAGAGAGAGGTCTTATGCTCTCTGAGGTTAACCATAAGTGACACGTCAGCCAAGGAAGTAAAAACACCGCTTTTAGAGATGAATGTGAGTTATTTCCTTGTGCCAGTCTTCAGGTTTGGGCTCTGGGCTGCTCAGGTCTGCCTATGTACTAGAAAGGGAAGCACCTTTTAGGAATGGTTGTGTGTTGGGGTCTGATACCCCTTGGCATCTAGCACTTGACATTTTACTCTTCTCTTTGCAGATTCTTTCCTTCATATTGCACACAATTGTGAGAGGATTTATCCACTCAGCAGTGGGAGGCCTCTATGCAGCTGTGTAAGTCTCTGCTTACCTATAATATGAGGCTGGACAGATAAAGTGGTTTGAGGTGATAAGAAGTCCTGGTGAGAGGGAGATCAGGAATTGAAGTCTGTGTGGTCAGAGGGGAAAAATAATGCAGTTTTTATTCCCTGTCCCTGCTGGGCATGATAGTAGCTGGACTGTAGTCCTGGCTGATACATTCCTTCTTTGGAAACTGATAACCCCTTTGGCATAACTACTGCCAGGACAGAGGCGTAGCTGTATCAGTTGTGCAGGTGACACTAAGCCATTGGCACTAGGATTATATAGTAAGAGCTCAAGGCTTTTTTTTGTTATAATGGGTAGCTATGTGTTTGTGTCTGGGTAAAACACTGTAAAACATTAACATAATTGAGCATATTGCTGCTGGTCTGCTCTGAAATTGCACTGGTAAAGCATTGCCCAATTAGCGAGGCATACTCCCTTTCCCGGGTGGATCATCCATCCTGTTTCCAACTTATCAAAGTTATCAATAGCTGGATCTAAATGCTCTCTTCCTTAGTAAGCAATGTTTTCCACTTTGAAAACAGATCTGCCTCTCTGTCCTGAGCTGCTGGACAGAGAACAGGAAGAAACTGTTGGCTTTCAGAGGATCACAGAGTAGTTGAGGTGGGAAGGGACCTCTCAACACCATCTAATCCAAGCCTCCTGCTCAAGCAGGGTCAGCTAGAACAGGTTGTCCAGCCCTGTGTCCACTTGGGTTTTGAATATCTCCATGGATGGAGGCTCCACAGACTCCTGTGAAAGGTTTTGGTCTCAGTGCCTGTGTATTCCAGGTTCAAAAACCCATCTCAGACATTAAATCAAAAACATACAAACTTTTGGTTCTATGGTAGCTAGAAGCAAAATGTTTTTGTCCTCGTTGTGGTAAATGTCTGTTGTTGTAGATATCAGCTTGCTTGTAAGCTAAACCTCTCTGACCATTGCAGCTCTTTCCAACTTCTTTATTTTTGGTTTCAATTTGACTTATTTGAATATTGGAAAGTTTTGATTGTTTTTTTTCTTTCCAACCTGACTTTTTCTAAACACCGTTCAGTTGTGAAAAGAGACAGATGTTAGACTGCTCCTAAGATTTATTTTTCCATTAGTAGTATCTGATATTCAGCACTTTCCAATGAGCAGTGTTGTTTAATTTGACATGGGATCAGACTTGTCCTCTAAAAAGGAAAACACACAGTAACCTGTTGTGCAGGTTTCACTCACTTCTAAATGGAGCGAATTGCTGTGGCCAGATGAAAATGATTGCATAGCTGCTAATGCTGTCATCTGGATAAAGAGGCCCTGCTTTTAACTAGTAAATGTCAACACTCTTTTCGCTTTGCAATAGGAGTAGTTGTATGAGCACTTCCATCTGTCTCGTGGTACAACAAAACAAGCGCTAGATCTGGTATTTCTTAAGTTTTTGAATTCAGGATGAGAATTGTCTGGAAAGAAGGCATCTGTTCCATCACCAGGTGCGTTCTGATCTCGAGAGCACTGTGCTCACCACCACGTATAACTAAAATCTTTAGAATAAGAGGTAGCTGTACATAAGTTCAGGAGAGGGAAGTTCTTCATATTATGCCTCTCTTGGGACTGTATTCTATTGTGCTAGTCTACTGGGAGTGTAACCTGAGCTGGGTGTTGTGAACAGTCAAGGTGACATATAATAATGCTATTGCTTTTTCTGTTGACAGATACCCCTCTACTCAGTTTGGTAGCTTGACAGGGCTGCAGTCGTTGATCAGTGCCCTTTTCGCCCTTCTGCAGCAGCCTCTGTTTATGGCATTAACAGGACCTCTGGAAGGAGACCCTCTCTGGGCAAGTTGTTCTCAAATATAATATCCAGGTTCAGTGGTGAAGATGATTTGGGTTCATTTTTTTGAAAACAAAAACACCCCTGTGCACGGACCAAGGTTATAAACAGCAGGGAGTGTACGTGTCCCTCAGTCTGCTGTTACCTTGGTGCTGTCCAAGAGACCCTTTCCTGTGTGAGTAATGAGGCCCTGGGAGGGAATGGCATTAACCCTTCACTGGTGTGTGGGAAGGGAGAAGGCTGCTGTTTATTTCCTTGCAAACACTTTGCACAGGAGGTCAAAATCTGTAAAAGAAAAATGAGTCAATTTGTCCAGCCCTCAAATGCAGTAGAAATATGCTATTCTCTTGATAACAATAAACTCTAATGATCAGTAAATTTTGGCTTGTTGATGCTAATGTTGGGAAAGCCAAGTGGCTTTTGAGGGTAGGACAAATGTGTGTATTGTTGAGAGTCTGGGCAGCTCACTGACACTGTAATGTGTCAATTTTTTGGTGAGTCTTGATCTCTGGGCTGCACGTGCCTACATCTGCGCTCCAGCAACACATGGCTCTTGGTCAGTGATGCTGGTGGAAAAGAAATGCACCTTGAACAGCCCTACCTGTTGTGTGCAACAAGAGACTCTTGCAGCCGAGATCCAGAGCAACGAACTCTTGCATTATTTAATTTATATGCATGGTGCTCTGGGCACCGGAGTATAAATAAAAATACAAAGGATGTTGTTGCCAATACAGAGAGCAGGGCGTCTCCTGGTTTGCCTCTAGCTGAGTGACGTGAGCTGGGTTCTGACACTTGGGCATGCATGACTTGGTTGTTGTTGTTTTAACCTGCCTGTTTTGTCTATCTTCCTGCAGGTGAACGTTGGCTTGCTTGGTTTGAGCTTACTGGGTTTCTGCCTTCCGATCTACCTGGTCTGCTACAGACGCAGGCTAGAAAGAGAAAGAAAACAGAAGATTGAAGATTCCAAACTCTTCCTCAAAATCAATGGCACTCCCAATGAGGAAGCCTTTGTTTAAACTGGTGCTCCAAATGCAACCTCCCCTGTACAGGTTCCTACCATATCCGTGGGTTCTACCTGTGGTGTAAGCCAGGCCTTTTCTCTCCTGGCTCTGTTCATCACTGGAGTGAGGGCTGGACATCATGACTGAGCTTTCCTCAGATATATGGCAGGAGGAGACTTCACACTCCTTACTCCAGAACACAAGACTTTTTATAAAGGCCACACAGATATTGTGTCTTAAATTATCCCCTGATCATGCTCTCCAGCTACAGAGGCTCTGCATAGGAAACTGAGAAGGAAGAGATGGATGGGGGAAGAGGGAAGAAAGACCTTAATTTGATTTTGCAAATGTAACATGCTGAAGTCTGTTCTCCCTCTTCTTCTCCCAACCTTGGCTGACTGTCTCAGATGTAAGTTGCACTCTCCTCCTTTCCTGAGGCTTCATAATGGTCTTTCTGCTTGAAATGTAGCTGGACACAGCAGTTTTACTGCCTATCCAGAGGTATCTCAAACTGTTTCTGAGGCAGGGAAGGGGATTTATTCCTTCGTATGTAAGCACGGCTTCAGTGTATCGCTAAATGTTGGCTGCTAGCACTGACAGCTCCCAAATGTTTTATTACTACAATGACACAGACTGTGAGCAATGGATCTGCCTTTCACACAGAAATGAAGAGCCTACTGAACTGTTCTTGGTCCTACACCAAGCCTTCAAAGGCCTGGTATTCCTCTCTTCCCGGCCTGTAAGCCACCTGTACACGTTGTAAACAGCCTGCAGTCCTGGAACTGTTGAGATAGGAATTGGATCTTGTTTACCGATGAAGTGCTTTTGAGACTTGTTGCCTTTTGCCTCTTCCTCCCTCCAACGTGACCCCGGGAGGGGAGCAGCAGCATGTATTTACTAAAGTGGAGAAGCTTCTTGAAGCTGGGTTCTGGGGCTCCGAATACCTTGGTGTTCACTTGTCGTAAGCTGACTTCTGTTGAAAAGAGTCAATAGTGCAGAACACTCCTTGTGTTTGGTAACTGGATCCTGTGGATGTATGGCAGGGTGATGTGGCAAAGTAATTCTTCCTCTAGCCATAGCTTATCTACATTGTTCTGACACAGGCTCCAAGCTGCTGAACACCAGGTTACTCTGACTGACCAAAAAGCTGCTGGTTTGGCTGTATTAAAAGCCGTCTATGTTGTCGGTGCTCTGTCTGGACGGAGTACATGGTGACTGATTGTATGGTGAAGCTGACTTGTAGAGCAATACATGTGGGTAAAGGTGCCCCAGGGCCTATTCGCCATAGAAGGAATACAAAGGGAATTCTTAACCCGCTTATTTTTATAATGGTTTTCCTAGGCCTTGCCTGAAGTAGACATTCCTCCCTTTCACCTTCTCCTCGAGGTCAGCGGCTCAGCCTCTGTATCTTGTGACTCATGTTAGCCACCACACGTTGCG
This sequence comes from Tragopan temminckii, assembly GCA_028571105.1. Taxonomy (NCBI): domain Eukaryota; kingdom Metazoa; phylum Chordata; class Aves; order Galliformes; family Phasianidae; genus Tragopan; species Tragopan temminckii. Next base: position 362,027 of record JAOWBP010004513.1, on the reverse strand, counting down.
TGCAGCGTTGCAGTGGCTGAACTAGCGACTGCAGGGAGGTTGGCAGGGAGAAATAAATCAATTCTGAAGATGGACCGTCTTCTGAACTGCCATCTCCGGGTTGCTGGGATGATGGGCTGCGTGGGACGGCAGCGCCATCTTGAGTCGCTGCCCTTGGGCACCCGGTGGCAGTTCAGTTGATGCTCCGCTCACGGTACCTTTTAGTCTCCAATAACTTATTTGGAAATGAATTGCCACTTGAACATTTTACACATCTGTGGATTGTTGTTTTTTTTTTTTTTTTTTAAACATGTTGCCTTTATTAAATGTTTGTTCCGCGGCAGCCTTACTGCCTGCTGTCAACACTATGCTGTTCTGAAGATTTTCATTTTTCTGTTTGGCCTCTAGCTTTGGTGATGATTTGCCCACATTCCCAGCTTTACACCCTTTGTGTTGAGTGATGATGGAGGCAGCCTTTTGGTTTGACTTCCTCTTCTCCTGGTACAAGTCTAGAGACCCACCAGCACTAACACAGCTTTGCTAGATTTCCAGAGGGTTTTTGCAGGTTTCTGCATTCTATACTATTACACTTCCTTCTTCTAAAACCATTGAAAAGATTTCTACTTTTGCTCCAAGATATTTTACATGAGAATGCCATTACATATCTTTTTTTTTTTTTTCAATAAGCTCTCAGGCAGGTGAGCGATTCTGAGCCGCATCCCTAAATAGACAGATTGGAAGGACGGCTGTGTGCTAACTCAGCAGCATTTCTGTTTCAAAATAATGAACGTGATATTGTCCACTTCTCTTCCACTTAAATTCCTGACATAAATGCCTCTGCAAAATAGAGAAGTGCAGACAGAGTGACACATTTTCATGAGGGCATAGTGGAGATGCAGCTGCCTTTGAAGTGCGTGTAGTTAAATTAAACAAAGAGCACCCTTTTATTCCTGTCATCTACCTCCCTACTGCAGTTCTCAGTTCCTGCCCTTTATTAGGGAAACTCTAACCTGATATTGTTTCATCCGATAAAACATTGGGTATATGTGGTTGTTGTCTCTGCTGATGTGTCACAGTGTGTAGAAGCTGCCGGTCAGCTGTGAAGAATAGAACTCATGCCTTTGAGTCATGTGTTTTTTAGGCTGTGTTTTAGACTAAGAGTAAAGTGTGCCTTTGGCTTGCAGTTTTAAGGACAGGTGGGTACACAATGAGTTTTAGTTGTTTAGGTTAAGCAGACTAATGGGAGTGCTTTGTCATGGCAGCCCAAAGTCAATCAGTGAAATTTATTGCTGTAGAGAGCTGATAGAGAACTGATTATTATTATTTAAACACAAGGGACTCGTTAAACAATGGCTTGATGCATCCAATAACTCAGGGAGATTTTAGTTGCTGTAAATAAGAAAGTTACACCAAGAAAAGATTAATCTTTTTCTGCACACTCCGTCTCCAAGAATATGTTATCAAAGATTGAGGAAAACATAGGCTGGGCTGGGTGGAATGCTGATCTGACCTCGTGGGGTTTAATTGACTCCGACAATTTTGAACGAAACTAATTTTAAAATCAGTCTCAAACTTATCTATCTACAAACCTGTATCTGCATGTAAGATGTGCACCAACTGTGCTAATTGTGACGTAATTGCTTGAATGCTGAACCTTACGTAGGCGTGGGCTCTGAGAAGATAAAGTATTCTGGCTTCAGCTTTTTCTAAACATTGCCTTGGACGCTACAGAAACAAACACTCTTGAGATGGTCCTGTTAAATATAATTGTTCAGGGGTAGTTTGCCTTGTTCTTTGATGCCTGTGGAAATTTAACTGCGAATTCCTCACATTTGAAATGGAAAACAGCATTGCTGCTGCCTAGCTAAGCGATGCAGGACTTAGAAAATTCCCAGTGCACTTCTTGGTGTGCATGAGCCACCCCTATTGAAAAAAATAAAAGGCAACCAAACACTGGAGAGCCACATTAATTAGATCAATAACGCATTTACCTGTAATTTCCAAATACATATCAATATGTGTTGTTCCTAAAGGCTAGAATGCCTTGTTGAATAGGCATTCAACCTATTCATAGGAATAGGTTGTTTGTTGAATTGTTTTTATTTATTTATTTTTTTCTTCCCCTTGCTTATATTAGAAATGTGAAGGAATGGTCCTGGAAAAAGCTTCATCTTCTCAGCAGAAGCATCCCCAGGTGAATGTAATGAAGTAGAAACGTGATCTGTGGGTGCCTGCTGTTTGTAGGAGCCTTCCATCAGGGGTGTTACTGCATGGAGGTGATGGCACCTATAAATGCCACTTCACTTTACCCCTGGTCTCTGGAAACTCTCATGCATTTAATGCTTTGGATTTTGTTTGTTTTCTTTGTTTTTTAAGAGAAACGGAATGGGGAAGGAAGGGTAATAGGTTTTTCCTTCCCCTGATTTGTCAGTACCTAAGCCTCATCAAGAGTCTTCACAGCTGTAAAGCAACAGTGCTATTGCAGAGAAAACCTGTGCTTTTTTTACTTATTTGAAGACCTGTAACAGCATTCAGTTATTGTCAGAGTATCTGGATCCTTAAGATGTAACTGGATATGGATATATACAAAAAGAAGAGAGAATATCTTGCTGACAGTCCAATTTAACAGCAAAGCTACAGTAACAAATGTAACATTCAGCTCTCGCAACAAAGCCCAGCCAGTATCCTCTGTCTGCAAAGGAAATGTAGGATAATGAGATTTCTTTCTTTTTTTTTTTTTTTTTAACCAAGACAGTAAATCACTAAAATGTTTGCAAGTAGGAGATTTCCTTCTTGACAGGCTGATGGATTTGGGAAATATGCCGTAAAATATAAAGCAGATACTGCAGGGGAAAAAGAATGGCATCTTAAAAACTGCAAGTTCAGTTGTTTTGTTGTTCCTTTTGAGTGTGTTGTTTTGTTTTGTTTTAAATGTTATTTTCCTGCAGCTGCAGAGCTTTTGCTATTCCCCTACCTCTTTGTTCATAATACAAGCTAATATCAGACTAGGATTCCAGAAAACAATAGAAATAAAGCCACTCTGGATAACACTTCACCATCATCACCTTTAGAAATAGCTCAAGCAGCATCGTGTTCTGTAGGTACAGTCTGTCATGTTAACTATAACCCCACAGCTCCTTATTTTTCTACCTGTGCAGCTCTGCCTGTCACGCAATCTGTTTTTATCAGGTGTGCTGTGCTCCATGCTGTCATCCTCCTCTTCCTCATGCCTGCCACTCCCTTATTACTCCTGGAATAACCCAATTATTCAGAACCCTCCTCCCGTTGCCAAGATTTTTGTTTCATGGCGTGTTCGTCAACCACTGAGATGCAAGCGCTCTGTGGCAGGCCAGTGTCACCTTTTACGTGTCTGTAAGGTGATGTGTGTTCTCACAGTGCTATCTACAAATAAATGTGATGTTAAGTTAATCATTAGTTTTCCTTCCAAGGCCGGGCATCGTGAAAGCATTTCTTGCTTCCTAACGAGACTATGTAAGCATGAGCACTTCGTGTGGTGCCATCTGCCAAATTGCTCGGCTGCCCTTTGAACGCTTCCTTGTGCTTTTCTTCTCTGGGTGGGAGCTAACAGCAGGATTTCAATCTGAGGGAAGAAAAACTTACTCCTTTAATCGTTTTTTTTATAATTGTTAATTATTTTGACAGCGGGTTGAGAAAGAGATCGGTGTTCATCAGACAGGGTGAGCTGGTACCGAGGGGTGGAAGATGAATGTGTGTGGGTTGAATATGCATGGAAAGGTGAACCCCTCCATGGGATTGAAGCTCTGGAGTGCATCCAAAGAGGGGCAATGAGGCTGTGAGGAGTCCGGAGCACAACAAGGCTTATGGGGAGGGAACTGGGGTTGTTCAGCCTGCAGAAGAGAGGATGCTTCGGGATTTCATGACCTTAGTGTTGTTGTTTTTTTCCAATCTTAATGATTTTAATGATTCTGTGGGTCGTGGTGCTACACGATGGTGAGAACAGAAAGGTGCTTCAGTCACCCACGATGATGGTGATGCTGAAGGTGCAGCTTTATTTCTCCACCAAATAAAGATCCACG